>VZSV01000164.1:535646-626355 GCA_013398735.1 Nothocercus julius | reverse complement strand
ATATATATATATATATATAATATATATTTATATTTTGGTAGCAAGGCCTCCCTTTCCTTGTAGATAAATCCTGTTGTGCGGGCAGACAGAGCTTCAGGGCACTCCAATGGAGGTGTTTACTTCTCTAAAGTAAATGAACATCTTGGCTGTTCATATTCAATTAATAGTTGGAATCTGCTGGCCTCAGTTTACCTTGAGCTCCCAGAAAAGTATACTAAGCTTTATCTGTCCCTGGAGCCACACACTGCCAATTATTCACGTGGGAATTCAACTAGTTCTCTGCTGGCTGGATGGGACAGTGACTGGGGAGTTGCAGGTATTTTGACAGCTAACTATAGTAATGAATTTGACTTTACGCTGATGATTCCCATTTTCATCAAGCATGTTTGGCATGGATTTGAAGTACTGGATCCTGGCTAGAGATACACAGTTTGTAAAACAGGGTTTGATTTGGCATTTTACCTATCTTCTGGTGTAGTAGAGGCCATAAGACCGTAGGACATTAATTCCTGAGTGGTCAGAGATTATGTGGTAAAAGTATGTCACTTTAACTTAAAAAATGCCAGTAATGGGCAATCCACAAATCCAAAGTTTTGGCATGCCGCCCCCTTAGGCAGCTATCTCCTAGCTAAAAGTCCATCCCTTACTGCTCATGTGAAGCTGTATGGTCTCAGCTTCCCCTTTGGCCTTTGCTGGCAAGTGAAAGGATATTTCTGCTATAGTTGTCCCCAGAGATCACGTCTCTTGGTGAATCTCCATAGAGGCTCTCCTGGCTGTTCATTCACCATGTGCATTCACCTCGGAGCCCTCACAAGGATGTTCTCCATCAAGGAGAACCACCAAGAGAAGCACAGGATTTCCGGAGCAGTCACAAATGCTGAAGTGCCAAAATCTCTTCACTTCTCCTCAATGTTTGTGCATTGACATGCTGCCCACTGTAACCTTGTAGTCCTGTAATATGGTATTGCTGTGGCTATAGACTTTGCTACAGGCCATAGACTTTGCACTGAGTTTGCAAGGCCTCTAGAGAGTGTTGGGCCTGCTCCTCTGCCTGAGCTTTTCTTGACCTGCCTGTAAATTTGTTTTTACTTTAGCGTTGATCTGTGACAGCAATTTCTCTAACTGACCAGGTGTCTATGGTTAATTTGTTTTATTTATGTTTATCTTTGTGTGGTGCAACCATAGTTTTATTTAGACAGCAGTAACAGGCAGTTATTCTTGGTAGAATGAGATATTTATGACTCTTAACACAATGATGTAATGTAGAGAAATACCAAGCTGCTGGTGCAATCGCAGAGGCCCTGAGAACTGGAGACACTGGAGGCAGCACAGAGGAATGCAGGCATGGCATGGTAGAGATGGGGCACAGGCTTGGCACTGGAGACTCCGCTGCTACAAAAAAAACTTACTAAAGGCTAGTTTAAAAAAAATCATAGTAAAGATCTGGAGCTGGATGAAACTGGGTTTAGGTTTAACAAAGAGGACAAAGAAATAGCATCTAACATACTTGAAGGGCACCACATGCAGTAAATCTGAATGCAACCTAGAGCTGCAGATCAAGGAAGAAAGACAGACAAAACGTATGTTAGAAAACATATAAAAATGACCCTAAGTAGACCACAGAAAGAGGGAGAAGAAACCAGCAAAATCAACATCGTATTTCTTCTGACAAAGGTCTACAGAAGATGACAATTTGAAGTGTTATATCCCTCAGCAGTGACTTTAAGACAGCAATGGAAGGGTGACTATAACTGCAAGAGAAGGGATAGAAACTAGGGTTCATGTGTGTTATTATTTTAATTGTAGTATTACTAATTATTGTGACTTCTTCCATATGTAAGTACTCTATCTGCATTCTTATTGTGTTTTTTTTTTCTTTCTTTCATAGGAGTTGGATCTAGACTAATGGGGATTCTTGAATCAGATTGTTCAAATTTCCTTTATGCCAATAATCAATTCTTAGCTTTATTTATACATATAAGGTTTGTTTCATATTCACCCCTAAACAAGATTTGGACTGTAATACCATCTCCACACAAGAAGTTATGCTTTTATCCATCCTGCTTTAAGTCTTTTGGTGCAGATATTGGTGGGGGCTTGGAGTTCAGATACAGTCACGGATGGGGCAATGGTGTTCAGAAACCGCTCTGCCCTGGACTAGGTAAAGAAGGAGCAGATCTTTCCTGTCCAGCTTTGCACCTTCTGTCCTGACAGCTTCAGGGCTGGAACTCATTCTTCCCCTTTTGTTGGGGGATTTACCTGCTGTGTTCACCTATTCCTGCACTGTCCTCTCATCAACAAATAAATGTTGAGAAAAACACTCTGCCCTGCAGTCTTGGTGCTGAGCACCAGAGGAGTTTTGCTGCAAAGTGAAAAGGAGATGAGGAAGTCAATGAACAGATCACCACTTATATTCACAGGAATACACTCTGATATTCTCTGGTAGTGTTGGTTTCACTTCCAACACAGAACTGAATTTTGAGAGTTTTAAGGCAGTTTATTTTCCCTTTGTCCAGACTGGGGTTGTGGGAATGCAAAAGCACAGAGCTGTCCCACATTATTACAGGGAAGTGAACTGGAGCATGCTTGAAGGATTTGACATCTGTTTACACCAGCTCAGGAAGTGCTGATGTTGTTCTCTCTCCATTTTTCTTCCATCATATAGGAAAATTACTTTCCTGCTAAACCAGAGAGACATAGAACAAATATCCTCATGTTTATGAAGTGCCGAATTGTTATAATGAATGTTAAATTATTCGGGGCCAAATCCTTACCCAGAAGCAAAGTGGTGCCAGTCAACCCTAATACCAGTTTACATTACTTGTATGCTCTTCTTAAACACTGATGCAAAATAGTATACATTTTTTTTAGTTTATTTATTTATTTTTTAATGAGTTGCTTGAGACAGGACAAATAAAAAGTTGATTCTCACTTTTGCCAGGTTACAAAGCTGTCTGGAAGGGTTTGAAAATTAAATTTTCAATCAAGAAAAAAATGAAGGATAGCAATTTGGGGAAGTCTGGAGAGTGGGGGAGAAACAGGATTATTTGCCTTGTTTCTAGATCACTACTGCCAAATTCCTAGGGTGTTATGTAATTAGCATGTTATCTGAGTGCTCTAATCATGACAGCACGTGCTTTCTTGCCATCCCTCAGGCAGTTTTGAAAGTTTTTATTCATTCATAACTTATTTAAAATCTGTAATTTACAAGTTTTGTTGAGAAATGCAGGGGGTGGGGGGAGAAAGACTGGGATTGTTTTTAGTTTCTAAAGCCAGGTGAGGTTTTTTCTTCCCTCTCTAAACCCCTTCTCACTTTCCTGGATGCTTTGCTTGGTTACAGCACAGGTGCTCTGTGGCTTTGCTTCTGGCAAAACCTGTGGTTTGTGGTGTTCCAGTGTTCAATAGGACACGTATTTTTCTTTTTGGACAAGAAGTGTGCTCTTGAGATACCATTCCTGCCTCAAGATCTTGCAGATATTGTTATAGATATTACATTTTATTGCTTGTTTGAGTCATCCACATATAAAAGTGCATATGCAAACTATTTCCTTTCAGCCCTTCCTATTTCTTCTTGGGAATATTCTTTTCTTATGTCCCTGATGTAGTGAAGTTCCTATATGACAGTTAATGTGGATGACAGTACTAAGCATCATAATGGAAAATGAAGTAAGCCAGCTGGATTGCTCAGTGTTCAGAACTCAGGACCTTGCATTGCAGATTTTGAAATCCCCTTTTCCAAGGTTACTCTCATCTTGTAAACTATACTGTTATCTTGTAAACTATAATAAGGTTTCAGGCCTTAGTCCAGTGAGATTATGCTGGGGAATGGGGGACAGTTCTTCAGATTTTTGGTATCCTAAGGACAGAACATCCAAGGCCAATCCTGGAGATATAAGACAGTGATGAAAACAAAACCATTCTCCAGAGCCAACTGAATCCACTAGTTTGTGGCTAACCTGCCCTCCTACAATGCGCAGCCCTGCTGAAGTTGAGTGTGCTTCTTCATCCTTGCTCTGCTCCACCGTGCTTCCCAGGAATACAAGTCCAGGCCCCATACTATATGCCTGGGGACATAAAAAGAGAGAACTACAGGGGAATTCATCAGCATTTTCCTCAAACCATGCAGATAGCAGTGATTAAAATNTATATATATATATATATATATATACACACACATATAGTAATTCTACTTCATGATACCCTGTGACTCTTCCAAGAGTTTTCATAAAAAAATTTTAAAAAGAGAGAAAAATCCTCCCATATAAACCAGACTGAAACTTTTGCATGAACAATTGTGCTCGGTATGCTATTCCAGACCTGGGGTGAGATTTTTACAAGGAATAGCATAGCTGCAAAATAGGAATCTGCCTCATGCTGATTGCTTCCCTGGAATGAGATGAACCCAGCTGGTATTCCTGATTTAACACCAGGAAGAGGTTTGAACCTCTGTCTTTCACATCAGCACAACTGGCCACAAAACTTCCCTATATATGAGAATAACTTAGAAGGCTAAGCATGGAAAACAAAACCTTTCCCCATGAAGACTGCACTTGAAATGAGGCACTCTCAATCCAAAATCATGTGAAGAAGCTCCACAGCACGCCTAGCTACTCACTCAGCCTTTCTCCAAGACATCTAGCAGGCCTGTCTCATCTCTATAGAGAGAGACTCATCTCTATTTTCTGCCTTTGCTCTTTCTGACTGCTTCTGTTGGTTCTAGTGATGGGAAAATCTATTCATGTAGGCACTGCTCATGCAGAAATTGTACAAATAGAGTTAGATTTCAAAAAAACATTCAAAGCTAGGATTTCCACCTAGACCTTCCAAAAGTTCTGCACAAACTGTACGTGCACCAATTATTAAATACTCTGTGCAGGTCAGATTTGGAAAAAGCAGCAATTTAAATGCATAAAGCCCCACTTAATAAGCAGAATAGATAAAATGCATAAAAAAATAAGGGATATAATTGAAAGCAGGGGTGGGGAGAATGCATTACAAAAGTTTGAAAAAGACCCAGGTTTTCAAAGCTTGCAGGGGCAGAGTTTGACTTGCAGTGTCGCTCATCTCATCTTAGATGCTGCAGTAATAACCTGGTATCTAACTTGTATCTGGGTGGCACTGATGGTCACATTACATTTTTTCCTCCTTGTCAAGAGTGTAAAGGCCAGGTTTCTCGTTCATACTACACCGTAAGGCACCTACACAGTTGGCCTTAAATCTAATCAGATCTTAAGAAACTATGAGTAATAAATATAAATGAGAGCAAAGCACCACAGCCGCAGCAAGCTAGGCAGGCGTTGCAGAGCAAACTGCTAGAACATTTCTTTTCCTTGGAAATGCATTTTTCCCCAAAAGGAAAAATGGAAATCTTTATTTCATTCCTTCACCCTTATGCAATACTGGAGGTTTTGTGCTCAGATCTGCAGCCAACCCCCCTGTATCACAGCCAGCCCAGGGGCCAGATCTTTGAACCCCCCCAATGCCCTCCCCAAGCAATTCCTGAAAGCCCTGCAGATATCAGAAGTTTAGGGGGAGGCCTGGAAACACAACCTCCTTTGTTTAGTCTTGGTGAATGCGCGGCAGGAAAACATCGCCATCCTGTTTTCGAGGTGCTAGCACGCAAATAAGAATGGAGAAAAAATACCGCGGCCTCCCTGACAGCCTGTGATTAATGCTCATTGTGTCCCGCATTGACAAGGTGCCAGCAGAGCTGCTCGCCAGCCCATGTCCCCCCAGCTCACCGGCCAGAGCCTTTTAGGCAGCGCCTGCGCATCCGGAACCGTAGGACGCACGGGGACGTAACAGCGCGTCCTGGAGTGGATGCTCCGGAGGGCAGCGCCAAGCGCTGCCACAGCCCGTTGGCCGCCGGGCCAAGGACGCACGGCGTCATGTAAGAGGGCTGGCAGCAGCACGGCACGCCGGGAAGCCACGCGGGAGGCAGCACGGCCTCGTGTGTGGCTGTGCCCTGCCGGCCTCATTCGCTTGCCCTTGTCCTATCGCTATCTCCTCACCACCCTTCGCTAACTCAGCCTTGGGCAGCGGCTGGTTTGGTGTGTTTTCTTCTCTCCACCCTGAGTTGTCCTCATGGTGAAACATTACACCGGTCACCGGGGGAATTGCTATCTGCTTGCAGAACAACAGCACAAACCTGGTCATCCAAACTGCAGCCAGCACCTCCACCGGGTGCACCAGGGCTGCGATGTGTTTAGGACCTCCCCTACAGACGAGCCGGCACCAGGGGGGTCACAGCATGGCGATGGGGTTGACTGTGCTCTGCCCACCCTGCTCCAAGAGGGCAACGTCCATCCTCCCAAGACGAGGCAAGGCCACACATCCCTGCGCATGCTGCAAGCCCGGGAGCTCCCTTGGTAAATCTCTGCACATCCCATGCATGCATCCATAGCCCATTTTGCAGCAAATCCCCACACTTGTGTTGCAGCCTGAACTTTAATACGTGAGTCATCTCTGTGGGCTGACTTTGCAGTGTTCCTGGCCCTGCTATGTGAGTTTGGAAGAGCCCTTTAGCCCCACTCACGGCCAGGTATGCTAATACCTCTAGGGAGGGGGAGATAGGCTGCTTTATAGATGTGCCATGTGAATGTAATATCAGTGCCTGGAAGGTCTCCAGTTCCTTCCAGTCGAGTTCCTCATCCTAACTTGCAAGTCCCACTGTGTGGGGTAAGACACAATGAACACCTGTGAGAGAGGAAACTGCATTAGTTTCCTGCTTTTCAGGCACCAAAAACTGCCTCAGAAGTCTAAAAGTGAGATTAGAAACCATGTCTCTGGTCTTCTAATGCAGCAAAGGGACAAAGATGAAAATGCAGGAGATGTCACCACGCCTGGCTACCAGGCAGGCTGAGGCAGGGCTTTGTGGTTGTGTTCTGCACCCACCTTCAGCCAGACTTGCTTGCCACATTCTTCAATTTCCAGAATACGTAAATGATAAACATTTTTGCTGCTGTTACCCTGCAAGGCACCTCTCTGGTCTCCATCTGCAGCCAGTATCTTTGATCATCTCCTTGGACTGCACATGCCCTGGGGCAATGATTGTCTTGGAGCTGTACGTTCAACGAGGCAATGGGGCCCACACCCCTGACCAGGGACTTCTGGGCCCTACCACAACATAAATGATAAGCAGAGTAATTAATAGTGACACACATTTGTCTTCCAGGGTGGTAAGTGGCTTTATTAATGTTCTCAAAAACAGTTTGGAGTTATTTGTATTAACTCAGAAGTGTGGCTGCCAAAGTCAGACCTGTGGAATCACAGAGCAGGATGGATTGCAGTTACATTAAGGATTGGCGTGCTTTGCCAGTGATACAGATCTCCATGGCCTGGGGCCTCCAGGGAGTTTCTCAGTATCAGTATTTAAACAGTGAAGAAGACTGGATATAGTTTTCAGATGTCTGAATCACAGAGAGGCCAAAGTCTCAGAGGGTTTTTAGGCTCTTGAAGGACCTTCCTGTGCAACACCTGCACAGTACTGATGACAGCCCTGTCCACAAGTCTCCCCTGGTTTCCTAAGAAGGCTCTCCCCTTTCATTCCAAGCAGATTTTTAGTAACGAGGTGGGAAGGAGTAGTACGAATACAGGGTTGCATGGTCCATTTCCAGTGTTGCTTACCTGATTGGTGTAACTGATGATCAGAAATCAAATATCGTGTTGGCAAAATGCAAACTGGAAATGAGATGATAAAAAGATTAATCAAAAAGATTATGCATTGGAATAATCTCATGGGCCAGGAGTCAGTAACAGACAACTCTCTGTGGCTTTAAGGCAAGACTTGCTGTCTTTCAGCCACAAAGTGTTTGCCTCAGCATAGGAATCAGAGTGAAACTCTATGATTGCACCATTTGGGAAGGTCAGAGGACATAATTATAATGGTCCCTTCTGACCTTGCAATCTATGAACCCTCATAATTTGTAATCAGGATACAAATAAATCGCCTTCTGTGTTGAGGAAGGAAGTCCTCTGCATCACCTCTCTGCTCCAAAACATCCGCTATTTCACAACTGTCTATGTGCACGTGCGGGAATTTTACCTTCCTTTGCAGGACGGAGTTCAGTAGGATCCAACGTGTTTACATCTGGATGGCTGGTTAGATTCAGCCTGGCACATCCTGCCACGCTCTCAGTGATGCATACAAATGTTCTGTTTGGGAGGAAATCCACTTCATGCACATCATTATGGACTGAGTACTGTGGTCTCTTCCTCTTCTTCTAGTTTAAGTGTGGCTCAAGAAACCCAAAATCCAGCGAACGTTCCTCTGCAAAATGAGTCATTCCATTTCTTTTTTTCAAAATAATTTCTTTCACAAACACACCTACCACAAAAATAAACAATACAGTTAGCTACGTAATAAGGAGTAACCATCACAGCCAGTATGTCATGGCCGCAACCATCCGTCTTACATGTAGAGAACCATAGAGGAGAGGGCCATGTTTTGAGCATATCTGACACTTCCCACCCAGCACTTCCACTGTCCATCCCTCCAAAAATCCCCCACCACAGCTATACTACCGCAGCTATTCTACATCCCTTCCCATCGCACAGCCCTACCTCCAGCAAGAGCAGTATTCCTCTCATCTCAGGGGCATATTTTTCCCTATGCATATAATCCCACAAACCCTCAATAATAAGGGAATGAAAGATCTCATCAGTGAAAATCCTTCAGCCTCATGGTCTGTCCAGAAGTTACATTAAACAAACGCACATATGATCACTGGACTTTGTGTGCCTCCTGAGATTTGCATTTGGACTTATTTACCCTATGTACTCTCAAGGCTATTTGATTTTTGAATCACCCTGTAACGATACAGCAGAAAATACAAGTGACTCTACTAACTCTTTGTTTCTTCTCTGTCTGGTGTGCAACATAAGAAAGACATAAGAATTGAAGCTTCAGTAAATAATTGCAATTTCATGTTTTGGCTAAGTAAAGCTGACAGGTCTGCAAAGGTTTTGAGGCTGCAGCTGGCTGAGGTGTGCACAGAGGACAGGAGCATGGCTCGTGAGTAAAGGAGGTTTCTGAGTGCCAGCAAGGTTACACGGTGAGAGACTATGCTTAGCTGTCCCTTATGTACCTTCAGCTGTCCTGCAGCGTGGCTGCATGTCTCATCAGTTTGCAGGCAAGGGACAGAGAGGCATCTCCAGAGGATGAGTCACCTCATAGTCATATCTGGGATGAGAGGGCTGAATTTTCTCTCTGGAAGTACTGCTACTGTATTGCCTACATGTGACCAGTATGAGTGCTCTGGGCCAGACCCTCCACCATGAGGTGGCTCCAGTGACACGACCTTAGTGAACTGTGCCTCAAGAGATTAAGTTCACCGTTTCCTCACTCCTCAGTGGATGTGCTGTTCTGAGGAAATCCCGTCCACCAGCCTTGACTCTGAGCTCCTTGTGCAGAGTATAAATACGTCTGGGACCTTGGGAGAGCATGAGGAGTGAAATGGGAGCATTAGTCAGCAGCACTCTGCGGAGGGAGTGTTGGATTTACAGCAAGAATCCGGACAGTGTCTCCTCTGGAGAGCACAAAAAAAATGCACTGTACAAAATATTTTTGCAGAACAGGAAAACACAGCATTCTTTGGATGACAATGGCATTGTGTCACTGTCTGTGACCACAGCCATGACTCAGGCTGTTGCTGGGGAGAGGGAGAAGGGTGAGCAGGCAGCACTTGCTGCCAGCCCTGGCTTGTGCTGCTCACTGCTTAGAAATTCCAAAGAAAACACAAGGCTATTGTTTTATTTTTCTTTATAAAAAATGACTCCTGACTGATAGTCTGGCACTGTGAATGTTGCTCCTGGGTCATGTACACACGGCAAAAGCGCACAGGGCTTACGTCCTCTGGCAGGGATGGACGTGTTGCTTGCTGCAGTGTTTGAGGCAGCTGGACAGCAGGCCTGTGGCACATAGCACCTGGTTGCACTAAGTCACTGCTTCCCAGCGGTCCTAGCAATGTGCAGTGTCTGCCCCACGCATTACTAAATATCAGAAATTCATGAACTTGAAGAGACAGATTCCACTCAACTTTGCAGAATCTGGAGGCAAGCCCCAAGAGCCTTCCTTTCCCCTTCGAAAACCCATGAGAGATGCTGATAAAGATGTCAACCACACATGCTGCTTATTGCTTTCTCTCACTGCAGGGGCTGACCACTGCAGAAGGGCCTGAACAGAGCAGGCTGCATCCAGGACTTGAGCCAGGTAGCTAGCCAGGTAGCTCAGCTGAGGTTAGGCGCCCTGTGCGGTAGCAGCCCCCTGGACAAGGGTTTCAGGGGGCATTACCGTGATCCTCAAACTCCTTTTGGTTCAAGGCAGATCTGGACACTCTCTATCCTGCAAAACATGACGGCAGAGAGGCCAGCCCTTAGGAGTCCAGTGCTCATGCTGGGACAGAGAAAAGCTACATTGCTAGGTGGTGACAAAAGACAAATCTATGTGAATTCTTAAAGATGATTGGCCTTAAATGCTTAGCAAGGATGGTTATAAACACCAGAGGGAAAGAGCTGATGGCAAAAAACAGTCACCATGGAATTCTTTTACCGCTCATTTGAAGCATGATCCTACACTGTGGTCCAAGACTTCTAATTACCAACACCCTTTACAGCTAGCTTAATATTAACTCTCATCATAGGGATGTACATTCAATGGCAGGGCATAGAGGACTTGTGAAAACAAATTATCAGTGGATAGCAGGAGGCCCTTCACCATAAGGAAAATCATAGTAGGGCAGCCACAAAGATATGACACCTATTTTGGATGCTGTAGGGTGAAAAGAGAAGAACAGAGGTTGGTTACATGCTAGTTTTAGTTGAGCACTGCTCTGACTGTGGGCAAAAGGCCTTGTGCTCTCTTGACGTTGAAGAAGCTGAGTATGACAGGTATACAGCTCAGACATCCATCTACTCAAACCTTCTTCCTAAACAGGAGCAGATCACATGCTGGAGAAAAGCCGGGGAGAACTAAGACCTCCTTTAACCTCTTTTAATGGAAATTCTCTTGACCTCAGCTGTGTGGAAATGGGAATCTTGTGCTGACCAACACACCCAGCAGTAATGCTAAAAAAAAACACTTTTTATTGGAAGTCTTTCCCTGTGCCAAGCCTCAGTGAAGGCATCTCTTCTGGAACACAGAAGTACAGGTTCTCTCCATTGACTTTTGTTTGTGGAGAGAAATGTGAAAAAGAACTTTTTTGATGATTTTTTTTTCTTATTTCCTGTGAATGGTGTGTTTTCATATTGCTCTTGGAAACAATTGTCCTTCTGAGCAGAGGGTGTGGATAGCGCTGGATCAGAGCTGTAGAAAAACATCTTGCTCCTTCACTCACACACCAAGTTCCACCCCTGTCTGTCAGACAGGAAATTAAGGAAGCCTTTGAAAGCACTGCAGAGTGTTAACTGTTAGACCTCGGAGTACAACACTCGGAAAAGAGGAAATGAGCCCGTCTTTACCCTAGCAGAGGGTTGGCATTGTGCAAATCAGTTAACTTCTCAGTTCCCAACTTACATTTTGTAAAGTGAAGAAGGAAGGACAGGACATTCTGTCAGCTTGAAAGGAGCAGGACCATGAGCACTCTTTCCCCACAAGTACCTAAATGCCGTATCAAAAGAAATACTTATGTCCCTTAAAGTTCCTGGCACTGACCATTTGTTATTGGCCTTCATGCTCTGCCAAAGAGCATGTTGTGTCTTTTGGTGATAGTGGTCATTTTCCTCTTGCTGTATTCCATAAGGATAATGATGCCTAAAGATGAAGTTCATTTTGGGACAAGAGGAAGCAGGGGAAAAAATAATAAATAAAAAGAAAGCTTTATAGACTTTGAAATGCACTCAGCAACCCCTACCACACATTGATGAGTGAGCACAGAGCAATCCTCTCCCACACCCCAGCCTAGACCTCACGATGCAGCTACTAGAGCAACATGCAAACAATTCTACAATGCCTGCAGTGAAGCATGGACTGCAGAGCACTGATCTAGAAAACTCACCCAAACACATCTAACATACCTGGCTGTGCTTCCCCAGCAGGAAAACACAGAGGGTCAGTGAGTGCAGGGCAACACATCCATCAGTCCCCACCTCCTTAAGAGCAAACGTGATGTGCAGGAACTCTGTTACATGTTAGTGCAAGTAGGTGCTGGTCTGTCCCATTCCCTATCCACACTCTCATTGCATGCTCTCTTCCATGCTTCAAGTGACTTTTACCTTTCTTCACATACATAAAGGTCAATATTCATGGTTTTCTTTCCATTTATATAGGGGACACAGCTCTGACAGCATGATGTACAAATATGTGAGCAAATGTTATGTGCTTTTCTTTTAAGACCCTCCCATGCATGACCTAGTAACACGGCCAAGGAACATATGGTTGTGGTGTACTAGTAAGTACCAGTCTCTCTCATCCTCCCGTTTCCAGACAAAATTAAATAGAAATTATTTCCGGACAGTTATTTCAATGAAATGTATAAAGGAAATAAAAAAGTTGAGATTAGGTTATCAGTGCTGAAGCCAATTAGTAAATAACAATATAAATATGCAGAATTTCATATAAGCTTACAGCCATCCATGCTGCAGCTTTGGAAAGCAGGTGGGAATTCACCAGTCCTCCACATCAAGATTGTGCCAACATCTTCTATTAATGTAGATTCACCTCTTCCTCAGAAGCTCCTTCCCCGTTTTACTTCAGATTTCAATTCCAAACCAGCCTCATATTTCAACCCTTCAGAAGGCACAAGTGATTTATTCCTGATTGCGTAACACAGAAAAACAAGAGGGCCAGCTGAATCCTGAGAATGCAGTCAGAAAGACTCCCCAGCGTGAGAAATCTGTAGTCTGCAGAAAAAACTGAGGGAAAGGCCCACACTTATACATATTAATGGTTGTCTCTGCAGAGTCTGGCATCTCCTCTTGTTCATCTGAAACAAGCACTGGGCAGAGATAAGATCCTAGGCTGGAGCTGCTATTCTTGCAAGCTGAGATAAGCATCAGGGGGAATCTCTGGAGGGAACAAGTGATGCAGCTACAAGCTCCTTTGTCTTTGCTTTTGCTTAGGAGGGTATCCAGGGTATTCAAACCAAATGCTTGCTGCTTTTGTAGGTATTTGACTTTGATGCTCTGAATCCCCATAGATGCACTCACCTCTCTCCCCTTGACAGCTAGTACAGGGAATTTGGCTTCTGTTTTTGCTCTGTTTGCATGTAAATCTGCCATTCTCCTCCGCTTGAACAGGCAATAGGCAAACATATTCCTCTGGGAAATCTATGCTTGTGCAGAACACTAGACCCTGGCTCTGGGAAAGCCATGTCTTTAGCAGGCTGGGGCTGCTCTACTTGGATTTCTGAATTCCAAGCTCTCTCTGTGCTTCCATTTCCTCTCCCTATCCTCAGAGAGGCAGCCATCTCCTCTGGCCCATCTTTACCGAAGAAGTGAGATCTGTGGCTTTCTCTGGGGCATCCAGCTTTTCCACAGACTCCAAGAGTCTTAATATTTAATTCATCACTCCATATCTACCCAGAAGTTAATGACACTGCTCACCAAACTTATTTGGGTTCTGCTAGGAGATGCAGTCAAAATTTTTCCTCTATCATGGCATGATGCTGCAGGTCTTGGGACAGACCCAGAGTGTACAACAGAGAAATGTGCAAGAGCTTTTGGGCTCTCTCTGCATCACCTCTACACAAAATTCCTCTCTCTGAAGGCAAAAAGAGATCTCTGCATATCTTCTGTAGAGGTTCTAAATGGAAGGTGAGGCTGAGAAAACAGGCACTTGTGAGAGAGGAGCCAATAAGCAAGACTGTCATTTGAAAGAGCAGATCATTTACTGCCCTTCTGACATACATCCTGAAAGCTACAATCTTAGCTTTTAAGACTTCTCACAAAGTCAGGAGGTCATGGCTAAATTAACTTTGAGGGCATTCATGAGGTTTGGTTTGGTCCTCCATTCAAGAATGAACCTTACGTTAAAATAATAATTCCTTGCCTATCCTTTTGTTTACTCTCCTCTGTTTCCTCCACATTAGACAGTCTCCACACCAGTGATGGATGAACTCTTTTGTAACAGATAGATCATACAAAAGATATGGGGAGGATTAAGTTTGCAATTCTGTGCTGAAGTGCACCAATCTCCAAAATTCTTGAAAATGAAAATCAAGAGTAATATGTACATGAATCTTCCCCCAGAGAGCCACAGAGAAAAGCCAGGTGTGAAAGTGTTCATTTGAAAAGCTAACTACAAGAAGTGCCTGCCTGTGAGTGTTTTGCTTCCCACCATGTGTTCCCCAGTTAAGCATATTCTGGGACTCAACACATTAAGGGTTCCTAAAAGGGAATCAGATGAAAAATTCCCATCTCGTCTCTGATTTTCGCACTCATTTTAGTTCTTACTAGCTTAATAAAGAAAAAAATAGACTTAATAAAGAAAAAAAGAATGAAAAAAATGCTACAGTTCACTTGACTTGGAAACTTGGTTGTTTTCCTCCATCAGGGAACATAAAAAAAAGGAGAAAAAAGAGACACCAAGGCTATACATCCATATATATCTAGATCTAGGTATATCACAGAATCACAGAATTGTTCAGGTTGGAAGGGACCACTAGAGATCATCTAGTCCAACCCCCCTGGTCAAGCAGGGACACCTAGAGCACGTTGCACAGAGTCACATTTATTCAGTAAGAGTCCTCTAAGTAACTTACCAAATGCTTTAAAATGCCTCCTCATTGTTTTGTCAAACTTCTAATTCAAAACAGACTGAATGCAAAATTACCTTGAAGCCTACCATAAGAAAACTTTGAGTAAATTCACCTTTTACAAAACATCTTTACCCCAGGCTGGTTACTCTCACCACATGCTCTGCAACACTGATTTCTGAGAGGACTAGAAGAAGATTCTGTGATTTGTAGTAGCCTATGAAGTGCAGCGTGTTCACGCAAACAATAATAACCTGGAAAATGCATGCAGTGCTTATAAGACACCAGATTAAGCTCAACCTCAGCTACCACGAGGATGCTGCTAGGACTTCAGAAATGAGCCTCAAATAGATAATTTGCAACCTTCCAAAACATACAGCAAATGCAGTGTTTCTGAATGATTCCTTCTGTATATACAAATAAAAAAATAAAACTGTATATTTCAAACAAAAAAAAAACTGTCATTGGTAGAAAATTGTTCTGCCAACCATTCACATGTTAGAGCACACGGTAGGAAAAGACAACACCTCGCTAAGGGTTGCACATGCAGATGCACCCCGTGACTTACGACCATTGGGCTGGCAGGAGCCACTGCCCCAGGGAGGAAACGGGGCGATGCAGGGGGAAGGCGAGGGGCCTGAGAGGGCCCTTTGGCCTCTGCTTGCCCGGGCGGCGCGGGGAGGCCTGGGAGCAGCACCGCGCGCAGCGGCGCCGCAGGGGAAGGTGCCCAGCCCGCGGCTCAGCCGGGAGTTCGGCGGCAGGAAGGAGGAGTCCTCACACTTCCAGACTGCGCCTTCCGCCGCATCCACGTCAAACCCAGGAGCGAGTGAAGGGCTGTTGGGTGCGGGGACAGGAAGAGCAAGGAGGCGAGGAAAGGAAGCGCCGGGAGCTGGGGGAGCGCCCAGCCCCACACACGGGAATCCTGGGTCTTTGCCAGCTGCCTCTCGGCCTCCTGGCGCTGCTGCTCCATCCTCTCCAGCAGCTGCTGCTCCAAGAGCAGCACCCGGCCCAGGGCCGGGAGCAGGGAGAGGGACAGAGCGCCTGGGCCCTCCTGCGTGGCCAGCCCAGCTCCGGGGGCGGCTCGGGGGGCTGGAGATGGGACCCCAGCCCCGCTGAGGCTGAACGCGCCCAGCGGGAGCAGCGCTCGGGGCTCCCCAAGCACCGGCGGCCCGGCTGGGCTGCCCAAAGCAGCAAAGCTGAGGTGGGGGGAACTGCTGTGGACAAACCCACTCCTCTTATCTCGCAGTCGTAACAACAGTGATTCGTGTGGAAAATTTAACTTTCAGGAATAACAGACTTCTCTAATTACAAAGGCTTTTATTATGGCTTGAAAAATCTTCTAACAAGTGTATGATAATCTTTGTGTTACCATATGGATTTTTCCATGCAAGTATGCACCAGCATATAAATAAATCTGTTTACTAAACTGTTTTAACCTGTTTTACAATGCACCCTGAAGTCATCTTATCTATATAGCTGATGCAAATTAAACAGAGGTATCCGAACATAAAAACACTCCTGCATGAAGAGTTTCTTATCAAGATGATTTTCCCCTGCTGACCCAGTTAAACTCTCAGTCATTCATTAATTTCCTAAACATGTCTTTTTAGAAGCAAAAAACAACTTTTCTATCAGCATGTTTTTGATGATATGAAGCTGGATCAAAATTCCCTTTTTTTTTTTCTTTTTTTTCTCACACATCTTGAGGATGAATCCATCAGCTCTGCTGTGGCCCTGTGTGCCTAACTAACTCTACTGATTATCATCGCCTGCACATTTCTTTCCTACATCTTTCCTAGATCTGCTGAGACTCTTCCTGGTCACCGAAAAAACCTAACTCCAACTACTGCCTGCAGGATGTGGCTTTTAAAAGCAGGTGGCTTTTACATCGCATTCAGAACAAGCTAGACCAGCACACTCAAACCACCACTGCAAAACGTCTATCCCTTTTACCTTGTGCTCCCACTGGAAGTCCTGCACGTCTGGATGTCATGTCTGTAGCTCTCTGTATTTGCTTTCAGAGGCTTCAGCAGCAGCTCTTTGGACAACTTCATAAACTTCATTTTCAGAGAAAAAAAAGGCCAAGAGTAGTTAGTGAACATCGCTCAATGGACTCTGTATAATCTCACTTCTAGAAAATAATAAGCTCTTAAGAAGTTTATAAAAATAAGCCATCCAGTTCACAGAAGCTCTGCAAAGCCACAGTTAGCAGCATTACCACTAATCCAACAAGGCTAGCAGCAGTTTACACACATTTATGCCCTTTGTATAGTCACCTAAATTAGGAATCTTATCAAAATACAATTCTCCATAGAATATCTGACCAAGGATTGAGAGAAGAGCAAAGTGGGAGCAACAAAAGAGTTGTAAAGGCAATGAAACCCAGGAAGTATCTCTGCAATGATTTGGTTATTCTTTGGTGACCAGGTTTTCCTATGCGTTCACAGCTAGATGACCAAGTTTTAAGGATCCTGGGCATGATCCAGCAGCCAGGTATCAAGAAAGAGAAGATGTGCTTGTAAAAAAGAAAGGCCATAGAATCATGCAACCAGTTTCTGGCCAAATCTAAAGGAAGACCATCAAACTGCTTTCAATGGGCCTTTCTTCTTTACAAGGAAAATGTTCTGAACTTTCCTGTAATCTTGCAGTAAACACATAGTGTGTGCAGTAAAACACGTAAATATGTTTTCAAAAATACACAGGATGCAATGTACATTTCTGTCCAGGGTGGCCCCATTTTTACAGTGATTATTCTAGCTATATCTTCATGATAAAACGTCATTTCAAGAACAACACAATGTTCATATCTGTCTCGGTGTCTAGACCTAAAGAATACCTTCTCAGTCCAGAGTCTCTTGCAATCACTGCTTCTGGACTTTTCTACCTGCGTTTAAGGTCCAACATTATCTCTGTGGCTCTAAGCAGGAGTCCTGGTGGACTTGAACTTTAGTAATTCTTCTCCACAGAAGATATCTCATTTAGTTGCATATTCACACATTGTTGGTCTAGAAGATGACTCTTACTGTCAGTCAAAGATCTAGTTAAACCAATGTCCTCATCAACCACTCTTCTCATGGGGATCAATTATGCTGTTACGCAGAGGTGAAGACAAAATCATCCAAAATAACTGACTACATGTGGAATCTGAGCAGCATTAAGCAATTCTGCAAACTATTGGCAAACACAGGGCTGTAGCAAAACAGCTTTATCCAGACACCTATGTGTACAGATAAACCTTAAATTCAGTAGAAGAGCTAACAGAAAATGGAGATGATCTCAAAGATGGCCAAAGATGGCCAAAGTGGGAACACAGGAACTCTTAATAACTGAAACTCACTGGAAAGGCAGACCTGGACATCATTTGTTCCTAATACCTTCTACAGAACAGAAATAAAATGGCATTCCTCTTCCTTGCAAATACACAGAATTGCACTGGCGTAGTACTTTTTTATACACATTATGAAATTGTTCTAACAGATACATGAACATCTAACAGGCTCCTAAATGAAGTGAACATCACAAGCCTGAAAGACTCAACAAGATGAGCTTGGGGTGAAGTTCTAAACACATCTTTTCCATTACTTCTTTTAGAGATCCGGACTAACTTACTTCAGAATCTAGATCTCAATAGTCCACCTAAAAAATGTAGGTAATGCTAAGCACCATAGGCTACTGAGTGTTATTGAAAGGCTGGTACCCGATAAATTTTGTTACTGGTGAACTCACATGAAAATCTAATACTCTATCATACATATTTGTGACTACACATAAATGTATATTGATGTGTATGCATGTGTATAAATGTATATTTATATATTTTAATGTAATCAGAATAGTACCATAGATAAATCTACCTAAGAAAAAACATTTGTTTGAATAATTCGTATTTTAATTTAGCCAAATGCAGGATACACAGGTTGTAGATGACATTTGTGAAAGGAACTTGGGAATCAAGCCAGATAGATACCTCTCTCATTTTCCAATGGCATACCTAAGGGGGTGGCTGGAAACCTAAAATGAGGACAGGAACAAATAATAATATAAGGAGAAGGGTGTTACCCTTCTCAGTGGCAAGGTGAGGACCAGTACATGGCATACAGACCAGTTCCAGTCTCCAGTATCCACATATAAGAAAGACATTTAGAAACTTGAAGAAAAATTACAAGAAGAAAGATTTGATAACTGAAAGTCTTCCTGGAGAGAGAGCAAGAGGCCTCCTCACTGCTTATCTTAATGAAGGTAACGTAGTGAAGTGATTTGATCACAGCCTGTAGCTATTCATTACAAAGATGTTCATCTAAGAACAAGATTTTGGTTTCTTTAACCAAGCAAAGACCCAATAAAATTTAAAGTTTGGATTAGAAAGTGGTGTGAATTCAGGTTAGTAATAAAGCATGAAGACTCAGCTTTATTCATCTGTGAGGGCGTGCAGCAATGGACCATTGCTGCATTGAGCAGAGCACCGGGAGCAGGAGAATTGGTTTTATCAGTCAGTCAGATGTGAGAATCATGAGCAAAAATGTTAGGCTTTTATTGACTCAAACTGTGAGAGAAAAAGTCTTTCTGCGCTTCTAACAAAGAGGACTAGCCTGTCCAAACAGCACAGGGAGACTTTCTCTTATGCCCAATTTCTTGGTCTGCAGCAGGAGAAAATGCAAGCAAGAGGCAAGTCCTGGAGACCAAGAAGCAAGAGCTGAAGAGGAAGGACAGAGACAACAGAGCAGAATACTGGCCAGTCGTGGCAGGTGTGCTGTAGAGACACATATGCCTTGGGAGAACAGTGTGAGAGTTGGGGGCTATGGAGCATGGCTGCAAAATACAGCTATCTCCCTGCCAGATAGGAGAAGCATAACTTACACTCCTGCAAGGTAAATGCAATCGTACATGCAATCTCCATTTAAATGGCCATACTGCACAAGGATCTATCCTTCCAGGGGAAAAAAAAATAAGTTCTAAAGTGAAGCATTACCATCTTCCATATTTTGTTGTATATTTTTTCTCTGTAACTTGTGCTTAAGAAGTTAGGGCCAGCTCTGTAAAAAAGGTTCCTCTGAAATCAAGGGAACTTATATCTCTGAATATTTTTGATGGTTTGGGACTTAAACTCAGTGCAAAACTCACTGAAGCCAATGGAAAGACGCCAGTTAACAACAATGAGCTTTAGACCAAGTGCTTTGTGAGGAAAAAAAATCCAATATTACAACCAGAAGAAAAAACTTCTCTTTCCTACTGCATCGTACTCTGCTGATATTATTTTTCAAGGTGATAATGGCTTGTTATCAGATAAAAAGAGACAAATAGAAAAATATTATGATGCTAGAAAACAATTTAGGATATAGTAATTAGCAATGCAACCCCATCAAGAATAACCAGCCAGATTTATACATCAAGTGAGCAAACAGAATATGCAATAGTCTCCTAAGGGAAGAATTAGAAAGAACAAACAATTGAGGCTTTTGTATACTGAGAAAAACACACAACAAACTTCGTCTGTTGAACAACATAACAATTGAGGTCATATCAAGCTAATGAACTCTGTGCATGTACATGGTAAGAAAATTCCCTTACTCTATAATGTTTACAATCAAAATAGAACAAAAAAAGAAAGAATAAATAACTAGTCGCAGCATCTCTGCCTTAAAAGATCATTCTCACTAGACATCATTCTAACAAACTGCAATTGTTTCTACTTTTTTTTTATCTCGCATTTCCTCTAGGGAATGGTCTATACAATGGAAGCAATTGAAGAATTAATGATAATAGTTTTTGTTCTAGTAATAGAGAAGCCTGTAGTGAATAATACTAAAAAATATAAAAGACCTTTTCTCTCTCAGAAAGTTATAACCGCCATTGCAGAATTCGTCTGGGGAAGTGTCTGTTCTGGATTATGCAGCAGATCAGAAAGGACAGAAATGCAGTCAGCAATTAAGACACCTAAATGCTGGTGTATCCATATGCCCAACATCAAGCAAGCTTCCATTAAATCCAGTGGACAAAGAGAGAGCAATTCAATTTCCTACATATATAGGCATCAGCTGTGATATAAGACATCTTAAGCTATTCCAAGCATCCAGTCCTGGAATGGAGCAAAGAGCCTTGGGTGACTGTGCTCGTCTACACTGAGAGATGGAGGCAAGGTGGGATATTTGATCATTTGAAATGACACTAGCCAAATATGTGTAGGCAAATGATTTGAGCTCTGTGTCAACCAAGCCTAACAAGCAATTCAGCTGACCCGTTAGTGACTATTTCAGGTGGATTGCATCGCTCGAGAATCACCTGACATATTGACTAGCTCTCCATTTGCTATACCGGGATTTTAGACTCCAAGCTCACCGATAGCATCCTATATGCAGAGACATTTAGTTGTCTTAATCAGGGCATGAATCTCATCCTAGAGACAAGGTAGACCTTTCTGGTCTTGCAAACTTAGCAGAGAGTCCAGTGGTCTAAACACAGGAAACTAGCACCGCTCAAGAGGCTAAGGGCAGCCTAGACTGGCAGCCACGAGTTGCCAGTCTAGAAAAGCATGAGTATTCTATAGATATTCTGCCATATTGCAATCCTATGCAGATGTCTCAGATACCTAGGACATCTCAAAGGGCACTAGACGTCTGTGTTTAGGCATCTGAATGAAGCCCAAAGCAACAGTCATGTCAAGGCCAAAAGTGTCATCATTATAGATGTGGTTGTTTTCTGCAGAAGATTATCTGAAATCACATCAAACCTGCCAGGCAAGTCAGTACTCAATAGAAAATGGAATGACAGGATTTCCAGAGGCCTTTAAGTCAAGGTAAAGTTCAGCCCACATATCAAACTTAGGCTGAAATAAGAAACAAGAAAACCTTTGTCTATGTCTCTGCCAAATCATCAATACACTTAACAGATGAACAGTTGGACTGGGATTGCCAAAGCCACATTTATCTACCCATATCTCTTTTGAAATTGGTGGCCAGTTCCTCCCTAACTTCCTTGAATACCACTGAGATTATGGTATTCTCAATGGCATTCACTTTTTATCCCCAGTTCTGCTGGGTTGTGCACTTCCCAAAGGTGGTGCCATTTCAGTAGCTCAGTAGCCTGGAGTGCTGGCTCTTTCCTGTCCAGGGAAAGCATTGCCCCACGAACAATCGATACCACTCCTTGCAACACCCTGCTTCTCCTCGGAGGTCTTCCACTGAAGTAACAAACAGGCCCAACCCTGCTCTGTTCAGGAGGTCTGATAAGATCACTGCCCAAGGTGCCATGGCTGCAGGCCAAAATGCTGTCCCAGTAAACCGTTTTCTGGAGGACCACCTTGTCTGGACTTGTCTTTCCATATGAAGCCAGGCAAAGCAAAGCATTCAGATGCTAAAAATGTGTAACTATTATTGGTGTTTGTCCAACATTCTAAGGCTCATAAATCTCCCAGGAAAGATAGAATAGGAGCACAATTAAGAAAACAAGAAACTTTATGCATAGATTCCTCTCCTACTGCTTCCAGAAAAGCTATTGCCTGTTGATGAAATGCCCCCTTGACTAGCTTCCAAACTAGCACTATCTCTGCAAGTGCTTGTGTTGTCTTTCAAAATTTTCCATCGCGAGATTCAGACACACAGGTACAGCTCCAAATGCTCAAAGGAAAAATACTAATCCATGTGGGCAGAAATGTCTGAAGGTGGAGAGAAAGGACAACAGCAAAAGAGAGTGAAGAGGCTCCAGAGTCTTTCTCTGTTTCTTCCCTGAAGCTAAAGCTCCAAACTGAGGATTGTTTTCTGGACCGTTACAAAGCAATAACCTGTTTGCTTGCTGCATTTTGGAGTGTCTGCCTGAGATAAAACTTCACGTTGATCTCAATACTATACTTAACACTTTCTGTTTACATCAGTTATCTCAAGATATGTCATATTTTCCATGCAAATGAGACAGCATGTACCATGACGGCGATTTGCATAGGCAAAAAGAACAGACACAACTATCAGTATACATCACCGCTGCTATAAAGCAGCACTACAGAAAGCATGTTTCCTGTTTTTAAATAGCCAATGTGTAAAGTGCATGGTTCTCTGTATTTACTGCCAACCAGGGCAGAGCTTTTTCTCTAGGTAATTTTAAGGATGTCATATGTTCAGACAGAGGATTTGATGGGAAAGTGCAGACTTCATGTCACGTAGAAAAGAAGCTATATGTATGCAGTGGATGTCCAAGACCACTCAAACTAGCTGCCCACATCTAGCCCTGCCCTCTTCCGTCTGCCTCAGAAAATACTTATCTTGTGTTTTCCAAGGTATTGTTAAAATAGTACGTGGAAAAAATAATATGCTATTGTTCACGTTCTGAAGTAACTTGTACTGATTTATTATTTAATAAAATCATTGAAGCTGTGTGCAAAACTCTTACTTGTGTATCTCTCTGTGTATTTATTTTCATCAAATATTTCCTGTATTATTCTCTGGAGTTGCAATTTTCAGGAATTT
Organism: Nothocercus julius; assembly: GCA_013398735.1. Classification (NCBI taxonomy): domain Eukaryota; kingdom Metazoa; phylum Chordata; class Aves; order Tinamiformes; family Tinamidae; genus Nothocercus; species Nothocercus julius. The sequence goes on along the minus strand of VZSV01000164.1, from coordinate 603,209 downwards.
AGATCTTACCTACTGCCAAGAGTTCGCTGTATGCAGCCAATGCCAGAACAACTCTGCATTGACTCAGGACTGAGACCTGCTTGAGAGAGTTGAAAGCAGAAGAGTAGCTTCCTTTACATAGGAGCCTCTTGTTTCATTAGAGATGAAAATGAATTCCTACCCTTGACCTGAATATGTACATTTGCAGGTGGTTTTTCTTTCCCCGGAGATGCTCTGATTTACCCCTTCAATAGGAGAATTGTGCTGGAGCAGAGGCAAAGTTGATTGTGCCTCCAGGCATGCAGGTTAATAGTTAAAAAAGACAGAATATACTAGCAAGAAGCTTGAGCTCAGAGTGGTCAGCTGCCAGTGGAGCTTCTGCTGATGGCCACATCTGCTGTGTCATGGGTGCAAGATGGTGATAATATATTGCCTTACAATACAGTCTTGCAAAGTATTTTATAAATACTTAGGACCTCCTAGACTTGGGATGGGAAGAAAGCAGGTACCTGGGAGGAATTTGGCTAGACTATCTAAAGAAATGTGTGCTATTCCGTATGGACTATTTCTGGAACAGAGCTGTCTCCCAGATCCCCAGGTCCAGCCTTTTTCAGAGAGGTGCTAAAAATCCAGTTTTTGTCACATTGGAACAGCAAGGAACAAGAATGTTTCAGCATAGGAATCACATGTGAAATCTATTCCTACCTTTTTTTGACCTCCATGAAAAGAAACAATTTCAAGTGCCTAAATTCATAAAGCCCCACAGTCTTGCTGTAATTAAATAAAATAAAACTAGAGGAAGAGAAGCAAGGGATCAAGCAGGAGGTGAGTGAGGTCTTCCTAGAATCCTTTAGAATAAAAGCTTGTCTTTATTTACAGAAGACCCTTTTGGCTCAATTGTGCATGCTCTCCCTGTAATTGCCTTCCTAGAGTCTCCTTACAGAGACAGGAACAAGATTCTGTAAAAACAATCAGGAAAAATTACTCTCAAAGGAAGCAGTTCACTTTGATGTACCTGAAATACCCAGTTCTTGCTAGGACAGGGCTCGACATTCAGATCTGTACGGACAGATTGGCTGTATCTGACAAAGCTCCTGTGTCAATGGCCAAGTTCCATATCTTATGTCTTGTTTGGTTGCAAAGCTCTTAGACCCTTTAATAAAGATATATAAAAAAATATAAAATAAAGATATAGCCAGATATACATTAAATGTGAGTCCAATCATGAAACCTGGGCTAAGGCACATACTTACTGTTTAATAGAAAGGTCACCATTCATGGAAGAAAGCTAAGAAAGTTACTTTCTTTGTATAAAGGGAGGCAAAATGGTGAAGAGAGGTCTCATTTTTGCTAGGATAAACAGATACAGTTGGAAAGTACAACTATGCCACATACAAGCTTTCCAAGGCTGAAGCAGAATCTACAACCTTTGAGCTTTGTTTCAAAGGAAAGGAACAAACAAGCAAGACAATAAAGTCTCCCAGGGAGAGGGTGCACTGAGTTCATGCCCTCTACAGCCAACCCCATTGGGTTTAGCTTAAAATGGCTGGACTCGAACAGCATGATTGCCGTTAGCTATTTAAAGATGCAGCACTCAGAATAAGCTATTCTGCTAGACGCTTCAATAGACAGTGGTCAGAGCTGGGCTTGCAATATGTGACAGTCATCCAGTACAGGCAAAATCCCTGTGACAGCTGAGTCAGTCAAGGTTTTTTCATACAAATATCCAAAGAGTTAATAATCAAACTGTTCATCTTGACACCATCCATTTCATGAATAAAAATAAGACCATGTTATTACACTGTTGTGAGAGTATGAGAGGCAAGGCAAGAGGATCCTGACCTCTGGTTTCTCTGACTGCCTAGTCCTTTGCAGATCTCCACAATGACATGCTTCCCCCGCGCAGTCTGGCTTTTCCACGACAGATCTCCCAGCAAAAAAGGGAACAGGCAATTTATGTGCCCATTCCTGAGCTTCCTGGAAACATGTTCTTGTTCTGTGCTTCCATATAGCCTAGTACAGGGAGGTCCAGTTAGTTCATCTTGGCAAAATGCTAGCAGGAGCTGCAGTATCATCAATAGAAATTGTCAGACTTGCAACGGTTTTAACCATCTTTTAAATATTCTGTCTCAAAGTAAAGCTTGTACATTCATATTTGACACCAGAAAAGGTACCAAGGTACCAACTGGCTGATGGTCTCAGGGCTTTCCATATCATTAACACAGACTGCTTCATCCTTTGGCTGAGCTGTGGTCACCAAGATGAAATTGGCCCCTGCCATGCACCAACTTTGCAATACTTTCCATGTCTGTTAAAAGGCATTTGTGAGAGACCATCTCCAACCACTTTTCCCACTCACAAGCATTGGCTATCTGTGTTTTCTTCAAAGCTGACCTTGATGAGATACATAGAACCCAGCACAGGAGAGTACCCACAGAAGATAGGCTTTCAGGAACCAGAGTAGCAACCTGGAAAAAACAATATGAATGCAATAAACATATAAAATGAAGAATTAAAAGTGTCTGGATACTCTTCAAACAAGCCACAAAGCAAACAGAAGACATCTGCCCTAGCCAGATCAGAACTACTACCAGATCAGAGAAACTTAGTTCAAAATTGGAAGACACCTTTAGTGGCATACAGAGAATAAAGTACTGCTTGCAAGGCCTTCATATGTGGCCAGATGCCTCTTGCCTTTGTATAAAGAGAAAAAGGTTGGAAGAGATGTCAAGAAGTCACATGGATGCTCCCACAGTGATTTGTCTGAGGAATTCCAAGACCAACACCAGCAGGTATTTGTTGAATTTTGTAATGATGAGCCTCTCCAGAGCCTCCCTGTGTGGCCTTTCCTGGTACTTTACGTCCTTTGTAACTAGAATACTTTGTCTTGGTATCCAACCTAAATCCTCTTTATTGCAAATTAATCAGATTTCTACTTTTTCTTTCTGCAGAGGAGATGAAAAACTATACATCACTGCCTTCATCATACCAAGATCTATGAGCTGGGCAACAGTTATCAAACTGCTACTCTTGTTAGAGAAAACTTTCAAAGGCTTTGCCAAAGATTTATTTCATCTATTGCTTTCCTCACATCCACTAAATTGAAGAAATACATTAAAGTAGTTAGACAAGATTTGTTCTTCATAAATCCATGTCCACATTTCTTTATCACCTTATTATCTTCTTGGCACCTTTAAACTGATTATTTAAAAATTTCTTCTTTTATCCTTCCGTGGCACACATTAGATTATTCTGGTGTACATCTCTCAAGGTCCTTCCCTGAGAGGATCTCATGATATTTGGGTGCTTTGAATCATCCATTTACTTAGATCTTCTTAAGTCTCTTCCTTCCCCACTCTGTCCTCCTGTTGCAATTATTTATTTCATAAAGGCAGAAACAAAGAAAACATTGAGTACTGAAGTCTGCCAAAATTATCCTTTATTTATTTATGAACAGGCTGAACAAGAAAGAGGAGCACCTGGTTTTGCCTTGCTCTTCTTAATTTATTTACAGATATTTTCTTCCCGTTTTCTATGCCCCTTGTAAACCATGCCTCACCTTGATGGATCATGAAATTATCGCCATGCACGCTACATTCCTTGTTAATCATTCATGTCCCTCAAGTTTTTGGATTTCCATATTTTTTTCTGAAGAGCTCCATAATGATATCTAGATATCTTGTTGCTTCTGTTTTTCCTCTACACCAGGATTTTTGCCCTTCTTCTCCACAGCAGTCTCTTTCAAAAGTTACAGGCTTCCTATTCTCTTTTAACCACTGTGGCCCAGTTTTGATCTGAGTTACCCACAGCTCGTGCATATCTGTATGCCAGAACTGACTGGGCTGGCACAGGGGATACTGGATAGGAGAGACCTTTCATGGTGGGAGGATATGAGTCAAGAAGACTTAATGTCGGTATCAATAGCTTGCTGTGGGCACCTACACCGTTGTCCTATGATACAATATAGTAATAAGTCCAACAGATCAATTCAGATGACCACACACCTGTATTTAGAACCATCAGAGACATCCTGGTTTATCAAAAAGTTCCTTATGAGAAGCTTCTGTGCCTCTTTCTATTGGCACCTAAAGGCCTTGTTTAATCACAGAATCATTAAGGTTGGAAAGGACCTCTAGAGATCATCTAGTCCAATCCCCTGCACACGCAGGGTCACCTAGAGCCTGTGGCTCAGGACTGCGTCCAAGCGGGTTTGGAAGGTCTCCAGAGAAGGAGACTCCACAACCTCTCTGGGCAGCCTGTGCCAGGGCTCTGTCACCCTCACTGTTGAGAAATTTTTCCTTAAGTTCCTGTGGAACTTAATAGCCTAGATCAGATCAGATCTGTTAGGGTGACCTGTGGCTGCCAACAGACACATAGGGTACCTGGGAGCAGCAAGAGCAGAGATGCTCCACAAGGGTAGAAAAGCCAGGAGCCAGTGGTGGCCATGGCACAAGGAACTTTCGCTTATTGCACTCTCTCTGTCCTCTCCAATGTTCCTGATGAAATTTCCCATTAACATGCCAGCCTGTCAGACAAACTTTTTTTTTTTTTTAAACAACCCCTGTAGCTTTCGCTGTCAGCCAAATTGAAATTTAGACCAATATCTCTCCTAATCTTCTTCCTAAAGCCAAAGCCATTTAGCCATGTGCACATTTATTCACATCATGCTAATAGCTGCAACATGCCCAAAAGATTTCAGGTGAGAGATACGAGAGCTACGAAGGAATCTTGTTGTTTAGCATGGTCCAGATTTGTGTTTTATTTTCTCTTTTGTAATCTTCTTTCGAACTTCATAATTAGGAATTTAAACTCTTGTTTTGCCAGAATAAACTTGTTTTCACCCTTAAGCATGTCTGGTATTAGAGGCAAGTCTAGGTGAAGCTAAAAAAAATCTGGATTAGTATTAGCTTTTCTGAGACAATGCGTCCAAACAAAGAGGTGTGAATGCAGACTCCGATGTAAAACCTGGGGCCTGACACAAATTTTGAGTACTTGGAAACTGGTTTTGGGCCAAACTGCAAGATCAAGGTCAGGCCTGGATTTGTCACATCCCATGTTAGGTGGAGGTAATAGAAAGGCACTGGGCTCCCAGTTGTTACTCTTGCTGAGGTGGCATCACAGCCTCCTTTCCCTCAGGAGGGACACACAGGCCACGTCACAACCTGGCGTGACCAAGGTCCATTCAGTCAGGGTCACAAAGGCTCCTCACCTACTGTCAGAAAATGAATGGAGTTGCCAAAAATCTTGTGGCTTTTTTTCTTATACATTGCAATTTCTTCCTTCTAGGGGAGGGTCTTCTGATGAAGGAATGGTTATTTCTTCCAACAGCTCATGCGAGGCCAAAACTTGTCAGTTACAGATGTTTGGAGCATTCGCACAGATAACAAGTTACAGCGAGCAGATTTTGAAAGGGTTACTGGCAATTGCTTCATTGGTGCAAGCCAGACTATAACCTACAGAGGAAGAAGGAACATTGCAAAGTGAGCAGATCATCCTCTTTTGAGAGCTTCTTGATCCTTTTCGTGAAGTCTGATTATGGCTGCTATCAGAGATGAGGTTCTGGGTGGTAGTGGCCTCAGTACACTCTTGTTAGGGTATGAAGAAGCGCAGCTGGTGCCGGTGTGGTTACATGGAGCTGCTGGGTTACACGCTCTGAAGGACACCAGCATTTTGCAGGGGATTTTTCTTGTCTTCCTCTTGCCCTCAGGAGTTGTATTCAGACCTGCTCACCCCATCTCCTCCATGTCTTCGCATTACAGAACCTAAAAGGCAACTGGGAAGGAATCAATCCTCAGGGCAGGTTGAGTTTGGGACACAGCGTGAGACATACTTTGCATTCCCTGAACCAGCAACCAGCTTCAACATATTCTATAAGCAAAAGCAAGTCCCAAAAAACATTCACTGCACATTTGTAGCTCTTCCCTAGAAACAGCTAATAAGGCCATTTCGAAAGCTGAGTGTCAGGCTGACCTGAAACAAGGCCCAGGAGAAATCCTCTCTAGACAATATTAGGCATGAACATCACTGAAGATCAGAATTGCCCTAAGGGGAGGCAGTAACTGAACTTCATCACCATTTTCACCACACCTGACACGAGGTCAGCATTTATGATGCAATTGTTTTTCTCACTATCTATCATCATCTTTTGCATTTACATAGAAAGGTAAACTGAAACATAAAACAGGGAGTGATCTGACCTGTGAGATTAAGTGACATGTAAATAAATACAGACCTCTGTTCTGCCTGCCACATACCAGCCTCATTCTCCATTCCTTCACCTCTGTTCTCACTAGGGAGCTGGCACCACAAGTAGCTCTGAGTTTGGTTGGTCCTGAATCTTCTAACCTCTTTGCAGAGCCTCTGAAATTTAATGGAAAACAGTATCAATTTATGTACATATCAAGACTGCTGTTTCCACTACTGAACTGCTGTGACCCTAGGCAACTTAGAAGTGGAAAAGCACAAAATGGCTTATCATTGTAGTGAAAAACAAAATCATCAGGAGCTCATGTAGACCATGCTTGAGTTGAAAGTTTATGAACCAGATGGGAAGTGGACATTTTTCTCTGACTATCATACATGTTATTCATCAGAGAGGACAAGGTTATCCTGTAGCCAAATACAGAAATAGTGAGGGAAAGAAAACAGGATGTATACGTTGCAATGTGGGAGAAAACCTGTGTTAGATCAAGGAGGCATCTGGTCAAATGACCAAAAAAATGTAGTAAGTTCTAGCTTTTTTGGAGGAGATTCATCCACGGCTGCAGATGAACGAAGATGCATATAAATGTTCATATGCAGGCCTCTTGTTAATTGTTACGGTCAGTGAAGATCTGGTCCAGCGGCAACCTACCCACTCAGCACATCCTAAGCAGATACCCACATCTTTTCAGTGGAATAACTCTCCAGAAACCACTCTCTGTACTGATCTGCCCTCCACTGACTTCAGTGGGAGCCTAGAGACGCAGCCACCATGAAGACTCTTATATTTAGGTGCTTTAATGTGCGTGTGAATTCCTTTTTCACAGCCCCCGTTACCACACAGACATCTAATGCTAACTGAGATACCCAACACTGTCCCATCTATCCTGCTGCTCCAGAAGGGCAGAACTTCCCTCTACTCCATCTCACACTGACCATCCATGCAGGTGTTTCATCTATCCTAAGTCATCTTAAATGAACAACTGCATGGACACCCCTCTTGTCTTTCAGCTGCAGACTATGGATCTTGATGCAGGACTCAGAGCAAGAGATTCTGGAGTCCAGGTTATCTTGGGGGATACATTTTTTTTTAATCTTCTTAAACATAAAATACAGTGAATCTTTGAAGTGTTTCATATCATTTAAATGATACACCTGAATGAGGAATTGCAGCAGTACTGGATTGCTCTAAGAGTGTTCAGTGGAGCCACATGGAAACTATGCTGGAGGTAAGGTGTATTCACTATGAAGATGACAGAAGAACATGGCTACTACTGCATTTGCAGCCTACAAACCTCAAGGCACAAGATGCATCACTTGCTAAGGATGTATCATTGCATGGCAGCATTGCTAGTGATGGGTGCAAACAGCTTGGATTAAACAGGCATAATTTGTGCTCACCATGGAGAACGGTGCTTACTCTTATGAGTAGCAACAAAGAAATAGCTGCTGTCCATCCTGCACATAGAAGCAGGCATTTGGTAAACTATGCTCCAAAGCAGTTTCGTGTTAAGGGAGTACACTGCATAGCACAGCTATCAGAGCTAATCGAAATCAAGAGATAACCTATAATTTCCAATTTTCAGGAGAAATGGAAAAAATGAAATATTTGGTCTCAAAATGCATATTTCACACCATGTATGGCATTGGAGAATTGCATGAGTAATGTAGTTCAGGTTTTTGTGTTATAGTTCTTGTTCAGAGCCTCATTTCCCAGATTGGATTACATTTCCCATGATACATATTTCCATGTAAGTGTGAGAAGGGAGGGTTTCCAGAGAGCACAGTTAGAGAGAAAGAAGGAAGAGGCTCAGGGTGCAGAAATCTGCACCTATGGAGTCTTACAGAGAAGACACCGGAGATGTGGAAGAGTCAAGATATCAGTTCTTCAGAATACCAGAAAAGCAATATTTGCAGATCAAAATATCTTCGTTTTCAAATGACTTTTTTTTTTTTCAGTTTTCAAATTTGAAAAAAAAAAACACTTTTTTTTTTCCAGAAAGCTACCACTTTTAGAAAGCTTTCATTTACTCAAAGACTCATTATTTTGTCAAAAAAGTTTCAGCCAGAGGTTTTCAGCAAGCCATAAAGGCAATGTAGTATTATTAATCACTTTCTTGGACAATGTGCATGTAATAAAACAAACTAAAATTAACTGTAAAAAAATTTTCAAAGAAAAGGCCACTTTCCAACATCCTGACAAGTGAAATAAGTGGAGAGACAAACAAAGGGCTAAGAGTACAATTAAAGCAAAGCAGGAACTGGAGGGGCAACACTGGTCCACTGCACTTCACATATCATTTTTCATACATCAGAGCCCCCAAAAGTGCTTAATCAAAATAATGGAAAGCAGAAGGAGCAGAAAAAGGCTTGCAGGCAAAGCAAAAAGATAAATGGAGGCTTGGCACATATCAGAGAGGGGTAGGGAAAGGGCTTTTCAACATCTCCTCATACACAAATCTCTTTAGACCACTTATGTTCATTGCTTGTCTCCGAAATCACTATTTTTTTCCCTAAATAAGGTGAGCAACTGCATAGCATATTGCCAGTGAGAGAACAACATCCATTTATCTAATAATATTAGCATAGTTTCAGGATCATTTTCGTCTCTCATTCTTTTTACAAACCATCTTTGCCTTCATTCACATTCATTTCTTTTCCACCACTAGCAGTCGCTGAGCTGAGGTGTCCTATAACTGACCACACGTGTTTTTTCCTAGCCTATACACGTACAGAAAGTAATTCCTCCTAATCTGGTGATTACCAGTCTTATATTTCATCTGACACCAACATGCTCATTCATCTGCCTTTGGCAAGTCCACCTGGAGCTTTTCCCACTCTTCCAAGGTCTTGACTGACCTCAATAATTCTGCATGATCGGCAAATCTTTCTTTGTTCGCTTTCTTTTCAAGATCATACACGGTGCCGCCTAGGATAGTGTCAGACTTGCAAGTTAAATGCAAAATGGCATTCACCCAAAACATAAATTATATCCACATATAGAGCCAACATAGGAAGCTTAAAACTAAAAGCATGTGTTTGAATAACATAACAGTCATCCTTTATTTTATCAATTATTTAGGGGTCTTTTGGTTAATGATTTACTTTTCTTTTTTTTTTTTTTTCCCTGAAAGTGGAGGAATATCAGCATATAAAAGAGTCGCATTAACACTGCATTAATGGAGTTGCACAGACCAAAACAGAGGTGACATTGTGTTGTGGAAGGACAGAGTCTACACATTCATGGAGGGAAGTCCTTGATACCATGTCCTTGAGCCATTTCCACAGTCATAAAGAGTTCCTGGTCTCCTAACCCTTCTTTGGAGAAGTTCACAGACTTGGCAGGTTTCTGTGGAGTTTATAAAAGGGCCTGAAATTTTACACATTTACACAGTGTGCAAATATATTGCTTACTGTGATTGCAAAGCAGTATGCTGCTGATAACCTTGTTCACACTTGCATTGTTGGGCTCTGTTACTCCCACCACTGTAAACCATCAAAATCATTTTTTCCTTTTCAGAGTGACAATTTTAAGCTTCATGGTATCACATCATCGACCTCCCAATGGGAATAATGACCTTTAAAATAAAAAACCTTGTACAGATCTGGGAGTACTAGAAGAGAAGATATGCACGGATCTGACTGTGGGGAAATAAAGACAATAAAATGAAAACAGCACTGCTGTCTGTATCTTGTTGAAAATTACTGCCAGAAATAAGGAAATTCAGACTTGCGAATAGAGCATTTTTATATCACTTTGAACAAAACCAGACAATGGAGATATATTACAGAAAAAACTAGAAACAGGAAAGAATAAATGCTAATATTACAAACCTAAGAATGCACATCCACACAGAACTTTGCTGATATTACAAATTCCCTGTTTTGAGACAGACTCAATTGTGAGACACATCATGACCAAATACATAAGCACTGCCTCCAAAAAGCAAATGCAGTTGCGCAGGGCCGATTCCAAAGTAATGACAGCCCTTAGGGTAGCATAGGGGGACAGGCAGACAGGATGGAGAGGGGCTGGCCGAGATGAGCGTCATTGGCCCAGCACCCTCAGTGCATAGAGCAGTCCACTGTGCATGGGATACCTGCACTGGTCAAAGTCCCAAGACATCCGGGAGCAGGAAGGAGACTTTGCTGCCCTGTCAGCAGCTCCAGGACACACACAGGTGCTCTAATTACAGCAATGCTATTTGGCCAAGGATCCTTTTCATTGCAGATGGTTCATAAATGCAGCTCTGTTATGATCTCTATGTAAATGGATTGCTACTCTTTGAACCCAGAGAAATCTCTCCAGCTACTGATGAGGAACTTTGTCAATAGTCAGCAAAGCCCTAAAAGAGAAAGTCATCTAATGGCACTTCAAAGAATCATATAATGGTTGAGGCAAGGAGGCACCTCTGGAGAAATCTAGTCCAACACCCTTGCTCAAGCAGGGTCACTGAGAACACGTTGCACAGGCCTGCGCCCGGGTGGGTGTTGAACGTCTCCAGAGAAGGAAACTCCGGAACCTCTTTGGAAAATCTCTTGCAGTGCTCTGTCACCTTCAGTAAAAAAGTTTTTCCAATTACTACTTGACAAACAATGCCATCCAAATCTTCAAACCCAGTAAATCACATAAGAAAAGGAGAAAGAAAGAATCCAAGAGAGGACCGATGTCAACTAACATAACATGAAGACCTAAAATATCCAGTGGCAAGCTAAGATTAGATACAGTCCACTCTGGCAGGACTTCCAAAGAGCAAGCATCCATAGCTAGCTTTGTGCAGGGCATCCTGTGGGATCGTTCTTGGACAGTGTAATAGTAAGGCAGTAACAGGTGTCCCTCCCTAGTTATGTTCTTTCCATTTTATTGTCTTCACACTCATCCCTTTTTTGAGATAAATTAAGGGGTGGGGGTGAGGGAGTAAGAAAGGGAGGCAGGACAGAGATCTTTGGATGAGCACAGAGAAAATACTCATTCCTGAACAAAAGAGCTTGCAAGCACTTCCTGAAGAAGTGGAGCTGGCAGCACAGGGAGATTTAATATGTAAGTCACAACAATAGACCACTTTTCTGGTCATGTCTACAAAGCAAAACAATCCAGGACAGCTATTAAAAAGCCCTTCTGCAAATGCCTGTGTGCTGGCTGCCACTTCGGGGCCCAAGACACCTACTAATCACACTCCTAAAGCCTTGTGCAGCATCGGCTGGAGATAAGCTTTCCTTCCTGCATGAGGGAGCTACAGCGGAGCATGGAGCTGTGAGCACATTCTTTCCCCAGAATTAACATTATCCCTGAAAAATAAGTAAGTAAATAAATAAATAAATACTGTGAGGGACTTTGTACTAAAGAGATTGATGGTAGAGATCGTCTCCCAGTGTCCCCACTGCTGTTATCAATTCTTTGCAGATGTGCCATTGCATGCATCTCCAGTCGCCTCTGCTCATTTTAATCATTGGAGAACTGTACCATATGCCATGCTTTCCAACCCACAAGAGTCAGGTTAGACAGATGGCATTTACAGAGAGACACTCTACTACTGTGCAATGACTCTAAAGTCGTGGTAAGGAAAGAGTTTTGGTCTGTCTTCAATGATTTATTACCCTGACTTAAAATAGCTAATGAATCGTTGGAGCAGGTCCTAAGCTGGCATTCCCATTTATTATGGTTTTGGTGGGATGTGCAGTGATGTGCAGATACTCAGGCTGCAGGAATGCATTTTTCTTGATGGTTTGATAGCAGCTTAAGACATGCAACCTAAAGTAAGGAGAAAGCTGAGTGATGGGCATATGGAAAGGGAAATTCTGCCCTACCTTCCATCATGTATCTGCTAATAGAGGTCTCCATCATGTCCCTTCACCACATATGGTTGCTGATTCTCTTTCCTATTGCACCTACCCAATCCAGAAGTAGTCACAAGATCAAGTCTGTGAACTTTTTTCCAAATTACCTTCAAAGCCTTTTCTTAAATGATCTTCATTCGAGGACTCAGCATCCCTCCTCAGTCAGTAGCTTCAGGACAGATAAGTAAACTAATCCATAAACAAGAAAATGTATCAAATTATTTTAAAATGATTGAAAAACTCTAATTTTTATCCATTCATTTTGCCAAAGCTAAACTTTTAGTATACTTTCTAGTTTTCTGAATTTCAAAAACAAACAAACAGAAAAAAAAAAGAAAAAAAATATTTAGCAAGTTTTTAGGCTTTTAAACACAAGACTTTTTCTCCTTGTAAGGAAAGTCAGTAGGCTTTCTTCTGAGGCAATTTAAGTGTCTCCGTTTTCAGGAAAGCTTCCAAGTTTTCTTCTTAGATGTTTTGTTTTAGGTATTGGTTCTTTATTTATTTATTTATTTCCACAATGCCTGACCTTTCCTCCAGGCTCACTCCTTCCCTCTTTAATCTGTAACCAGCACTTCGGTGTTGCTGGGTTGAGCTGGGTTTTTATGTTTTCCTTAACAGTAATCCATGCCTCTCTAGTGCAAATGGTGTGTCTGCTTTCTTCCCCACAAGATAAACCTAATTCCCAAGCCTACAGTCCAAATTTCAAGATATCTGATCCTTTCTTGTTTCAACATTGTGAAAGCTGTGGCTTATATTATCATATATAGGCAATAATCACCTATAGAAATCACTAGAAAATAAGGATATTTGGGATTTTGTTCCGTCCAGCTGTCTACCCAGCCAAAATCACTGCGTCCAGAAAGAGTTTTTGATACCGGGTACTTCATGCCTTCATTTTTAAACACAGATTTTACCCAGGGCTCAGTGAGCTACTTTTAAGGGATCTGTGGACATCCACTAAGAAAAGCAAGCCTTCATCAGCAGATTAAAATCTCTGACAGATTTTAGTTCACTGTCCATCCAAGGGCAGTTCTGTAGCTGCTCTGCACACACAAGAAAGTTGGAGATCATTAGCTGACAGCTGAAAGGTGGCCCCAGGACTGGGAATCCCCATAGCGTGATAGGAACCACAGTTATAGACTCACTGGAGGAGGACAGGTGGAGACTGAGCCTGGGACCTCCCCATGGTGCAACCCTAGGCAGCAAGGAATGACCCAGACACTGGGCGTCTGAATCTCTCGCCTCCAAGATGCAGACATGGAGCAGGACCTCTATCAAACTGTCAGGTAGAGTTTGGAGCTCCCTCTGGAGCTGAGGTTTCCGATCTGCAGTTTCAAAATCACTTCAGTCTGACTGAACACAGGTAATAAGGAAAGGAGAGGGCCTGGCCTCATGTCCAAGAGGACAACAGGTAGAGCTTTTCCCACAGTAGTCCATACTTAGTCAACTCAGAATGACTACATACAACCAACTACACACAACCAAGCCATCACCAAGGTACTGGTGGGGTATTTACCTTCCATGCCTCTTCCTAGAGGATAAAAAACTTGCACAGGAAGGGCTGTAGGCTCTTAACAGATTGGCAAAGCTTCTCCCAGGGATAAATCTCACTTCCCAACCCCATAATATACAAGGTGAGGTCCCTCCCACCCATTCTGTTGGAGCTAATATATATGCACCCCGAAAATCCATGCTGCTGAGGCCATGAGAGCAGATGTGAGGGACCCTGATACTGTGACCAGGACACTCAGAAGGGAAGATGTAGTAGTAGGGATCAATCCTGATCTCTAATTTGTTTTGGTTTGTGAAGATAGCAGAAGTGGACGCCAGATTTTGGAAGAATAATGGGCTGAAAATGTCAGGGCAAATTCAATGCCGATATTATTATAAGCCTTCATTGTTTATGAGCAAATGGTGCTCCTTTTGACAGTCTCACTAAGCTCATGTGTAATGAAATGAGAAATAGCTGTTGTCTACACAAATGCGAGAAAGAAAAAAGCTGCTTCATGGGTAGAGACCTATTTTCAATATGATCGTGCACTAAGATATGGACAAAAGTAATAAAAAAAAATAGTTGATAAAAGAGAGTTTGGGGTGCTGGCTCCACTTAAGAGAGAGGCACAAGACTTTCTGACAGATCATGAAAAGAGTAGGTTGATTGGAACAGAAGAGCTTCACATCATGATGTCTAGAATGGACCAAACAAAACAAAGGGAGGTCTGTTTCCTAAAGAGGAGTGCTCCCTGCCTGACTGCTGAAGGTTGCAGTGGCACAATTCCCACTTAGTTCTATATGCATTGAAGGAGGCCTATGCTCTTTTGACAATTAGCATCGGGAGACAAAAGGAAAGACAAGTCTCACTGAGAGTGAATAGGTCATCAGCAGATGCAGCCGCCAACAGGGTGCTCCTGGGAAAATTGTCTCCTGGGATTCCTCTGCAGTCATCGCTGGGGTAACTCACTGCATTTTTCTTGTCCTAACAGCTCTGTTCAGACAGTGAAATGAGTCATTCCAGCATTTTTAGATCCTTGCATAACCAGTGCCAAAAGGCAAGGTGTTACAGCGCTGCTATGCCAACACAAATGCCCAGGGACCAACTTTGCGCTCAAGAAAATGAGTAAGCACACCCTCCAGAGCAGACTGAGAGTAGGTCTTAGACATGAAGAGCAAGGTATTTTGCAATAGAGATGAGCTAGTGTTCTACCTCTGGTGGCAGTTGTTTTACCAAATACAGTACTGTTGAGGCAAGGTTGAAAAAGGAGGAATGAGTCTACATTTCTGGCACAAACTCTAATCCATGGAGTTATGCATATGTTTGCAGTGACCATGGGTACACCTTGTAGCATCACATATGATGCATGATATTAAGAACATCATGGGACCGTTGTAGACCCTATAGAGGTCTTACCTTCAGACCTGAAAGATGGAGGCAGCAGAAAAATAGAGAGTTACTTTAGTTTTCTCCAGTAAAGCATTTCAGAATGGGAAAAAAAAAAGAAAAAAATAAAAAGAATGGTGTCAAAGGCATCAAAAAATTTAGTACCAAACAAGAACAGACCAAGAAGAAAACCATCCTTGCCTCCTATCAACTCTGCACTTTTGGCTTACCAGGCGAGAGCTGCCTATGGCTCAGGATAGCCCCCAAGGGTTCTCACTGGCACAAGCTGACAGTAGCTCAAAGAGTCTGTGCCAGCAGTCAGGAGCGGTCACTCTTCAGTGAGACTCTGGGGCGGTTGGCAGAGGCAGCAGTGAGGAGCTTTGCGGTGGTGAATAGCCAACCATACAGGGGCCTTAATAGAGGCCTTTTGTCATGATCCCCCAAATTCTGCATCTCACTTGGATGCCCAGAACAGCAGCTGCCTCACACCTGCCCCCTGCAACAAGGGAAACTCCCCTTATTAAATGTTCAGTCCCCAGGAAATAGGATGACACTATTGCCTTGCAGATACATACCACACCCAGCACTTACATCTAACTAGGTTGGTAACCACTTCAAAGCAGCACTGCCCTGAGTAATGCTAATTCCTTAGAGGGTTAAATCAACATTTCCTAAATAAGAACATCTTGCAAACTCGAAGGCTTCAGCTATGCAGCTATCTGTGCTGAGCATCTCTGACTGACCCAGAAAAGACAAAGCACCATGAGATTCTGATACCTCTGACAGGAAAATATTGTTTGAGTGATGGTCCCAGAAAGTGAAGTGAGTCCTTATGTTTGAGAATAAGTCAAGAAAAGTTGTAAGTTTGACAAGAAAAGTATTTTTATCCCGAAGCTAGTGACGAGGTGTGGCCATGAGCATGTAAGAAGGTACTAGAGAATTTCTGTCCCATCTCCCTAAAAAAATGCTTTCTCATCTCTGATGCTTTAGAAGTAGCAAAGCAGAAATCATAAACCACAAACAAAAGTCGAATTATGGATCAGCCTTCAAGTATGAGATTAGATCAGAACCAGTGTTTTATTAAAGGCAAAGCAAGGAAACCCCACTTCCTCCAGGAGGGATTGTGCATCTCTGCCTTATCATAAAGCATGCAGGCCAAAGACAGAGGGCTGGTATGTTTTGTCAACAAGGGCAAAAACCTGTTGTGTCAAACATCTCCTTGTATTCGAAAACCTAGTTATGGCACCACGTCAACTCTTTAGTTCTCATATCATCAAAGACAAAAGAAAAAACTTTCTAAAGATAGAATAATCTCCTTTCTACAGACAAACTCCTGTCATTCAAGTGGGTCGCTCCAAAACTGTATTTCTCACTCACTTCAAACTACTTGAGCAGCTTCAGACAGTGAACTCAACACTGTATGGATTTGTCCTTAAATCCCAGACTTCATCACCTTTCCAATAGTTGTTTAGTTAACATATCATGCTACCAAAGCAGTTTCTTTAGCTCCCTCTTCTTCTGCAAATGGACTACTCAAAATCCTAGCACTCTGCTCTTAATTTCAAGACTGACACATTTCCATCTCTGGGACAAGATTAAATGGTATCGCTGGGAACGTTTTTCTTGTTATGTGTCTCAGATGGATCTGCTCATTAACTGCTCCCGCTAAATTGCATTCCATTTTTACCCGTATCTTGGGTCAAAGGGCAGAATGGTAGAAAAATCTGTAGAGAGCAGGATTAAAAGTCAAAGGGTCTCCAACACACTTTTCATATAAAGACTGATGCTTCTGAACAACTTCCCACTTCAGCCACACACTCCTGAGCTGTGGAGCAGTCAAGTGATAATATTCTAATCTACACAGAAAGCTTCCATAGCCTTTTAAGGAGGTTTAAACTTTCACGTTCAACTGGAGTCCCTTCTTCCTCTACCACTATCACACATATTGTGCTAATATAGCCAAACATTCCTTTCAAGTAGCATTAAAAAAAAAAAAATACATTTGAAGTTCTTTTTAAAATATCCCAGTGAATTTATCTCTAAATTATGTGGGTATAAACCAATGCACAAGTTGGACAAGCCAGAATAATGACATTTATCTTAGCACTGGGATAATCCACTTTTCAGGATTCTGTTTTATCTGTGCATTTCTATGAAATTGCATAAAACAGATTGAGAGAAATAGACCCAGGACAGCTAGCTCTCCAAATTTCACCTACAAAACAACCATAGAGGGAGAAAGAAAAAAAAAAGCATGAATTTTTAATTTGCTTCAGAGTAAGTCAAGCCATGTAAAGGGTCATACAGGAACCAGTCCTTAAGAGGACTCCTCCTTTCCTAGTGATGGGACAGTTTCTGAGCAAACAGGTTAAACACTTGCTAAACACCTCTGAAAGTGTCCAAAATGAAATTAAAGAATTAAAGTGTTTTCTTTTATTTTCATTTGTGAAGTAGTGGTTCAGCCCTGCCCGCCTACTCCAGCTGTCAATGACCACGACTCAGAGGTGTCAGAAATCTCTTTTCCACCATGATCGCTTCATACTAGCACAAATGGTCCAACCTCAAATCATCTGCAATAAATGCAAAAGCCAATAAGCCAACACTTAATTGAGTTAAAGGTCCAATTCAGCTAGGATGTGGCTACACTCTAGGGAGTACATGCCTGTTTCAAGTAACAAATGAATCTGAAGAATAATGCATAAAATTTATTCATGTTAGAGTGAGGCAAACAGAGTTAATCATTCACAGTCTTAAAGCAGGACAAGAGTTACAATGCTTGGCTGCTGAGAAAGTGTAATAAATTTCCTTGAAATACCATCCCCTGCTTTCAGAGTTACTTCTTTAAATACCAGTTTTCTAAATTAGTGTCATAGGTAGAATAGCAGAAGGGCACACTGCTGATTGCTTCTTCATTCCAGGCTGATTACAGTCATAAGAAAAACAAGGTTTCACATTGTGTCCTATCAGTTTCAGAACTGCCTCCAGCATTACAATACCAGGCTTCTCCAGGCTGCCAGCAGCAGCATCTCTATTTCATCTCTGAGCATGCAGACACCAGGGAAAGATGAGTTACACCTGTGAGTGCAAAACCAGGTGGTCTGGCTTCATCTGCTCATGAATCTGTTTGTGAGGCTGAAGACGAGTAGGTTCTGAGCAAGCATTTCCACCCAGTGTCTTAACAGCCTCCTTCTAGATAAAGACAAGAGGTGAAAATCAGAAGGCAACATAAAAGCCGCTCATAGAACCTAATGTGTGGCAGCAGGTAGGTAGGTAATTACAGAGCAAGACTTGGGAAAGCCTTACCTGAACTTAGCACTTGAGATTTCTTCGGGGGCAAAGGTTTCAGGCAGAAAACTCCCTATGCACCTCCTCCCTATCATCAGCAGCATTCCTGCATTTTCCCACTCAAGGACATTTGGGGTACATAAAAATAGGCGTTTCAACCGCTGCTTCTGCAGCCTGTGGCAATCTGCAGTAGATGGAAAGTATAATAAGTTCATCATTTGAATCCTAGGAGGCATTCTGGTTTCATGGGGGCTTTAGCAGGAGAGGTGGACTTGGATTTTATATTTTTCTTAAAACCTTGTTTCCTGAATTCATGATGTGATGTGAGATTCAGTTCTCTTCACAAAGCATAAAGTATGTTCATGGAAGGAGTAGTGCCATAGTCAGAAGGGCAAAAAGGGAAGAAGAAATAACAGGAGAAGAGACTGGAGACTGAGAAGCAGAGCAGGAGATCACAGATATAGGAAGAAGATGGAGAAAGACATGCAGAGCAAACCTGTGCAATCTGGAAAATGCAGGTATAGGATAGGAAGAGGGCTCCAGGAAAGAAACAGGCTATTCTGGTTGAAGAATAGGAGTCAGCAGGGAACCACTAAAAGGCGGATGATACAACAGGACTTTCATAAAACTTAACAGTGTGGACCAAGCTCACATGCATCCTTCAAAAGGCAGGTAAATACCATAGCTGATGCTTCGTGAAACACCTGGTGCCTAGGTGGGGAGAGCCACCCTTTGAGGTCTGGAGGATTCCTATGGTGAGCTCAGCTCAGAGAGCATTAGCAGCTGCCACAGACATGCTTTTATAGCCAGGTGTTTCCCTGGCTCTCTGTGGTGGCTAATTCCTCCTCATTCACATTTTCCCTCTGCTTTATCAGCCACTGAATTTGCTCCCTCCAAGCTTTTTGACTGCACTTCCCCACTCTTGACAAGTCTAAGGCAGAAGTGTAAGGTCTCAGGCATTTCTGGTCTATCCATCTTTTCAACATCACCTCCTAGGAAGCAGTGACAGTATAGGGAGAGCCAGCCATCCCCAGCACTGGTGAGATGTGCAGATGTTCCAGGAGACTTTAGAAGCGGAGCACGACAGATACTTGCTAGGTCTTGATGGCAGCTCCATAGGAGCCAGGCTCTGTAAGACCTGGCTTCTCTTCTTACCTGGACAGGGGCTGATAGAGGCTGTATCTCCTCATAGCATCTTTGCACAGGACTCTCAGTAAAGAGGTTGGATTACAAACATGATGATAGAGTCATTCCCGCTGTTATTACCCCACTAAGGACAGAGAGAAAAGACACTTTGACAACCGAGGAAACTGCATATTTAAAGTGAGGCTCCAGCTGTTCACTTAAACTATGACCCATGTGCACATTATCACATTGTCCCCTATAGGCTTGGGACAGAAACCGCCGCTCATAGCACTCCTGGCTTTACCTATATCACTCATAGCTTTACCTGGGTTGGCTGATTAGCCTGGCATGCATGTGGCTGCATCGCAGGAATGTTTGGAGTTGGGGCCGAACCCAGCACCAGGGTGCCAATGGGAATAGGGGGCCCCACCCTTCGGACCTGGATAATATTTTTCTAATGCCTTGCACCGGTTGGCTTTGTTTTGCTGAGTTGTTGCTATGCACCTGAGGCTCCGCAAGGGAAGTCAGCACTCTGGAGGAAACAACACTGGCAAAAAGTCACCAAATCATTGTTCTGGCTGCATTCTGTGTCATGAGCAAACACATGAATCTGCACTTGTTTATCGGGAGGCACAAGGGCAGGCTTTTGCCGGTTATCCGCAGAGGTGATTTGTCTATTGGACCTGCTAGTCCCAGTGGCAGCAGTTAGCCCCAAAAAACAAAACCAGGAAGAGACTAAGTGTTCCCATACAACTTCCAGCACAATCAGCAGCCCTCCTCGAAAGCGCCTTTCGAACCAGAAATGGGAGAGGGAAAAAACAATTAGCACTAGCGATTTTATTAAAAAAAAAAAAAAAAAAAAAAAAAAAAAAAAGACAATTCTTCCATTAATCAGACGCTTATCAGCAGCAAGGTGATATAAAGCCAGGGTTTAATTGGAACTGAGCAAATGTGTTTGTGCTGGTGTAGAGAGCCTTGTCTATGTGAGCAGGAATGTGGCCTGCATCCTGTTTTCTTTATGGATGGGGGAGGAATCTGTTCCACAATTCCTTGAAAGGCTGCAGCATGTTTTCCACCAGCTCCATGCTGGGCTTGTGAATTGTGTTCCTGTTTCTTAGCATCCTGGTCAGCAGCTTTGCGCTCAAAGGGATCCTGAAGCACTGGCTATGTTTTTGTTGATGTTGTTGCTATTTTTGCAAAAAGAAAAAAGAGAAATTGTTCCTTCCACTGGAAGCAACAGGTGTCGCGGCTACTTGGTACCATAAACACCTTGCACTCCTTCTGAATTCCTCAGCAGTAGGGAAGGACAGACAATTCCAGAAGCAGAATTCCAGACAATTCGAAGATGGTTCATTGACTTTAATCTGTCCCCATTACTCACCTGGGTCTTTGCAAAGAGCAAGGCAGGAGAAAGCGAGTTTCTAAGGGACAGAGGGAAGCCCCTGGAAGGTTGAAACAAGTGGAATTCGGTTCAGTCCTGCAAGATGAGCAGAGGGGAGCTGAGTGTCCTCATCTTTCATGGAAATCCACAAAATACAGCAGTCCTGGGATCTCCTGCAGGTCCTCCAAGCCCTCTGGTCCTTCAGTCCTTTCATGTACCTATGGGGGAACTCCGTTGCCTTCCTTGTGGTAACGATGTTCAAGCTCTGACATTTCCGGCGCTCCATCTCTTGCACTGTGAAAGATCTCTGCGATTCCCTGAGGTCCTTCCTCTCTGTCAGGGATGCTTTTTGGTCAATTACATCCATGCTTTTTTATCATAGCACATGACTACCTTGCCCCATGATGCTGTGTTGAAGCTCCAGTGAACTCTCTCCCCGCTTCTATATCACAGAATAAAATATTAAGCTGTCTTTAACACTGGAATATGTAGATTCTATAAATGCCTTTTCTTCTCTTACTAGTCCCAACCTCTCAAAAGGGAACCACAGTCACATTTTTAACCTGCTTTTTGCTAGTGCAGTCACTGGTGTTTCCAGTGATGACTGCCAGGATGAACAGCCTCAGCCCGAATCCTGCAACCTTTCCTGCGTAGAAACTCCAGCTTAGACGACAATGTCACCAGCCCAGGACTCCTAGGGCTGTACCTAGAACACTGGCCACACAAATATGGAACTTTCATAAGCAGGAATGGGAATATTACCCAAAAGCCAGTTTGGAGAAGAGTGACAAATCCATCAAGCATTGCAGCCCAGCATAATTAAGCAGCATTCTTATTCACGTCATCTCCTGGCTCTCACATAGATTTTATTATAGTCATTATGAAGACAGATATTACTTTTGGATTGACTCACTTGATGGGTTGATCAGCGCTTTATTGTAGCCTCCAGTTATAGCACTTTTTATGGCATTCAGAAGAACTTAACCATTAGCACACTATTAGGAAGCACACTGGCAGCTGATTAAGTTGCTGAAGGTCAAAGACATTTTTCTTAATTGCTCCATGTGCTCTCCCTCCTCCTCCTCCAACGGAGCTGGAGGGAGATCATTCTGTTTTAATAATAAAGTCACAGAGGCATACCTCGTATTTGCCATCAAATCTCCTGGGAGAGGGTTATTCACCATTTAAGATCTTGTCTAAACTGTTATGGTCTCACTGCTGAAATGAACTCTTGGAGATTTTCATGGTGTGTATTGTAAACTACAAAGAAAAAGCTATCAGGGTGACTTATTGAATTGGTTAACACATGTTGCAACTTATGCGCTATTAGGGTCATAATAAAATGAACGCATGGGTATGCTGAAGGGAGCACTCTGTGTGGAAAGGCGAGATGGTTTTCTAGCTTCTGACAGATTCTCCTGTCTTCCAGGTATATTGCCAGAGCAAGTCTGTCAAAAACTAGGGATCTGGAGTTCATAGAAGGTTTTCTGATCAGCCTTGCTGGTTTTTCCCTTTGCAACATAGTACATCAGTTGTTTTCCTGTTAGTTTGTAAGGTTTTGCTCTGCAAGGTGTTCATATCCCGTCCTTCATATGATGCCAGCTACACCCTAAGCTGTTTTTTCAGTATGCTCCAGATGCTTCACTTCCAGCACAGACAATGGGACACTTTGCATCACTGATGCAACTGGATAAAAATATATATATATTATTTGTGTAAATCAGAGTAGCTTTCCCTTTGTGTTCCTCCTCTCAGCAGTGTGCTCCCTTAGGGCTGCCTTGTAAGGCTAGAGGGAGGATACGCCTCCGATGAACTGATTCCAAGCAAATTATTGCCAGAGATGAACTGTGAGCCCATGAAAGCAGCAGCCAGCCTTGGGCTCCTGCAGAAGGTGCATGTCCAGGGCTGGCACAGGGCTCTGCGGAATGTTTCTTGCGTTGCAGGGCAAGGTGAAGGCCTCAGCTCCCTTCTTGTGCAGCCTGTAACTAAGGGTGCCACGTGTCCCATGCTACACCAAACATCTTTGCAGGATTAAGGATATTCTTACCTGGAGCTCATTGCCAGGGTGGGGCAGGAGCCTCTATTTGTTACTCAGTACAGCTAACGACTACAGTATTAAACTATGTGATTACTTAATCTGACTGTGCCCATTTTATTTTTTTGTTTCAGCTTCCACCCCAAGCCTTCGTTTCTCATCTGAGATGAGAAACTAAAATCATCATCACTTGTTTCTATGTTAAAATATACCTGCAAAACCTTGATGCTTCTGGCAGTCTCCCACACCTCAGAATCTCAGCCAGGTGTTTAGATGCTTAGGGGGACTTCCTTTTTCAGCTCTGGAGCTCTCTGACCCAACAGAGTTCGCTAAACTAGCAGAAGTCTCCTCCCTGCTTTCTCCCTGCGCTGAATTTCTGCTAGCTGAGTGATCCCCATCATCCCACTGAAGTTTAGGATGGGACCAGAGCCAATGCAAAGGGAGCAGTGTGAGCAGGAGGGATGAAGACAGAGGAATGGGCTTGCTCTGTTGCAGGTTTTTAGGTCAATCACATCACTTCAGGAAGCCTCTCCCTCCAGGGTTTTGGTGAAACCATCTCTCCTTTACAGGGCAGCCTTCTAGAGCTGTTATGTGATGAGAAACAAGCTATTTCCTTTTGATGAGGAAGTGGTAAGGTTAACTCAAAGCTGATATGGAAGTTAGGTGGGGGAGAGGCCCCCAGTTACTCATCGGTGAGTGGGTGTGAGCTTGAGGAAGGGATTTTAAAGAGGTTCCGAGGTAAAGTAATGCTCCTGCTGAGAGTGTCACAGGGAGGTGTGACAGGTGGGGAACATTTCACCCGACAGTTCTACACTGGTTCTACCTGCCGTAGTCTCTGCCCTGCGCTGTAGTACCCATCCCTCTTAGAGGAAGTGGTTAAGTGTTCAGCCTGAGACTTAGTTCTCATGGGAGGGATTTCAGTGTTCTCTGCCTCCCTGTCAGCTGAATCAGATACACAGGGGATTTCAGGACAATTGAGGTTTCAGTCCTAAAGAGATAGAGGAGAAAGCTTTAAGTGTTGGAGGAAAGACTTAAACACAGGCTTGAAACCCAACCTGGATAAACCTCTCAGCCTTGAGCCTGTGCTGAAGTTTAGCTAGACCAACTCTGGATTTGAGGAGGCCAAGATTTAACCTCTTTACCTGCAACTTCACATAAACTGGGAAGCCGAATGGCTGCTGACTGTTTCTGCTTTTTCTCCCATGATGGGACATCCTTGTGTCGTAGTGAGGCCACCAGCTGGGGGCAGGTACTGCCAGAGGTGTTGAAACCAAAGATATTGGGACCGACTGCTGGCGCATGGGAAACCATCACCTTGTGCCCATTGCGTAATGTCTCTTCGCCTCCTGCTGCACCCCAAGTTTGACTATTTAAGGCCCAGTTCTTCTGCGGGATGATCCAAAGAAAAATAGAGCAAATATAATTTCCTTGCTGGGCAAGAAAATCTAGCAGTGCAGATATCTGCTGTGGGCAGTGTCTACTTTCCATGGAAGTATCAAAACCTGGCAGAGAGCTTAAGCAGGCTACAGTCCAAACAAACCTCACCGAAGACTATTCTGCTTTTGTATTAACATATCCACTCTCAAGCAGCATCCATCCATGCCACAAATGTGAGAAGTGAATGAGGTTACATCAAAACAACCTTTTTTTTTTTTTTTTTTTAACCTGATGGTGGTAGAAATTACCACATACGGAAGGAACATTACCTCCTTACAGGATAACTAGAAAGGTCTCTTCCTCAAGAATTCCTATGGCTGAAAAAATGCCAGAGTCCTACTCAGGGCACAGGAGTCTTTGTTTTATGGCAGTTGTCAATCAAATGAAGAATTACTGAAGCAAAACAACATAACTGAGAAAACACAGAATCCTGTATACTTAGAACTGACTTAGGAAGTTACCTGCTTTCCTGAATTTCCCTCCTTAATAAAATTTTGTTATCCTGTTCTTTCCTTTATATATGAAGACTTATAAAATACGTCTCCTTCAAACTACTGGACCTAACATTTATCATTGAATTCAATAACCTCAGAATAAATAGAGTCCTATCTTCTCCCATTTCAACTTTAATTAAGTTTCTTTTAAGCATCTCCCTTCTCTTTTACCCTTGGGTGATACTTAACCTAGTTCTTGTATTTAAAATTGTACCCAAAGGACGGGGAGCAGTACAGACATTGGAGCTACTCCAAACAAGGCCATAGGGTTACCACCATGCCCAACCAGTCCCCAATGTTTTGTAGGACATTTTGAGAGCCCAAAGAGGAGCTCTCCCCAGGTTTTGGGTTCAGGGCCTTTTATGGATGCCTGGCCTGAGGTATTTTTATCCCGTTTTTCCAGAAATGCTGACTTTCAGTGTTTCTCCCCAGAGAATTCATCTCATATTATTACTCTTAGAGATGCTCAGACCTTGGGCTGTCCAAATAGGGATGGCTTCATTTTCTGCGAGGAGGGGAAGGCAAGCCTTCTTTCAGGCTGACTAAGGTCATACTTCTGTAATTTAAGAAATACAAAAAAGGCAGGGCCTGACTGACGCTCACTTAATAGACATTCTTGATGATGTGGAAATCTTTCCCAGGAAATGAATGAAATGCCAGCAGCCCTCAGCTTCCTCATTCATAGCACCTGACATCAGCTGAAGCAGGACACCTTGGAAATTGCAGAAAACAGGCAAAATTTTCAGGCTGGTTCCGGGACAAAGCTGAGCAGAAGGGGAAAGCATAGCACTTTAGATCTCCTATATAGGAAATTTAAGCCTGTCCTGTATTGCAGGGTATGATTTTATCCCTTCATTTTATCTGGCCCTTTAGCTGACAATTTAGGTCATTTTTTTTTGCCATGACATTTAAAGTCACATCAGAAGAACCACAAGTCTGAAGAAATCTGATTTTCACCTGCAACCAAGTCAAAGGGAAGTCCTGGGTCATGGGAGATGCAGTTCAGCCAAGAATGTTGGGCAACAGGAAAGGACAAGGGCTGTAGACTTCTAGCCTACAGTTCCCAGGAAGTTATGCAAAGCCCCCAAATGCGCACTAGTGGAAAACATGCAAAAAAAAAACACATTACCAGCTATTATTTTAATGTGTTTTTTTTTAATCCCATCCTCACAGCTGCACCCAAGCAAGAAAAATCTATGAAGTTTTCATGCACAACTTTTAATGCATGATGAGATTTTCTTTTAACTGTACTTAAGAAAAAAAGTATAAAAAACACAGAGATCTAAAAGATGGTGGAGGCTGGAGAGTGTAGGTGGTCTTTCAAATCCTGTGAGCCTCACACCCGAGATCACATTCCTGCTATGACGTGGACTACCCCATAGGAAACCACGGACAGGATCACTTGACTCAAGAATTCAGCATCCATAGTTTTCCATAGTACCCCAAGCTGAGGATCATTTCATATCTGTGTTCCTATGTTCCCATAGACATCTAGAGAAGAACAAGCTATTTTTTTTTCTTTCTTTATTTTTTTCTTTTTTTGGCTTAAATCAGCTAGGTGAGTTCGCTATGAACTGCGAGTGCTAAGGATGTTTCATAAAACATCCTTGCATGCCCATTTTCACTGATTTTCACCTAGCTCTGCAAACCTACCCCCTTCCACAGGGTTTCCTTTGCTCCAGCCACCACCACCCAGACATGTAATAAGGAAGAAAAATAGAATTGACTTTTGTCATTATTTATTACAAATTAAAGTTTAAAAATTATCATCTAAAACCAATAGATTTAAATAAATATACAGATGTCAGGATGCTACATATGGAATGTGTGCAATAAGTTACTAAAAGCAGAGACATCATATACACACAAGGGGATATACATAGTACTTCAGAGCAGTAGTTTTATTTTAAATTACTAGGCTCACATTAAACCATGTGCAAAATTTCCTTTGGAACAAACCCTTTCAGGATTTTTTTTTTAGAACGATTGAAACCTTCAGAAGGTCAAATAGAAAAAGTTTCTCTGCAGCTTTGGGGACCAAATGATTTGTCTGTTGTTTCATTGATGATACAATCAGTTGGTCTCATTTTCTCCCCCTCTAGGGCTTACAATAAAATTAAAGGAATATTTTGTACGTCCAATGGGACTACACTTGCAACAGCCACAAATTTTGGTCCACCACCAACTTCAAGCAGCCTTTTAAGATGCTCATGTGTAATACTGGATTGGGCAGTGAGGGGGACCAAACAGTGGTTCGAGGAGAGCAATTATTTATCTGCACTAACCAGATGGCAGTTGCAATGTATTTTAGAACAGAAGTTAATCTGCCCAGGCAAATGAAAGTGCATTTGTTATACAGCTCCAAAGCCTCAAAACTGTTTCTCCCAAATTATCCCTGCCCTTCCTCTGGGCCAGCAGCACTTTACAGCTCAAGGCCTGGCAATGTGGCCACAATTTTGGCTTTTGTTTAAATCCATCCCTTTCTAAGGATGTGCAGCCAGTGCCATGCTGTCATCTTGGTGATCTTTTTCTCCACATTAATCCCACCCGGCTGCCCCTTGCCTCGTGCATTCTCTATTCAGGATACACTTCTCTTAGTGACATGCTATTCAGGCTGGTCATTTAGTAGAGTCTGACTCAGAGACCTGATCTAAGCAAAGCAGCAAGCAAGCCTTTGCGTGCTATTTTCCCACCACCCATCTTCTCTGCTCCTAACTTTTCCTTTCAGGCAGAGCTGAAAGAAAGCTGGAATGTTGGGTTAAGAGGTAGAAGTTCTCTGCTCCACGAGGGATATGTCTAAGGAGATAACATAGATTCATACCACTGAACTCACTCAGACTAGCAGCTTGGCTCTGCACCTAACCTAGCAAGGCTCCTTCCCCAGGTTGCCGGTGACTCCAGGCACGGGGCTCCTGGCCAGCTGTGGCAGGAGATGCTACAGAAACACAACTGCTCCTCAGCCTCCCCATCGCTGTTGCCTCTGCACCCTGGGGGCTGGGGTCATGCTTGAATTTGATGCAGGCTCAGGTGTAAACAAGCTATCCTCCACCTAAACAAGAACTGCTTAAGGATGGTCCTCCAGTTAATGGTTTAGCTAGAGAATGCCACTGACTACTCAGTTGGCTTTCAGACTTTGAGAAGATTCCTTACTGTAAGAGCTGGGAGCTGTTTTATCATGGGAGTCTCATTCATATGCACATCACTGTCTCATAAGTAAGAGCAAAAAGAAAAGAACAAAGATGGGCCTGGGCAGGCCCTACTGGAGTCGGTTTATCCCCGTCTACAATGGCCAGCCAAACCATGTTTGAACGGAGTCAAGCTGGAACCGTGTTCAAACATGGTTCAAAGGCAGAGTAGACCAGGCCTGTGACATGGGAGTTCAGTGCTGCCAGGTCCAGAACTGCACACGGCAGTTTGCTTTGTAAGTGATTCAACTGCCCAGGGTGGGCTGACCATCCCTCTAGGTATCCAGTGCGGAGTTTAGCTGATACTCTACCAGTAAGACCCTCGCCTGATTGAAGAAGGCACAATTCAGCTCCATAACACATCTATGACTGTATAGAGAGATTCTGTTTTCCCTTTACAACAGTCTCTGGAGTGAATGCAGTACTGGTTCACGCAACAGGAGCATGGAGACTTCCACTTCTTCCCCCTTCTGCTTATGGCCATTCCTTCAGCTCTAACTACCAACAGCGGAGTTAGTGGCATCCACAGGACTCCGAATTCTTCTGGTGAACTTGGTTTTCACCTGTTTCTTATCTCTTTTTCTTCCAGATGTTTTTCTTCCAAGGCAAAACTCTTGCCTGGGCATTCCTCTGAGAACGGTGCTGCTGTTTGCCAAACTGCAAATTGGATACGGCAAGATCCCTGCAAACAGAAGAGACAATATATTCAGTCTCCCATCCTCTGTCTTACCACTCAACAGTAGTCTGCATTACATTTACCTATTGTTCACCAAGCTGTTTTGCAATGTAGATGATGGAGACGGAAGGAAGGAAGAGGGGAAAAACTCTAATTGTGGCTTTATTAACTTACAGAAGAAATCTAACTATAAGAAAATCATGTTTCCACTAGCAGTCAGTGATGGAGGTTTAGAGGAGGGTCATGCTCTGCTGTATCCCAAGTACTACTTCAAGATCTGCCCTCTGGACACTGCTCCCAAAGCATCTGGTCTGACTGCAGCCAATGGGCCTGTCCTCCTTGAATTTCCCAACTTGCTTTAACTTATTTATACTTCTTAGTCCAAGAGTCCAAACACCTTCCAGCAATAACTTTCACCATTCCGTTCTACAATGCGAGAAGAGCTATTTCCTGTGGTTCAAAGCTGCTTCCCAGTCACTTCTCCTGTGTGGTCCACGCCTGATCATCCTTCTTGTACATCACCTGTTTACCTGTTCTGTATCAGAGGAACCTCCTCCCGCTCCAATGAAGAATTATATTTTGCATAGTATTTCCTCAGTTTTGGAGGAGGCTAGTGACCCTTGTTCCCTTAGCCTTTAGCCTCCAATCCTTTATAAATGGGAGTCAAGCCTACTAACTTCAGTGAAGTCTACAGGGAGAAGCTGGGTCAAATCTGAGTAGAAACTACAGTCTGGAGCCACAGCCTCAGCTTTTAAAGTGTTCGTGAGGGAAGGTCATGCCCACCTGAGAGCTCTCAGCAGGCCACGCTGGGAAAGCCTCATGTCACTGCTCTGCAGAGTCTTCATCGACAGCCCAGTACTCACTGGGAGCTTCGCACTCTGGAGGTTCCTAATACACAAAAAAAGATACACATTAGGCACTCACCTCCAGCCGGGACAAGAGTAAGTACCAGCAGGAGTGCTACTCTAACAGCCCTGATGGTGTGTTCTTTTTGAATTGCTACTTGCAGCTACTTACAGATCACATTTAGTGTTGTCCTTTTTCTGTCAGACTCCGCTCAATTCATAATAACATATAATGTCTTTTTTTTTTTTTTTAAATATTCCTTTGATATGAAATTAAAGACAGATCTCTACAGTAACTTTGACCCCGCTTCTCCACCATGTAAGCATGCTGGCATACTGCTGGCTGGAGTGCGATTTGCTGAGAGCCTTTATGCATTAGAGAGACAGCAGGCTATGGAGGAGCACAGGAGCCCACAGAGCCCCAGCTCGCGGCCGTCCTCGAAGCCTCTCTCAATGCAATGCCTAGTGTTTCCAGGCCAGCGTCATACCTCCTGCTCCCCCCTCTCCTGTCGTTTTGCTGGCAGCTCCCTTCCGAAGAGCACACCCAGCACTTCCTCAGCCTCCTGGCACCAGGAGGGATGGAGGTGACACTGCTTCACATCAACCACTAAAGAGACTATTGTATAGCAAAAACACTCTGGTGAGGTGACGCATTGCCGGGGATGTGCGAGACACTGGGCAAGTTCCAGCCGTTTGCAAAGAGCCACCCCACTAGGGCTGACAGATTTGCTAAGTTTGGGCTCTCTCGTGGCAACCTTGTGGGCAGATCCTGATGGCAGTGAGACCTGAAGGCCCCCCAGACCCGCTGGACTTACCCGGGCTTTGGCTGGCAGAAGGCGGCGCAGACGCTGTCCCTCGAGTGCGAGCACTCGCACCTGCCCAGCGATCTCTTGCGGCGCCTTGGCGGGCTTCCCAAGCCATAGGGAGCGGTGTGTCTGTTCAAAACAAAAGAAATCAGCTATGCAGCTAACTTTATTGGCCCATAGGTTTGTAACACAACCTTGGAAGGCAGCCAAGCCAGTGCCATAATAATAAGAGACTCATCTATAAACGTAAGGTGAAAAGGCCACCGATATTGCCAAGCCTTTAACATTCAGCTCCTCTCCTACCTACTGTTTTCCCCACCCTACCACCCTGGGGAGAGTGTCATGCCGGGGCTGGGCCAGGCTGGGTTGCCAGTGGAGTTTGGTTTCCTTGCTGCAGCTGAGACACCCATTCCAGTGCTGCCCCCCAGGCCAAAATAGCACTCCAGGGCACGAGGAGTGCGGCCACTTCTACCAAGAATCAGCCACTTTCTCAAGCTCAGAAGGGTTGGGGCTTCCCACTCCCCACCATCCCCAGCACTTTTTATGCTCAGGAAATATTAGAAATCAAGATATCTGGAGGCCGTAACAGGTTTTTCTGATCACAGGACACTTCCAGAGCTCTGAAGTGCCTCCTCTCCTCAAGCACAGTCTATTCTCCCCATGCTTGGGGCTGGCAGCGATTCGCAGAGCAAGCAGTGAGTTGTAATTGCGCGTTAGTGAGCACAATTATAACCACACCTGAGTGCCTGTGTTTTGATACGAAGCGACGGCCATTGGTCTGAAGCTGCCTGGAAAGCTGCTGTAGCATTCCTGAGGGCAGGACTTGGCAGCCACACGGCTTCAGTGCCAACCCACCGCTGCCTAATTAACCATACTGGCAGTCAGCAATCAGCGTTGCAATTTGCGAGAGGTAAAAGTAACTTCTCTGGCTCGTTGCAAGTTCCAACATCTTGGTGTTACTTTCACCTTGCTGAGGTATGAATTTCAATATAAGATAATCCGGGAGGAGGCAGCATCCTGCACTTTCTTCCCCCCTGCTCCCCTCCAGAGGATACTGGAAATCCTGAGCAGAAGCACCAACTTTTCAGAAGTCGGGGAAGGCTGAGCTCGCCGCGCTCCTCAGAGCAGGTGCTGCAAGAATCGCACAGAACTGGGGCACTTTCTCTCCTTCGTTCTCACCTATCCTCATCCTTGATCAGAAAGGCCAGTTACGCACATGACAGCAACTGTGTCCCCAAGCACACCGTGCTCATGCTCACCCTGGTGTGTTGATCCAGATGATATCCAGGTGACAGAAGTAAATGCATTCCTTATCCAGCCAGCTGTTGCAGGAACACCTCTTGGTCCTCGGGTGTGCACCGCTGGCTGTGGCCCGGTGAGAATCCAGAGCAGGATGGCCCATACCTGCGGCAGCAGGAGGAACGCATGAGTCCTGGGCTCTGTGCGAGAGCACCAGCGTGCCCGGCAGTGCATCATCTCCACAGCTGCACCTCCAGCACGCGCTTATGCCGATTGCAATATGTTTTAGAGTACAGGCAGCCTTGCTGATGAGGCTGCAGGACCAGAACAGACTTGCATAAAACCCCAGGAGCAGCAGCCCCCGCAAGGAGGAGCAAAACGGAGCCACCGAGCAGCAACCTCAGCTGCGCCCTCCATCCCGGCGCGACACCTGGAGCCCCGCGCAGCCCCATCCACCCCGGGGACACGGAGCCCCCTCCAGCCCGGGACTCACCGTCTTCCAGGAGGGCGCAGAGAGCGAGCACCAGCAGCACGGCGCCGGCTTGGAGGCTGAGCATGGTGGCCTCGGGGCGGCTTTGCAAGAAGCGTTGGGGATGCTTTCCCCCCCCCTTTTTTTTTTCTTCCTTTTTTTTTTTCCTTCTCCCGCCTCCGTTTTCCCCCCTCGCTCCGCGCGGTGCTTTAGCAGGAGCTGCCAAGGAGCCTCTGGAGGCAGCGGGTGCCTGGCAGGTGCTTTATAGCCCCGGCGCCGCCGCCGCGTCACGGCCCCGCTCCGCCCCGCAGCGTGCGGCGGCCCGCGGGGACAAACAACCCGTCCCGCGCGGGGCGACCCCGCCGCAACGCGACCCGCCGAGGAGGCGGCTCCGGGAGCACCCGCCGCCTTGCGGAGCAGAGAGTGCGGAAAACCACGCGTGGCTCCACGCGCTGCAAACAGCAGCGAGGCGGCCATGGGTGGAAGGGAGAAATCCCCTCGCCCGTTGGTCGCCCCCGTTTTGCACCCGCTTGGCTGGGAGAAGCGAGCGGTAATTTGCGGCCGCGGCCGGTAGATGGAGCGGGAGCGGTGCGGGGAGCCCCGGTCCCACGCGGGACAGCCGGGTAGTGGGAGCCCCGCACCCGCGATGCCCCAACCTCCCCCACCTCCGTGGGCAGTGCGAAAAGGAGCAGTCGAGGGAAAACACGCAGCTTTAGTGAGCGAACTTGCTGGGTTGATTTAACCCGAACTCAGATAGTCACATATAGTTCAAGTCAAATTTAGTTCGATTTAGTCCTAATTACCTTTAGCTAGAATAAAATACACCTATTGCATGAAATTTAGAGAGTCTCTGCTTTACCTATCCCCTTTTTTCCATAAAATCTGTTTAGTCTTTTGTGAGGTTGAGCAATTAGAGCAATATAGAGCAATAAAATGTCTCCTGTGCTGCCTGCTTTTGCTTCTTTTGCCATTAATGATGGCACACTGGATGCCTTCTGCATATTTTCAAGGATACGAAGAACATAAAGTATACTGGTCACCTCTCGGAGTGCCCAAGGAGACCAGCAGAGGAGCTTCATCTTGTGTGTCCTACAGAAGTAGGAAACTGTCTTCCAGGGGAAGCACTGGGTGCTGACCAAAGGGGTAACAGCTCCCAGGCCCCGCACGTTCCTTGATGCCACTGCTGCAGCTTGGCGAGGCAGCTCCTAGATCCACAGACCTTGAGAGTGGAATATGTTTAGGAATGAGACATGTCTGGAAGAGCCAGCACACAACCCCCACTGTGCTCGACTAATCTATGCGAAGGTGGTTTTAAAAGCTTCTTAGGAAAGGGAGTGTATTTTTATCTGTTTACCCTGCACTGTTTAGGTTTTTATGGCACTGTTGTCATGAACCAATGCAAGTTGTCAATTACAGGGAATCAATGTGAGGTCTCGTGTTCAATGTGAGGTCTCGTGTGAAGTGTAACATGGGCTAGGAGTGGTGAAAAGAGAAGTGAGAAAGTGCAGAGCTCCGGGAGCGTGGGTCACATTGTGGAAGCTGGAGCTGTGTTCCTGCAAATGAGGAAACAGACTTGAGCATTTGCTCTGACCAGATTTGCAGTGTGGATCCCTCTTCATGCAAAATGAGCACAGATGTCTGCAGAGGAAAACCCCGGGGAACCCAAATGCTCAGGGGAAATTATTATCTTACTCCCACCAAGCAGTTGTGACTGTGATGGCAGATTAGAGCACAGGTGCTGTAAAGAGCTCCATTTATTGAATGTGGATGAAATGAGGGAGCAGCAACGGCCAGGGCAAATGAAAAATGTGCGGCCGGAGGTGTAGCTGAAGTAGTAGGACCAAAGGAATGTTTGAGAATATCAGGAATAGTGAAAATATTATTTCAAAATAGTGAGAAGGCAAAGATACAATTGATAAAATAAAACTTCAGTGTGAGAGGCAAACAAAAAGCAGTAAAGGAGGGAAATTTTTGATGAGAGCCGTGCAACAATCCTTCTGAAGTCAACAGGGAAGCACAATAGCAGCATTACCTGTTACAGCCCATTTTTCCCTCTGTGCCAAGTTCCAGAGTGATGTCAGGCCTAGGATACTATATGACATTCCAGATGCCAATTCAATGATATAATACATCTCCTTTGGCTGCAGTTCCTGAGGTCCTGATTCTGGTCACTGCAGAATGAAAGGAGATATTCTCGACATGGAGAAGGCAATAGAGCAACAATAATTATATAGAGAAAAGGCTAGGGGATAAGTGACATCATAAAGTTTGAGAAAAGGGGCAATTTAAGTAAAATGAAACTTAGGGAAAGATAATGCATGCTAGCAGCCATCTGCATAAATTATGAGACAGAGTCACGATCCTGGCTTTCCAGGATTTAATTACTGAAAGGAGCCTGGATTACTTTGCCCCATAGGACCCCATATATCCCCGGGAAAGAAGAGGGGTCTTGAGCCTACCCAAGGTTTTGTAGGTCTGGGTTCAAGTCGCTTTTTACCAGAATCCTTATGTGATCATAGCCTTGTCAATTTATATTTCCCAAAAGCGCCTGAAGCTACAAGTATCTGTAGAGATCTTATTGCATTTCTAGAAGTCAAGTGCCCAGATTTCTGCTAGGCATCTGCCTTCAATGCCAGGTGCAATAATACCTTTACAAACCAGTCCTGTCACCCAAGATCTCTCTCACTCTGTTTTGTTCATTTCTTATAAATCCCAGTTGATTTATACTGTTGCAGAAAATGGAGCACGTTACACCCTCTTGTTCATATATGCCTACTGAATGGAGTTTGAACTCATTTTTTTTTTCCCCCTCCAGGAAATACCCTACGGTGTTGAGCAGGCACAAACCTGACCAGCATGAGTACGGATGTTTGGCACCTAATCACTGGTGTTTCAAAGATCTTAAGGGATGTGAGACTACAGCAAAATTCTCCATTTTTTTGTAGGGATGCAAGAATTTTTGTAGGGATGTAGAATTCTGTAGAGCGGAGATGTGGCTGGGATTGTGTTGACCAGGTAGGCAGGACCCTGCCTGGACAGCTTTGTCTACAGCTATAGACCTTCCACGTAAAAGTCTGATTGACTTAAAAAGTCATACACATTTAGAGTCAGAAAGAAGGCCTTGCAGATATGGGGTGAAACAGCTGTGTCAGGGTCAACTGCCCCCACAGAGTAATAATTGTGGGATTTATCTATGGTCATTTCAATACTAGCTACTCATTTTAGGCAGTGTGTTCAGGTCCTAACACTATTACGGACTTGCAGACTCAGCTTGGACTGAGAGCAGAGCTTCTCCTTGGCCTCATAGATACAGAGAAGCTGCGTTGCTCCTGCAGCTGCCTCTGTTCCCCCGCTAAAGAGCAGGGGCCACCACTTCCCAGGGCCCGCACTGCTGGCATTATCAGCACGCTGAAATCGCTAAGAAAAACAACGGGCTGGAGCGAAGGAACAGGTCTGTGCTGCACAAACACAGCTTCCAGAGGAGGAACAAAGGCGTACACAAGGCTGTTCCCTGGGTCCTAAATTCCAGCGATGGGCTTTGCCTCCCGCAGTTATTTTTTCCCCTTTTGCCTCTGCCTGCAGGAATACATTGTTCACCTCATTGTGAGGAGTTCCAGGCCAACATGACGAAAGGGACAAAGCAGCTCGAGAATAGAGACGTCCCGTGCAGCATTCATGAAGCATGCTGGTTGGAAACGGGGAACGAACAAACAGGAAAGAACTTTAACCATTGCAAAGACAGGATCCCGGCGTGTTCTTGGCACTGTTGGGAACAATGGAGTGATGTCACGAGCCAGAATTCCCCGTGGCTGAGAGAAGCCCGGCAAATAATTGCAATTCTTGTCTTGGGTACATTAGGAAAACTTTTCTGCGCTCAGTCATCCCCCCACTGAGTTTCTGGTAGGAAATACAGGAAAGGGACATTGTGAAGTGAAGTTTCCTTTGGGACATCCCTCCCTGCCCTCAAAGCCAATGCATCAGTTGTTAAAAATCTCTGCTTTCTGCTGTCGACAAGGCATCTCAGTGGAGCAACGCTGCTGTCAGGAATATACTTCACTCAATGCATTAGGGTGCACGCGTGGGTCCAGATACTTGTAAGGGCAAAGGGGAAGCAGCTTCATGAGTTATCCAGGGTTTTGAGCTTACATAGCACCGATGCAGAACATTGCCTTTACAGTTTCAAATGTACTGAGAATGGCGGGGAGTTAGGACACACAATCCTCCTTGAACAAGGACATTTGGAGAGTTTCTACCTAGTTTTGGGCTACAAAATGACCTGATCAATAGCAGGGCATCCTCCAGACCTCAGCCTCCCTTCTTGATTTTGGCACCAGGCCGGCTCCATGGAGGGTGACCTGAAGAGCATATGAAACCTTCAATCATTATAGGGCTGGTGATTGTTGCAAATGTGGACTGCTTGGACACCCCAAGACTTATACTGCAGATGCGCCTCGATGCTGGAGCACAGCAGGTCTTCACTGTCACTTTTTTTTGCATGAATTTTGGTGCTAGTATGAGGGAGATGTAGGACTGCTTCGCATTTGCCTTTCAGTAGCAAATAGCTTTAATGAGTCCCAGCCAGCCTTAAAAAAAGGAACCATTAAGACCTAAGCGCAAGCACACTTTGCAGATTTGTCCCTATTCTATGTTTGCTTGTGGTCTGCATTTTCAACGCCTAAATATACCCAGAGGGGCTGTTTACCCTGTCCCAGTGTCAAGATCTTTGCTTGTTTTCCTGCTCTAGGAGTTTCCTGAGAAACCTTGCACCATTAACAGATATGGAGAGAAGCAGCCTGGCCCCAGGCACTGCGCCTGCCCTTGGAAATGACCAGACCTTTCCCGGGTGGTGGACTTGCCTTGAGTTAGCAGACAGAATGAGGCATCTGAAATGCTGCAATACAATAAGCTGCTAATGAAAACGTAGAGGGCAGTGAAGTGAGATGTGATTCTCAAGTGCTCTGGAAGGGGGAGAAATGAACTGAACAGCTTAGAGACCCATGCAATTTACTGGGCTGTCTGCCTACAGCCTGAGATGGTTATCACTGCTATACAAGTGTCATTAGCTTTATAGCAGAATAACTAGTACTTTAGTAAAAGAAAAGAGGTGTGGTGGGAATGGGAAGAATTGCCTCTAGGACACTGGTATGAATCAAGTTTAGGAAGGTACTGGCTAAAATGGAAATACTGTGAATGCGTGATTAGCTTTGGAAGAGACTTTCAACCTCATGCACCAGGAATCTCATATTGTGTTAGACGTGGCTGAGATCTGCAGTAGGAGCAGACCCAACCTTATCCCTTCTGGCAGGCCTTGTCCTCCATCCTTTCAGTGTCTTCTCCTGGCCGTTGCCACAGGTGACATATTGGATCACAGATGTGATGTAACCTGTGTTTTCCAGTTATTATTTTGAAATCCTAAAACAGATACTTCTGATGATACCCTTCTGTAATGCTATGGGAGCTCATGCGGAGAAAGGAGCTAGTAAAAACTTACATCTCACACACCAAGAAATCTGATGATTTTTTTCAGCACAAGCTAGTCCTTCTGTCAAAAATTTAGGGACTCCCATGCTAGTTCTTCCTAGCTAAATGGGAAGCAAAGGCATGTTCATCCATTTTCCATGGATGGAAAGGTTGCCCCAAAGGGAAATATTTGCAAGACTGAAAGTTTTTGATAGGGTTAAATTGAATGTCAATTACAAATCTGTCCCGTGTGCCTGTCTGATTACATACTTTCTCTGCCTAAAGGGCAAGAAAAGTGGAGTGTGTGTTTAGACAGCCCCGTGGAGACATTCCTTGTAAGTTGGGTGTTCATTGGAACACTTTAATATGGATGTCTGCCTTTACTCCACCCTGATGGTTGAACTCCTTCTG
Source organism: Nothocercus julius (assembly GCA_013398735.1). NCBI lineage: Eukaryota > Metazoa > Chordata > Aves > Tinamiformes > Tinamidae > Nothocercus > Nothocercus julius. Next base: position 565,465 of record VZSV01000164.1, on the reverse strand, counting down.
ATTTCTAGAATGATGAGTGACCTGGAATTTATAATTACAATAGGTGTTATGTAATTAATCACCACCTCGGAGCTGTTTTCTCTTGCTAACTGCTTTATGCTACCAATCCTTTGCAGCAAGTGCATGAGAAAAGCTTGTGTAACAGAGCTGTTTGCAGCTGAGACAAGTTGGGCAGAGTTCCTGCCACCCGGACAGGCGGGAAGATCCCTTTCAGCTCTTCCAAAACAGCTGCTTTCTGCAAGGGACAGGGTGTTCCAGGCTGCAGACACAGCAGTGTTCAATACTCAGTTTGCATACATGGTTTACCACACCAGCACATGGCATGTAGCTTAAGTTCCCTTTAAGCATCTACTTTCTATAAGCCAGCACCTTATGCTCATTTCAGAACTATTTTTCTAGTTTGTTCTTTTCATGGGGATAGTTGGGTTAAGAATTTCTGTTTATGAATCTGAAAAGATTCATTAGGGACAAAATCTTATACTGAGAATGAGACAAATTAAAAATAGCATGAATAAAAGCAAAGAGAACAGAGAGAAAACACAGGTGTGTGCCCTTTAAACTTCAGCACTCGTTCCTGTGGTTAATTATTAATTATTGATGTGGTTTATAGATATATTGATGCATTGATTTGTGCCACCTAGATGGCAGATCCCATTGTACCGAACAATGTGCAAGTCCCTGACAGACAGTCTGCAGCAAAAGAGGTTAGAATTTTTTTCTAACAAGAAATGCAGATGCAGAAACACTGAAGCCTTTAAGAATATCCCATATTTTCCCCAAAATATCTGAGTATAGTAAGAAATGAAGCCCACATTTTTTGAAGCTGTCAGTTTGTCATACTCAGCAAAACTATTTCAACTGTTAGGCCTACAATTTGCTTCAAAACCTCACTTCTCTATTTGAAAATTCAAAATTCAAAATTCAAGTTCTGTCATAATGCTTTTGAGTTTTCAAAACATTGTCAAAATGTTTAATCATCATAGCAACTTTTTAGCACTTTGTTTTTAATAGAAATGAGAAATATTTGATTAAAAAAAAAATCCAACAAACCAAGAAGGTCATAATTTCCATTCTGCTGCATTTTCAATTTTAATAGGAGATGAGAGACTCCAATCTGCAGTAGCAGATAAATTTGGAAAGGAAACAATAAGGTTTTACCAGAAATTTTAATTAAAGGATCAGTAATGAGGTAGTGAGGAATCACAACACAAACTTGGCAAGGGATCTATCTATGTTAGTAGTGTCTCTTTGCCGCATGTCTCTGCCCTTGGACAGATGTAACTGTAATTTCAGTTACTGGTTAACTTGCTTACCATGAAACTTCAATTCTTAGAAGCTGGTTTATGTTATAACTCTTGATATCTGCCTGCAACACCAGAGGGATCACAACTGAGAGAGGCTGTAACCAGATTTTCTGCTTTACCAGAAATTCTTCAATTTTGTATTCCAACATAAAATTATGGAATAGTGGAAAATTATTCTGCTATTTGGAATTTAGTACTTCATATATTTAGCAATATAATTTCAGGTCTCAGAAATGTATTATTCTGAGCAAACAGCATTAATTGTTTTCTCCCTTAGAATAGTTTTAATATAGTGAAACAAGGGTTTCATTTAGAAATTGATTTTGAAAGAAAATAGATAATAATCATCTCCAAACCTGTCAAAATGAGACTTTCAGATAATAAGACTATTTAATTTTGTTAGTTTTGCTGCTAATTTGTTAGCTTATGTACACTCCATGTGTTTGTAAAGAATGTTTGCTGAACTGCTTGTGACTGGCCGTGTTAGTAATTCACCAAAAGTGTTTGTACTTCTAACACTCCACTTGTCTCAGTTTTCTAGCATGAAAATGGGGCAGAAGAAAGAAAAGAAAAAAAAAAAAAAGAGTAAATCCTGTGCTTTTTCTTGCTACTGGTTGTTTGGTGTAATTATTTTATAAAATCCTTGGCTGTGCGTGATGGGCCTCCATCCTTCTCTGACCCCCAACTCAGAGATCAGGTCTACCCAGTGCTGCAGAGCAGGGATCACTGTGTTGCCATTCAGTGTTTTTTCTCTGAAGGCCAAGTGTTAGTTATGTCTGACGTGCTGGATGTTGGGTGCCACAAACCAGCTCCCATGTCACTGGACATAATAGAAAATCTGGGAGAAAATAAGCCAGATGTCTAACAGAGAAGGTGAGAGGACTCAGCTCCCACACAACAGTTGCTATTTATACCTCAGGGATTCCTCCAAATGGCCTCTTCTGCGTTTTTGGGGTGGTTTTCTTGGCATGAGTCATGAGGAGATGCTTTTTCCTCCTGCTCGGCACTGCCTGTGGGTCGCTAGGTCTCTCCAGCTAATGGAGGAGCTCTGTCCTGCGTGGGCTGGCAGAAGACGGATTTCATGGTGCCTGTGGAAGCCCTCCAAAAACCCTATCAGCCCTTTCCAGGCAAACTCCTCTTTGCAAATACCAAAGCTACATCACACTGCCCATCAAGAGTAATTCCAAGTCTCCTACCTACTTCTGTTCATCCTCCCTCCGCTTTATTTATGTCCAAGCTGAGACAAAGCCCTGCAGCTCTTCGAAAGGGGAAATCTCAAGCCCAAGTATAGGCATCATTTCTCCTTGACATGCACTGCAGTGACTAGATGTGGGGTGACAGAGTGAGCTAGTGTCAGTCCACCAGTGACAGACCAGGGGTGCTTTTGCATCCAACCAACTCGGATCGCCAAGCACCCCTGATTCCTTATAGTCTTGAGTCAATCCCTCTCAGCGTCTTCTGCAATAAGCTCAGAGTTAGCTAGGCTTGGCCATAAGGCAGATATGCTTCTCATGGGCCTCCACAGGCACAATTTTCCATGTCCTTCTATTCCTCTCTCCATAGTAATTCTAATATGACACACATTAATAGTTAAACTTGATAAATTGATGACTATAAAGTACTGAAGACCTCTGCTACTTTGGAAAACTGAGTTCAGTTGCTTTTTCTCACGCAAACTTCTACCAGGGCTCTGGGCAATGCAAAATCATGGATTTTTTTTTTTTTTTATGCCAATGTGGCAAGGCCAAAATGATTTCAAAACAGAAATTGCATTTTCATAAGTTTTTTGTGCCAGGCAGTAAATCCTGAAAGAGCAGCCATGCATAAAGGAGAGTCAGGACTCAAAGAACCGGACTGAACAGAGAACTCCTTAAATTAGTGGGAAATATTAACAAGGGAGTTAGGTATCTGTCAGGGTTATTAACTGTGAATCCTCTCCAGAAGTTCAACACCAAAACTGATCAGGCCTTTCTCATCATAGATGGGATCCTGGAAGAAAAAATTCTTTCCCTCCCCTCTCACTGGAGCCCACTGTTTAGATGCTTATTTTCAAGGCTCTAACCAGTATTTAATTAGCTGTGCAAAACAGGAGAGATAAGAAGTTCCCAGCCCAGAAAACCTGACTATCTCCTACCAAGAGGGTTCTATGTTTAACAGCCCCAGTATGAAATAGGTAATGTGGTTATTCACACTTGGCCTCTCCCACATCCCAGGAAAGTGCTGTAACCACTGGTCTTTGAGCCTACTCGTACACACACATGTCTGAGGGCTCGTCTCTGCTGTCTTTTGTGTGGGTTTGGCAAGCTCTGCACATGCCTAATGGATCAGGTCTTGCCAACAAAACAGAAAGTGGGGAACGCCTAGTTTAAGAGTCTCTCTAGGGCTTGTGCACAAGCAGCTCACCATGTCCAAAGAGCTAAATCCAGAGGGGATTAAGTGCTCAAGCCCAGCATGTAGACATCCTTGAGAAACATAAAACCTCAGCTGCCACCTAACACTGTTGGTTCTTTAGGTTCCTAGGTGCTGACGTTCCCCCAAAGGAGCGCACACAAACCTGTCTACACCCCAGAGATGTTTTAAAACTCAGGTTTCTGCTGCTGCACGGCAGACATCCTACACGGGGTACGTGCATATCCCCATGGTGCAAACATTCCCCACTGAACTCAGCCGGTTCTCCTCTTTCTTAAAACAACAGAGTTGTCCCCGTTGTTTTATGACATTTTGGAAAAGAATTTAGCAGTGCAATGAAGGACACAGAACAGGGACAAACACTGATAACGCTGGCAAAGTGGCAGACAGAGTGGGTGTTTGATAGCTCCCCGAATACAGACTTCCACCCTCTGTTTAATGATAGGAAAAGTGTAGACAGGATATCCCTGCAGGGTGTCTCTTCAGGAGAGTTGTTGGCAAAAATGTGTGTTTCTCTGCACATGATGAGCAAAGGTGCATTGAGCCAGAATGATTTTTTATTGTGTAAGAGAACAAAACAAGAAAGAACAAAAGTAGATTTCATGAGAGGAGTGTGCGTGTGTGAGAGCGTGCAGGGGCTCCCTCTGTAATGATCTGCAATGACGAGAACATAAATTGGCTGCCCAGGTCTCTAAATATCAGTGCTCTGAAATCTAACTTTGCTGCAGACGTTAATGGCCCTAAAATATACAGAACTCCATATGCAACATTCACTCATTTGCTTGCAAATCCCGTAAAGAATTCTTCAGCCTAAAGAGAAGAAGGCCAATGTTTACAAGTCCGTTCTAAGGTTGACTGGTTGTGGGGACAAACAGGACCCCACAAGGTCAGAGAAGGTAAGAAGCAGTCAGTCTCATGAGCGAATTATGATAAAACACCATTTCTATTACAGGCAGATGCATAGGAATAAGTGTGTATAAGAAGGCTATGCACGTCTGGACAGCACATGGAAGGTAGTAGAGTGTTACCACTTACAGATGATTTTTCAAGGAAAGGTAGGAATACCTCCCACTTTGTAATTTCACCAAAGGATGAGACAGTTGAAATTCAAAGCCAAAGCCCTCCACTGGAATGGCGTGTGTAGGACACCTTGTCCCTGGAGTCAGCTCGAGCTAGCAAAGGAAAAATCTGAGTACAGAGAAGTGTCATGGATGGTACCACTCACTGCTCTTCAGACCTCAAGACAGTTTTGAGGGCCCAAGTCAAAGAAGACCAAGAGTTTGGACAAGATGATTCTACCAATGAGACTCTCCGGAGCATTACAGTAGTTGCAGAGTCTGGTTGACACTGGTTTGAGAGTCAAGAGGTGGGAAGTTAAGGAGTCTGTGTTTAGAGAGGAATAACAGATGCCCTCTGAAGCAAACATCCTTCTGAAGCACTGCACATCCAAAAATAAAAGCATTTAAAATTACCTATTGCTTCTGGAAGGTCTGTCCATTACACACATAAATAAGACCTTGAGAAAAGTCTTTCCAAATCCACTTTGATCTGACTTAGTATGAAAAGTGGAAAAGGTCAGCTTCCACTGATAGTGGTGCAATTTCTAGCACAGTTCTGGGTGCTCTGACCTACTCTCAGAAGGTTCTAATGGTACTGACTGTACATAGGAAGAGGGAAAGGAGTCCATCATGAACAGCCTTTGGGCCTGCCGTTAACATTTGGCCTGCAAAGTGATGAGCAAAGAGAGGGGCTGCCAAGTGCTTTGGAGATTCAGGTCTGACTCAGTCATTTTCTGCCCTGCTTCTGCAGTTGTTCAGATCACCATGGGTTTTGTTGTTGTGTTTGTTGTTATTTTGGGATTTTTTATGCCTCGGCCTTCTTAATTCAGTGCCAGCAAGACAGGCTGCTTTGCACAGCTAACTGGATGTAGCAGAGATGTCTCTTTGTGCTGTGGTTGTTTGGACATGATGTAGCAAAGCCTTGGTCTAGCTATGTCAGAGGGATGAGCAGGTCCAGAAAAACTAGGAGGATGATCTCCTCTAGGTTAATGGCATAATGAGAGAGGTGTGAAAATTACAAACTGTGGCAGTCCTGGGAGGCATCTTATTTATCTACATGGTGACAAGATACCGATGACAGATGCCATCTAAGGAAGGGGTACATATTTTGCAGACAGACAGACTGATGATGTAACACAAACCTTAGCTAAAATTAGGCACTTTTAACAGTAACTATGCAGATGACAATTCATGGAGAGCACACATTCCTGCAGACAGAGAAACTGCACCCAGGAGCGTACTCCACCCAGCTCTGCAAAGCAACCCTAAGGCACAAACCTACACAGGCACAAGGGTTTGTCTAGCAAGGGCATGTTGCACCCAGCCCTTTGGCTCTTCATCAGACTTCGTGTCCTGGAGTGTTCCAAAGGTGATTGCAACCGGAGGCCGCAAGCCCCATGTGCCTGTTGTACCTTTTGGAAGTACCTTTTGGTGGCACTTCCTCCACGGCTGCATCATGGTAAGGTAAGCCTAGATGACAAAGAATACAATAAATTATAGAGAAGCTTAAAGATGCCCCTCACACCCACACCAAGTGTTGAGACTGGCTCTGTCTGTGAGATGACTCTGCCCATAGGGTCACTATTCTTGCAGTTGTGGTTGTTCCTCTAATGTCCTGTGTGGCTATGCCTTGGGAGACAGTTCTTTATTATGGAAATAAGTTTCAGGAGGTTTCAAGACGGCAGAATTCCAGAATGGACTGGCATCTTCTGAAGCTACCATCATGGTAAGCAGCAGCTCTTTAGCTCCTCAAACCTGCTAACCTGTGCAAGAACAAGAGCTCAGGCTGAGGTGGTTTGTGGGATGATGGCAATTGCCTGACTTTCATCTAATGGAGCACCTGTGCATCTCTGGTGCTGAGATGCTATCTAGGAATTGACTCTGCATAAAACTTGTTCTGTATCTTATAAAGCAGAGGTGGTTCATGATCTGTTACAGCTATCATACAGTTCAGTTGTATTGCTTATACATCCCTATTATGTATGCTTTTGATGGCACCTCCTTGCTTGGGGCAAGGGTTGCTGATGGGAGGCAAGGATGCCCACCAAGAAAAGCAAGGAGTCACAAGCAAGTTTATGCAGCCTGTATATGTAGCCCTCCCCCAACCCACCTCCGTAAGGAAACAGCACCCAGGGTTAGCCCAGGATTCCAGGCTCCATCACCTTCATCAGCCTCCATCACCTTCATAGCCCTGCTGCTCTAATATGTGCTGCTGGCTCAATCTTGGCCAGCATCAGGCAGTCATGCAGGTATGGAATGGATGGCTGCACGGTAGTGTCATTCCACTACGATGCGCGCAGCACGTAAGGGTGACAAAGGACGTGGAGTGCTTTCACTGTGCCACGTTCCTCAGCTGTCAAGGAACAAATCCTTCCATGTGGTCAGTTCAAATAAAAATGAATTTTAATCCACCGAGGTGCCAGTTTCATTTGGCCTTGACAGAAGTGCTGAGAGAGGATAAAAGCTCCTGGGAGGACAGGCCCATTGGGAGGATTATCTCCATTGTTTTGGCAAATGCTCTGACTTTGCAAACATTCACTTGCAGAAATGAACAAAAACATCTTTTTGCGGTAAGCGCTGCCTACACTGAGCCTTCTCCCCAGCTCACTGATATGCAAATCTCACCACACGCAGCTGGGCTGCAGCTTTGTGGTTGGCAACCTTTCTGTACCAATTTTGGTAATAGCTTTCTACGTGACTCGAGTATGACTAAGCAGAAAGGAATTAGTGGGGACTCTTTGTTCTTGAAGCTCAGCCGAAATATGAACGTGCTGGCCTGACAAAAGCCGGCTCTTTTCATAGAGAAAATAAAGAGGTCTGGAAGGTTAATGAGTGACATAATGAGCTCTCTGGGAAATGCGCATAGGCGAAGAATGAAAACAATGTGCGACAGAGATAATTGATTCCCCACGTAGTGTTGCACTCACCTGTAGCAGCATGGATTCCCCAGCATGCTGACTAAACACGGCTCACTGGGGCCCAGCAATGAGGCAAAGCACCCAGCTGGGCTCTTTCAGCTTTCTAGCAGGAGGAGGAAGGCTACCTGGGAAGATGGGCATTTGCAAGCAGATGGAGAGGTGCAAAGTCCTCAGCGAGGTGAGGTGTGCAGGAGGAGCAGGGAATGCTGTCCCCTGCTCCCATGCTGTTTCTAACCCAGGTTCGAGTCTTCTGTTAAGGAAGAGATGACAATTCCCCTTCTGGTCACCAGTAGATTAAGTGAGGGTTCAGAACTCTCATTTAGTTAATAGAGATGGAAAATAGCTCTTCACAAAGCCCTGTCCAAAAGCGGTCCTTGTTCTGTTCTTGAAATACATGGTGTATGTGCCTACTATCAGGACAGAGCTGGGACATCTGCCTTTTGGAGCAGGCCTTTCCCTGTAGTTCTTCGGCATTCCCCTTGCCATTGAGCAGCAGGAGTTGAGACACCCTCTCCATTTCACTACTGATCATCTCCAAGGAGTACTGAGCCCCTTAGCTCCATGGCAGGAGCCAAGCTGCTTGGAGGTTACAACAGTCAGAGCTAATAGAGCCTAAATCCCATCACAAACCTGCCTCTGCCGAAGCCCTGCAGCTTGACAAAGAGATAGAAGGAAGTAGACACTACTGCACGCAGAGGGATGACAGCTTAAGGCACATAGCTGTCACATGTAACAGGAAGGGAACTTGCAGCTGACTTTGATTCCATTTATGCAGGCAAGAACATCTGTGTTATCTGACACAAGGCTCCTATGGATGACCAGATGAATGACTGATACATGAACAAAACTTCTACGTACACACAAAGCTAGGATGTGAAATGCTGTGCAGCATTCACTGGAGGTCTTCTGAGCATGGGGAAATAGCAGGGTCTGGGCTGTGACCTCCCAGCTGCAGTCTGAGTTCCTTATAATGTCAGAGTGCAATGATGGGCAAGACCCTCTGCTTGCTTCAGGTGCATCTTTAGAGTGCAGACACACTGTGCATAGAGCCTCTCATCACAGACCTTGGAAACTGCAAAGTTCAGTAGTTTTATGGAGGTTATTTCAGCCTAAATACTTCACCCAAAGAATGAATGCCCTGCAGGAGCAATACTTGCTCCAAGGGTCAGGTGGACTTCAGGGAACGGCAGCAGACGCAGGACTGTGACTGAGTGAAGGATTTTCCTCTGCTGCAGTGCAAAAGGCAGCATAAGAAGACATGAAGAGTCATGTCCCTACAGCAAAGAGTGCCAGGGAGGCTGGAAGGAAGGACACCATTGTTATCATCCTGAATTTGTTTGCTGTTCTCACAAAGTGTGAGTAATAAAACTGGTTTGTTTTCTAAAAGGTTATTAATCAGTTATGGCTTCTCCTTCACAAGTCTGCTCTCAGCAATTCCTCTCAAATGAGCTTCCAGGTCTGGGAATTTACAGACATGAACTCTGTTGACATCAGTAAATATTGCCCAGGAAATGAAAGTTCTGGGTCTGCTGCAGGGTCACTGGGTATCTCTGCCCCTTAGCTATGAAGAGGGGATAGTAGCACTGCTCTTTCCCAGAGGGCACAAAGAAGAGAGATGAGGATGTGAAAAGGAAATGTAAATAAATCAGGGATCACCAGCGGACTGCATGTGCTCATGGTGTTTTATCTCTTGTTTACACTGAATTTTGCTAATTGTTGTTACTGGTCTGAGTGTCAACAGGGACACGGCATCTCTACTTGCCCCACTGGAAACTGCCCACAAACCCACTTCCTTTCAGGCAGGTTCAAGTAACCAAAGCCACCTCCTCTCAGTGCATCGTGTCCTACATGAACACCAGTGAATGATCTCTGCCTTTGGCTGCAGCTTCAGCTCCTTAGCAGTCTGACTCCTACCCTCATTCAGCAGTTTTCCCCATACCTGGTAACTCCCCAGGCTGGGGAGGTGAGCAGTTCTGTAGGTGCGCTGCTGCCACAACATATGCAAGGTCTCTGAACATGGTAGATTATCTCTATCCAACAATCATCTCAAGAAGAAAGCTATTGTCTTGCAGGAATTCATGTCTTCTGTGAGCACCGTGGGGGGGCTTTCCTGGCTGCAGGAATGCACACTGTGGGGTATGAATCAGTTGCTCTGTCCTGTTAGAGCACTTCTCTTCAGCTCATTGAATTAGAGTAGGGGGGAATTCTTTGGAGGCTGATAAGTGGAAGCTGCTTGAGTCAAAGGCTCATTAATGCCTGAGGTCACAAGAAGCTAAGAACAGCAACTGCAGCTGAAGGAATCTTATGAAGATAAACATCGGTCCCCAGGGGATACCTGAAAGAAGCATAAACCCACTAGGAGTCTCATACATACATGTCCAATGTTTTCGTTACTCCTATTTGCAGTCTGCTGTTGGGGCAGTCTCCATTCAGTGGAATGTGGTCACACTTTGTTCCTCAAGCAAGCCGCCTTATCTAGATAGTGATCAGCACCATGCACTCCTTGATCTGGTCAGTCAGGTGTGGAAGTGTGAGGGACCAACCAGGAGGGAAAAGTGCTGCCTGCTGCAGCTAAAAGCCCAAATCATCTGCCGCAATCTGGGAAATGTGTTGGCAAAGGGTCAGAGAAAACACCGTTCAATACAGTGGCCTCTCCTATGACTCCTTGGAGTGGCTCCAGCCTTACACCTTTGTTAAACTCTGGGCAGATCTCAGGTTTGTCTCTGTCAACACATCCATTGTCTCAATTGATCGCCATCGGCATCTCCTCTCGCCTGTGCATGGTCTGGCATCGCAACCGCTCCTAAATCAGCACCTCAAATTATGGCCACGTCCATAAATGAGGTACAGACTTCTAGAGGGAATGTGGTCTATCACTGGATAGGAATCACTGGAAACCACTGGAAACCTCAGATGAAACCTGAGTGTCTCCTTTGGAGCAATATCTTTTAGCACCACCAGGGTCCATTGGACTTTCTTCTTGAATCACTGCAGTAGGGTAGAACAGTCTTTTACCACCTACACACACAACACACCGCGCTTGCGTCCTCGATTCCAGCTAGCCTGGGCAGCTGCCTTTCAGGGGGTTAAACCATGACTTGCCTTGCAGCTTGATGGCATCAACTCGTCTTGTTCTCTTTCCCTGTAGAAGTTGGAAGAAAAGCTCTACTTGAAGCAGATTAATCATCATAGAGTCAAGGAGATCTTAACAGTGTTTGCCATATGCCCAACACAGCAAGCACAACTCTCTGATACATGACATGTATGCACAAAATGAAAACCACACGACAAATTCTTACAAGGTTTAACATTCTTCTGCATGGGGGGCAGAATTGTATGCAAGCCAAGCTCCAGGGAAATTCTTTTATTTATTTTTTGCCTACTGCAGAAGAAAAATGAGCAAACAGAGGACAGCAACAACAGATCTATTCCCATCTGGCTGTATAACTGGAGACATGACCATGTAAAAAGTGGCCAGCAGCTGCTCTCATGCCCACCATCTTCAAGTGTGAGCAAAACTGGTTCTCAGGTGATGAAGACAAAAACCATTTCAGGCAGTATCCTTATATTGTCAGTGGAGAGGTAGATACTCTGGAATCACTTAGGCAATGCACTACCCATAGAAAGGCTAAGATCAAAAATAGGCTGCTTGTCTCATTTTCTGTAGATCCTCAGAGACAACTCCCTCTATCCTGACTGATATGGTTATTTTAGGCCAATTGTTTCTCCTTATCCTAGCTGAGGCATGAAGTTTTTGAGGGGCAGTACCTGAATTAGACACCTAAGTTAGGTAGACTGAGTACTGCCCCAACAAACAAAATAACTTTGAAGTTCAATTTCTGTGTCACTTGTCCAATATCAGCAGGGAACTTATGGCTTGCACTCATGATAGCTCCTATATTAATGACCTCGTTTTTGGTTCTGGATCAGGAAATATCTCACATTTGCCTCCTCATTGCTTCATAAGGCAGTGGCTGCTGAGAACTATCAGGATTGACTTTTATGTCACCAGGTGTAATTCCAGCCATGTTCTTATGGACTAAAATTTATTCTCATCTAACTGCTGCTCCATAATCGGTGCATCTCACATTGGTGTGATTGTCACCTTCGCAGAGCACATTGAGGCTATTGCAGGCTGATCATACATCTTCTGCAGAGCTCTCCTGCACCATGGCAGAGAAAGAGCCTGAAAAAAAACAATTGGACAGAAAGATGTTAAGCCTGTGTTATCCCTCATACTGTACCCAGCCTGAGCCTCTTTTACTCACATATCCAGAGATACACCAGGGGAGAGACCAAGGGTAAAACTCAGGTGCAACTATTCATTCGCATGCCTCAAACATTCATTTACATTTTGCTACCAAGCAAATTCATAAAACCTTGACATACAAAATTTACTTTGGTACAGCAATGAAAATCCTGCTTTGTTGAAAATGGCCAGATACTTAAAGTACATTCCTGTTGTGGACAGCAGCAAAACTTTAGGCATTTAGTTAATGTGCAGTGTATTACCTGGGTTAGCTCAATGTTGGCCTGAGAAGTCTGATCAGCAAAGGGAGCCCTGAAATCAAAGGTAAATGATCTTCTTCCCTGCCACCTTCTGGCTTACCCTGAGGATCTGGGGTTATTGATAATGTATGGAGGGACAAGGAGACCATATGTTGATTTTAGCAACATTAGCATGACCTTGGTTGAGCAGTTCACCTGGAGGCAGCCGAGCTGTGAATCTGGCCCTCAACATGCATGACATCTGGTATTAGGTGCTGCACTGGAAGCTGTGGCTAAGAGTCACTGACTCAGATGGCAGCAGGTTGGCAGCCCTTCAAAGAGGCTTTCTTTGTCTTCTTTGTGGGAGGTATAAATGAACTGAATGGAGACACTGAAGGCTCTCCTGTGCCAGTTATTAGCAATCTCACTTCTATATATAGCTTCTGCCTCGCTTACTCTGGGTGAGCAAGCAGAGTGGCATGTGAGTTATCGCTGCTGTCACGTTCGCCTCTCGATTGCATGCATTTGTTTTGCTTGCTCTATCACAGTGGTGCCAGGCAGGCTAGAAGGAGGCAGCAATGGTGCATGGCTTCAAGTTGCTGGGGCTGCAGGCTGCACTCTGCAGTAAGGAAGCAGCGGAATCATTCGCACATTGGGGTATTGCAGCCTCAGGACGGACAGCACAGACCCCAGCTAAGCATCCATGGAAAACTGGGCAGTTACCAAGCTCAGCCTTTCCCACAGGCTCATTGGTCTGGCCTAGCAGTAGCTCATGCACAAGAACGGAAGCATCAGGAGACTGGCAGAAAAATTACTGGAGGGAAGCAGTGAAACAATTGCCAGGGCCCCCTGTCATACACAGTCTGATCAATATGAGATTTCCAGAAGTTTTGTTCATTTTCTTTCCATTTCTCTGATTTCTGGACTTGGACCAGAATCAACTTGACTGGGCTGTTTGAACAAGGGCTGTTCAAATAGCACCATCATGGCCACCAGATCTCAGCTGTCTCAGGCGAGGCTAGAGAAAAATATCCTGTGCAAAGAGCTTGCTTATACTAACCCAGTATAAACATGCACGCTGCATATAGATTAGCAGTCACTGCTTCCCCTCTGAACCGCTTCATTCCCTCAGCTGAGGAGCCCTCAGATAATGGCATTTTCCCTTCATTCCTTCTTGTGCTCTGGGAGGGCCAGCAAGTGGAGCAATGACTGGAGCTTGACACCAATATACTATGCACAGTGAACAGGGATGAGTCAAGGAAGTTAATTAGAGTTAACAAATCTGGGCCCAGTTCCACACTCCCTCATCCCTGCCTTAATTAGGAGAGAATACCAGGCAGCCTAGGGCTGATCCTTCTCTGTGTTGTCCATGCCAGTGCAAAATGGCTACAAAACACTCCTTATATCCAGGCCTCTGGATATAGCAGGCATCAAACACCAACGAAACAGCATGGTTCTGAGAATACTGGTGTACAGGTCCAAATACATTAAACAGCCACCTCAGATGTTTTCACGGTCTGTCCAAGGTAGGTTTGGGAGCAGCTTATCCTAACAAGTGGTCCATTTCCCAAAAAAAGTTGTTGGTGTTGTAATATATATCTCCACTCTCGGCAAAGGCAAAGCCAATGATGTCTTTAATAACCATCTGCATCCTATCTCAATGCTTTTCTGTGTCACACACCACCTTCTCATGAAAGCAGATGGTGGCAGCCCAAGTCAAGCGTATCCCCTCTGCCACGATCCCAAGCTAAGGCCTGGTGCTGGGTACTCTGAATGCAAACAGAGTGCAACTTTAGCGGGGTCCCTGGGGCATGATTTGGAGCATGGCGGCCAACACTGAGCACCTTTGAGTGCTGAGGGTGTGTATGTTGGCAGAATCAATTAAAATTCTTGGATCGCCACCAGCAGCTTTGACTTTGTTTGGGCCAAATTCCCAACAGGGCCTCTTTACTGCTTCCATGTTGGCTGTGGACAAGGTCTCTTGAAAACAGACTGGTCCAAGTTGGAATATGTATTAGATAAACAGTGTGTCAGGTTATGGCATGTGCCCAATAACTTAAGCCAGCCATATGCAAACTGCACCCATAAGCCTGGCTCTCCTGGAGAGACAACGACAGGCCATTCAGATGGCTGTGGGAGGGAGGACACCATGAGGCCAGCCTGAATTACTAAGCAAAACTCATCAATCAGGATATTTTCCCTGTGAGTGTGGCATCATGCTGTCCAGTTGCTCCTGGGTGTAGTTTTAAGGGAAGGCAGATTAATTTCAGGTGATGACCTTTTAAGACACTTTTGGCAAGTCCGAAAGTGGTGGCCGTGATAGACTGGTGACTCACTCCTGCAATATGTGACTGTGTCTCCCTATCTGCAACAGGCCATGGCACAGTTATTATCAGTCTCATGAAGAAGGGGAAATCACTTGGAATAAATTAAACAACTGCTCTTTTCTTCCTTTACAAGAGAAGCACGAGCAGGAATTGCTTGAGTGGAGTGACAGGCTGATCTAGTGAATAAACATGGAGTTTTTTCACAGCAAGCCTCCTCCAGGCACCAGGACTATCTGGGATGAATCACAGCAAATAAGACGGAACATTAGCAGCCAAAAGTATGGAGACAATAGCCAAAAACAGGCTAAGTGTTCCCCAGCTCAGTGATCTCTTTTGGAGATCCAAGCTTCCAACTGGGTTTGAGACACAATGGACCTTTTCTGTACTTCTTGCGTGGGACTGTCATGGGTAGAAGGCAGAACAATGAAAGGACATAGAGGATACTACTCATAGTGACCTCAATTGACTCTCCAAAGCTTTTACCAACCTAAATTCTTGGCAACCCATGTTGCCATACAGCCAGTCCTTGGTTTGGATGCTGCAGGTGTTCCTGGGGGTACTGATGATGCAGATGTAGTCCTTTTACAGCTATTCTAATGATGAGTGTGCAAATAAGGATAGAAAAATTACTAGGTACCTGCCATTTTGCACGGTCAGCTCCTTGGGGCTTTGTTCAGCTCTTTCTCAGGCAAAACTCTGATTATCTTTTGTGGGTGGTGATTTACATAAGGAAAGAATAAAGTATAATAATGCTGCTAAGGCTGACACCTTGACAGACAGAATCACTGGTCTGGGAGGAGGTATCAGACACAAAAGCAAGTGATAGTCCATGTATCTCTCTTTCCTTCCTTCCTTCCTTCCTTCCTTCCTGTGTAAATTCCATACATAGTGTGTGTATATCACTGAATTACAGAATGGTTAAGGTTGGAAGGGATCTCTAGAGATCATCTAGTCCAATTCCCCTTCTCCAGCAGGGACATCCAGAGCACGTGACACAGGGTGGCGTCCGGGCGGATTTTGGAGATCTCCAGAGAAGGAGACTGCACAACCTCTGCAGGCAGCCTGTTCCAGGGCTCTGTCACAGTAAATAAGTTCTTCCTCACATGGAGATGGAACTTCCCGTGTTTCAACTTCCACCCATTACCCCTTGTCCTGTCACTGGCCACTACCAAGAAGAGTTTGGCCTCATCCTCCCTACAATCACCCCTCAGGTACTTGTGCAAATTGATCAGATCTCCTCTCAGTCTTCTCTTCTCTAGGCTAAATAGCCCCACCTCACTTCTTAGTCTTTCCTCACAAGATAGATGCTCCAGTCTTTTAATCATCTTTGTTGCTCTGCGCTGGACCCTCTCTAGAAGCTCCACGTCCCTCTTGTGCTGGGGAGCCCAGAACTGCCCCCAGTACTCCAGGGGCAGCCTCCCCAGAGCTGAGCGGAGGGGGAGGATCCCCTCCCTCGACAGTATATGCTATGTGTCTATATATATATGCTATATGTCTATATGCTATATGTCTTTATATACACACATATAATGCACATATATTTATTTAGTATACATATTTGTGTGAGTATATACTATATATATGTGCAAATGCATATGTAGATATGAATTTAAATATTGACATTAAATGCTCAGGCCAGAGTCTTGCTTCCATGAACAGGCTGCTATCTAATGCATAAATATACTGTAGCTACAATGGCATCCCCTCCTTACTCTATCACAAAAATAAATATTTTTCAAAACTAAATGTCTTTCACCAAGTAACACCTCTATCCATTGCTCTGTGACACTTCAAGAAAATGTTATATTCCTAACATAGTTTATCATGTTATTGAAGTCCATGTAGTAATGGAAATAGAAAAGGGACAAAAAATAGCTTTGTCACATCACTGCTCTGGCCGTTGTTAAGAACAGCTTGGAAGTCAAGGTTCAGAATCCCCCAGACCAGATCACCTAGTTGTCCTCAACGTCCTTGTCAGCAGCTTTCTGCTTGGTCAACATCACCTGGTTAGGTGGTCAGTTAGATGTAGAGAGCATCATAATCTGGCTGTGGCCCCAAGGGAGTGAATCCCTCGCAAGCAGCAGAAACACCATCATGCAACTGAAAAACCAGTAGCAAGTTGTCATGCCGCTTGTAAATATCCCTCGGCTGGCAAATATTTGATGAGTTATTCTCTTCCTGACACCTCTTAGGTCTGCTTCAGGCAGCAGCTGGAGGACCGCTTGTCTTAGTCGGTCGGTTCCCTTGGTGGGTGCTGGCTTGACTCTGGCTCTGATGGCATTACAGGAGGGAGCGCTCACATATCGCCAGCTCCAGCATTTCTTTGAAAATTCATCCTCCACGTTCTCCTTTGCAGCCAACTAAGCCAATTAAGAAATTATGCGCATACCCACACACACTCCGAATATGTGCAGAGATGCACATAGATATGCCCTGCTAGGTTTAGAGGCAATATAGCCATTTCTGCAGGACCTCTCACAAAAGTATCCCGATCTTATGTCAAATTAATTCTCCCTGTAGTGCCACTGGCTTGCACAGTCCTTTAAATACAAGTAAAAACATGAAATATCTTCCCTGTGGAGTTTCCACTCTAAATCAAGATCGATAATGTGCCAGAAAAAATGCAGACATTATGCAAGGAAGAGATATGCAAAAAAAAAAAAGAAAAAGTAAGTTGGAAAGGAGCTGTTAGGAGTGTGTATGAAAGAGAAAATTGCATTAATTTGCTCTCTGACTCAGAGGCACGCTTACACACTCACACGTTGATCCTATGATCAAACCAGCATTTTTTTTTAAATGCTGTTTTTTAATCAAATATGGATGATAAAATAAAATCCCACTAGATGGCACTCTGTGGACATGCATAATTCCCTTTCCAAAACACTCAGATTGCACTGCCAGATCCGAGCTGTTTGAGAGATTGCTGCAAAATAGAGAGGGTTTGGGATGGCTGATCTAACGAAGGGACTGGTGGTGCCACACATCCCAGGAACATGGCACCAGCCATCGGTGCCTTGCTCTGCGGTTGCGTTATAATGTTCTGTGTGACATCATGATGTGTTTGTGTCAAGCTTTTTCTCTCGTTTTGGAAGCAGAGGTGGTATGGTTGGTATTTCATAGCTGGGAAAATGAGTGATGTGTTGAAGCACAGGAGCGAACCATGCGAGGAACAAAAGACAGGAAATCTGGACTCCCTCTACTTTAATTAGACCCTTACTTTGATTAGAGGCTTCAGCCAGACAGACTGGGCCCTTAAGAAGGACGATACTCTGATGGGCTCCCTTATAGTTTAAACAACATCAAACAGTCTTGTATTAGGGCACTATAAACCTGCTTTGACTCTTCAATGGATATCTGACTCCAGGGAGCTGCTATATTCTATGTGACTCTAAGATGGAGAAAAAAATCATAGTGTCTTAAGGAAGCGAGCCCCAATTTGCCTTGCTTTGCAGTTTCCTTCTGCTGCCCTCCTTGCCCGTAGCTCCCAGCTTGCCTGTCTACCTGGTGATTTACACAGTACGGCTGTCCAGAGTAAGGCCAGGCTGAGCGCTGCATGGGGTCACCGTTTGGCCAGGGAACTTGGAAAAGGCCTCGGTCTGCTTAGAAGAAACATGGATATCAGCGACGAGAGGGCCTGGGGCTGCCCAACTCAGTACCACTGTGGTGGGGCTGCGAGTGAGGGCAAATGGGACAACCAGGGAAGCCTTCTGCCTACTCAGAAGATGTGACTGGGGTTAGAGAAGAATCTAGCCCAACCTGAAACCCAGTTTTTCCTTCCATTCGGCCTCAAGCCACTCTCCTTGGCAGGTGCCAAGCTCTGGGAGGCCTGTGGGAGAAGGTGGGTCCTTTCTCTTAGGGGCAATCGTCTTGTTAGGGTGACCATGAGCACCTGCTGGGATGTGCTCCTGCCTGGGTGCCTGGGTCCTGCTCCCACCCCACCACAGAGGCACAGAGAGGTCCCTATTCGGTCCCCTCTCTGAACCATGGCATCACCCTGTAGGAGACAGCAACAATTCGGACTCCTTCCTGGGTACAAAGCACTCATTTGACTGAATGGCTGCTTGGCAGCATGAATGCAACTTTCACTGCTTGACTGACAACACCCCCAGGCAATTTAATTAAAGAGACAAGAGTGCTCCAGAAAAATCATTAATTTCTCTTAAAGCAAAATCTTTGCTGAACACACCTGTCTGACACTGGGCTACGAGGAGCAGGGCTGCACTCCAGCAGTAATTGGCATGGGCACCCACACGCACGTTAATACAATCTTTTCATGTTTCATTCCTGCAAGCTCATTTTAATACCATCTGTCAGCAATCCGATCCCCTCTTATCACTACTGTTATAGCATCCAGTCATTAGACAGGCAGAGATGACGGGGCCGGAGGGCACGTGCAGCCACCTTCACACATGCTGCAGTCCCTGCCGAGCTGTTGAAGAATCACTGCCTAGGACAGCGGGAACTGGCCTAAGGAAATGCGAGCCTTTGAAATGGTAATGGCTCCGACAGTGTCACCACTGCTCTGCAGATCAAGGACAAATGAACTAGTATGTCCAGGCTAGCGAGAGGTAGATGGGATGCTGGTGGAGCTGGGCATGGTTACGTGTGGCTGGATTTTAGCTTTCCTGTACATAGCACTCAGGAGATAATGGTGTTTAGTGCTAAGTGGCAGTGCTCAAGTGCTGGCTGAAGGTGAGGGCATGGAAGCTGGTGAGCCAGACCTTGGAGCGTTTGGGTCTTAGGGGTCAGGGGGCCAGGGCGGGTGACCAGGGAGGGCTCTGACTGTCTTCAGGCAAAGAGGAGAATGAAGTAAGGAAACCTGTGACACAGACCCAGATCTGGGTGGATTCCAGGTTGGGAACCCAAAGTAGAGATTCCTTTCGTCCAAGTGACACTGCGGACTGGGGACACAGGGCATCACCATAGGTCTGGTACATCCTCTTGCTCTGGTGTAACTCAAACCCAGTCGGCCGGGACTGGCCAGATGGTTTGTGGGAATTAGCTGGGACTTTCCGCCTGGTTTCAGTAGGCTGGAGCCGATGCCACCAAAACCACTTCCGCAGCCGTCACAGTTTGTCAGTGCTGCAGGTAGACACAGCAGTAGCCAAGGGCCAAATGAGAGCAAACAGATGGACCTTGGGTGCAGCTGCCCTAATTGCAAAGCAATGGGTCCCAAGAGAGAGCCGTGGGTTCCTGGGTAGAGACATGAAGGTATTGCCAAGGAGTCCGTGGGTGTTTTTCGCTACAAACTCCACCCGGGCTTAATTAAATAACCACTAAGACCTTGATTATCTCTACCAGCTAGTTTCAATGAGTTTAAACCATCCCTTTGCTGCTTCCGTGTCTTGCTCCCCCAGCTCTACCCTAAGTGCATATCACAGAGCTATGTGCCCCATGGATCAGGTGGCTGCCAAACTTGTGTCCCCCCTTGCTCATGTCCCAGTCCAGGCTCTGAGGCTGCTCTCAGCATGCAATGGCCCCAGCAAGAACAGATGGTGACAATGTCCCTCACGGGCTGGGAGACCTAGCAGGTGGTTCAGGCCACTTGAGCCAGGCAGGGTGCTGGCACTGCTGGATTTTCAATGACACAGCTGGCAAATGTGCATGCTAAACTGGCTAAACTGGGCGTATGTGTACCTGTGCATGCACACAGAGCCATCATAACCCCCCTGCAGCCCAGGCCTCTGCAGCCAGACACGTGCCTTGACAGCCCTAGCAGGATGCGCACGCGCACACGGGCGCACACATATGTACCCTGCTGTTCATGCTAATCAGGGGCAGAAGATGGGCAGCCATGGAAGAAAAGGGAGCCCATTAGCTGCTTTCCCTTCAGCCCCAGCTCCATGCATGCCAGAGGCACGGAGGGAGCAGGAGGTGGTGCTCAGCTCTGGGATTTTGCAGTTTGCTCTGTGGTGTAATGCATAGAGCAAAGCATGGAGTTTGTTACAGGTGAAAAGCAGGGGGGCAAAAAAAGGAATTAGCTCTAGCTGTGGGCCAAGGGGTCTTCCTTGGGAATTCCTGGATTTGCAAAGCTGAGAAATGCACTGCTTATGGACATTGATGTTCTTGCACCTACAGTCCTCAGCAGGGCACTTGACCTTGCAACACTACAATGCTGATGTGCTCAGGGCTTTCAGACTGCACTTTTTAGTTGCTTAGGCCTTCCTGGCTCCAGCACAGCTCCGGTCTGGTGTGGTGAGATCTTAACCAAACTTGCAACGTGTGTTACATGCCAGAGCACGGGGCTTTTGAGCCAGGCCTGCTCCATACTTCAATCTCTTTCTCTGTGCAGACATAAATTCAGCAGTTCAGTCCATGCCAATGCAGACCCCTCTGCAGGACCATCCACCCTCCCTTCTTCATCCTCATGTAGGAGTGGGGGGTGATCGAGGCTCGCATTTGCTTCTTTGGCCCCAGATGTGGGCCTCTGCGTGCTCCCCAGGACCAGGGATGGCTCATGCTGCTACCGCGCTGAGCCCGGTGCCGTGGCCTGGAGCCCAGGCAGGTCCCTGTCTCCCAGCTCTGAAATCGGGCCTGGCTGTGATTTTTGCTGGCTTCAATTAGTAGCAGTCCAAAATGGGAAAAGCAGCCCCTTTTCACTCTGCTTTGCAGTCAGGAAAACTGAGCACAATTTTTGCCTTGGATGCTCTCAGGGCTGCCTTTGGGGAATAGCTCATGGGCCAGGAATGTGGCTCTTTGGAGCACGAGCTAGAATTGCTTCTATTTTCCCACTTAAAAAGAGAGGGAAATAGCTCCAATGTTAATTAGCAACAGGGGAGCATGCTGCAGGTTTATTAGGATTTTCCCCTTCCCATGGAGCTGCCTGATTAATGGGTGGACTACAAAACATGGCTATACTTTCAATGCTGCGCATTTGGAAAGAGCACGGCCAGTGCACCAAAGATGAATAAGCCCAAAGGGATTTAAATAAGTGTGGAAAGGGAGAAAGAGGGTTTGCAAGAGAGATGATGAATCCCAAGCAGCATCCATTTTTCTGCCAGTGGCTAGCAATAGGATCCTAGCACAGCTACAAATCTTTGGCTTGAATCTTTATCTGTAGAATGACCTAACCTCCGAGCTAGTTTAGGCAGTAATAAAAAGGCTAGAGGCTGATGTGAGTTCTCACTGGTATCACAGCAACAGCGGGAACATTTCAGAGCGAGCTTGGTCTAGCTGCAGCCTCTGGGGTTCTGGGTAACAGCCCTTTAATGATTGCAAAAGTACTTTAAAACGCTGGGATGAGAAATGTGTGAGGGGAAGGATGGCTGTCATTATGGGTGCAGCAGATTGCGCTTCAAGCATAGCTGAATGCAACAGCTCCGCGTAATCACGCCTGCCACATGAAGAACACCTTGGCGGAACGGCTCGGCGTTCTCCTGCCGGAGGTAGCTGGGGATATGCAAGGAGACCCAGTGAGCGGCGTGACTTAAAGAATGCTTCAGATGGGAGAAAGCCATCAAAAACAAATAAGCAAAAAGGCAATTTTGGATGATCCGACAGTGCAGAAGCTGTTGGTGCCATGTGAGGACAGAAAAAATCTCTCATTTATTCCTACATGCTGGGCAGACAGGAGGTTAAGAACCAAAATGTCCTTCGGGCCTTTCTCTCCCTCCCACCTGGAGCTGTCTGCATGTCCCTCAGCATCATGGAAGGATCTTGGAGACTTCTGTGCTTAATCATCATCGATCAAAAGGTCTTCTACACCCATAGAAGTCACTCTATTTACCCCTAAGCCTTGATGGAAAGGACAGTGGGTTTTGTGGCCATAATTTTACCCCCCAGGAAGAAACAGAGCTTTGACAAGGCAGTTGCTCCCTCTTGCACATCCTTGGGAGGGAAGGCAGGGAGAGGAGAGCCCAGAAGGCAGATGTGCTGCACCGGGGGGATGAGCTTTGCCCCCCTTGCAAGTCCTTTGGCCCTACTGCCTGTCCAGACTGACATCTGTCCCGACTGCTTAATACAAACCTGTAAGAGAAGAATCAGCACTGCCATTTTTCCATTTCATCGGCTTGCTAGCCCATTTTGGAAATGGAGGCTGGCTGAAAAGGCTCAGCACGCCACATTTCCTACTGGCCAAGGCTGTAAAAGGGCTAAAATGTCATAATGGGACCTCCAGTGTCCACCAGAGCAGTTTAAGGGACTGTGGGATCTCTCAGCTTATCCTCTTTCCTGAAGCAGTACCCTTGGGTTTTTGCACTTATTAAATTACGAGCTGTAAAACAACTGGGTAAATATAAATTGCTGGAAGGAAATAAAAAATGCCACCCATTTAGGTTATTAGTCCAGATGAGTGAATTAGGTGTGGAAACAACACCTTTGAAGCTCTACTCATTAAATCACCCACCAATTCAGTGCTTATTAGGTCTCCAGTCAGATATATAAAAGCACCAGGCAGATAGGTTTGCTGTTAGCAGTAGCCATTTCTTTTTCTGCAGTGAGCAGCCTGGGAGCCTCATGCTGGTTGTTGGGTTGTGAGAGGAGAAGTTTAAAGCACCAGTTCCTTGTGGCATGTGAAACTTTGAGAACTGTGGGGTTTGGTTCTAGAGGAGACATTTCTAGACCTTCTTTTGGTAGCGCATGATAGGAAAATGAGCCTCCCCAGGTATTCCCAGATCAGATGACAAATACAAGGAAGTGTCAACCATGTCTTTCTAAAGCAGCGTCAGGATTTTGCAAACCTGACTGCCAGTTTGGATGAAAATATTCATTGCATGAGGATGTGGGGACCGAGTTTGTTAAATGACAAGTGAAAATTAGGCATGAGAGGACTAGAGAAGGTGCTCATCAAACATTTAAGCCTGGCTCAACAGACAAGACAGATTATACTGTTCCCTTATCTATTAAATGCCTTGATTCAAGGATAGCACAAAATCATCTACTTTGTGACGCTTCACTGTTGTACTGTGGACCTCAATAAATCCATTCTGTCAAGGGAAAATATTATAAAAAGCAGATAGCTACGCTCACAAAGAGTTATGCAGGAATAGAAAATAACACATGAGGATCTCCAGCGTATTCTGGTCCAGCTGTCTGTCCCAAGAGAAAATCAGTCTCTACCTAAACCTCTCCTGCTATGTATACCTCAAAGATGTGAGTGGAGCCCTTGCCACTCTGCAAGATGGTCCCTCACTTAGTGGGCTGTCCCCACCACAGGATCCATGAATCCATGAATCCATGAATCCATCCATGAATCCATCCATGAACATGAATCCATGAATCCATGAATCCATCCATCCATCCATCCATCCATCCATCCATCCATCCATCCATCCATAACAGCTACCCTCTTCCTTGGGCATCCCTACACACCTTATCTGTGCCTTTTATCTCCTTTTTTTTATCAGGAGTTTCTCCTGACAGGCAATTTATAAATATTCGATGGGAGGGGGTCAAGCGAATGGGGCTAAACCCTGCTCATTGGTGCCCAGTGATGGGACAAGAGGCAATAGGCACAAATCAAAACAGAGGAACTTGAACATAAGAAAGCATTTCTTCACTGTGAAAGGTAGTTGAACTTTGGAAAAGAATGTCCAGAGAGGCTGTGGAGTCTCCGTCTTTGGAGATATTCAAAACCCAACTGGACATGGTTCTGGGAACCTGCTGTAGGTGACCCAAACTGAGCAGGGAGGTTGCAGTAGACACTCTCCATAGGTCCCTGCCAACCCCAACTATTCTGTGATTTTGTAATACTGTCTGATTGACTGTCCAGCAGCCTGGATGCTCACGCGTGGGGTGATACGTGGCACCCAAACCATAAAGGCATTTATACAGAGCTTATGAAAAAAACATTAAAAGACCTTCCTTTAGCTATAATACATAGCACAAAAGAATGCGTGATTTTTATCTAACTTGATGCCTTTAATAAATTCATATCATAATGTGCTACAGAGCTCTTACAACCGAAGATCTGCTTCACTGGAGCTGTGTTCAGAAATGGAATTGTTGGCACTGTATATTCAGAAGTCATATGAGTGAAGTTTCCAAAGTCATGAGTTTAGATAGATAATATACCTTGGACTCTCCATACTTAACTTATATTAGAAAATAGATAGGTCATGTTTTCCAGCTTCTACAAAATTTAGAAATCTTTTTTACTAAATTTTGATGCTCAGTTAATAACATCGTTCCAGGAACTAAGGCTCCATATAAAATACATTGCAAGACTAAATAATAAAGGACTAGCAATGGTACAGATGTACCTGGGACCTTCCCAGGGCTCACATGTTTATAGGACCAAAGATTTAGCTAAATGTGCTTACCACGATTCCAACCTTGGTCTCTCAGGGAGTTGAGTGTTTCAATTCCTAGCCCAGATACTTCAGCTGGAACATTGCATCTCTTTAAATGAAGAAACAGGCCTGTTTGTGACCTAAGCTGGCTTTCAATCTACTGTTGAAATTGGGGTAAGACCTTCTGAGATAAATACATAGAATATGCTCTCACTCACCACCCCTTCTTGCTGAAACTCTTTCTCTTCTATAATCCCCTTGAAGAAGAATAAACCTGACTCATCTCACAGGAGGGCTTTTTTGAGGTTTTAAGTTGGTTATCTGGTCCTAGGTGCAACGCAAGTGAAAGTTACTAGGGGTCTTTTAATGCCACGACTTGCAGAGACCAATGACAGTAGGATTTGATCGACACGAGTCCCCCATGCTCTTGGATACAGGGACCTGAGTGCTGTGTCTGGCAAGTCTTGACCTCGCCATAGTTTCTGTCTACCTGAAAACCCTTAATCTAGTCCTTATGCATTAATGTACACATTGATCACAGGATAACTGGGGTTGGATGGGACCTCAGGAGGTCTCAGATTCAGAGCAGGGTCAGCTATGAGGACAGACCAGCTTACTCAAGGCTTTATCCCGCTTGGTCTTGAAAAACTTGAGTATGCTCCGTTTAGAGGAGTCAAGACAACACTACTGCGGGACATATCCCAGGTCTCCCTGGAAGACAAGAGCAGAATCATGCATTTAGTCCATGCTTTAATCCTCTCGGCAAGCTCCAGGGAACACAGGTCCAAGTTTTCCTCTATAACTCAGAGGACAGAGATGTTTTCATGTCTTTTTTTTTACTGAAGAAAGCCAAGGTTTTCACTTAATCATCTGCGTCCAGAAGTTGTGACTTTATAAAGAATTGTCTATGATGAGACACCTGATTAAAATGAAAAGCAAAACCTGATGCTTTTGGAATTAACCTTACAGCTTCCTGCATCCCTTGATTTTATGTTGACCCCGTTTTCAGCCTGAAAGGCTGCGAGTAGACATTGGTGACTCCAGCTGGCCACAAATGTTGTTATTAGGTGTTTTTTTTATTTGCCTTTCCACCCGTCCAAGCAATATCTGAAGGGAGAATGAAGTCATGCTTTGCCTGCCCGCGCTCCTCACAAGCGGTCTTGCAGCACTTGTCGGCAGAGCTTCCAGGCTGCTATAACACGCATGACTTTCTCACTACAGCTTGTGCCCACCATGCAAGTCCCGGTAGATACATGCACGATGTCTGTGGGTTTTGGCTCCCCAAATGCAAGCACTATCCCCCTTTTTTTTTGTACAGCGGCATCACTAGCCGTGGGAGAAGGTCCATCCATCCACAAAACCTGTCGTCTGCTGATGCCTTCTCGATAGCCATGGAGACCTCGGGGGACTCCTCCTTGCACACTAATCCCACGCTGCTGTTGACCCCGGTGTGGCTAAGCCCTTCTCCACCGCCTTTCCCTTCTCCTTCCCTTCCTCCCCTTTTCCGCTCTCAGCAGCCTCGTCCCGTTGTCATAACAACAAGCAGCAGCCCGTGGCCGCCTTTCCCATCAAAATTACCTCCTCCTGGGAGAAAACAGGCTCCAGGCCCTGGACCATCTGGCTGCAGAGGGGAGGACGCCGAGTTCACCCTGAGGGGCAGAGGAACGGGGCGACTGCCTCCCCCCACCCCCTGTCACATGCAGTCGTTTTGCCTCTGCTCGGTCCCAGACACACTCATGTAATGAGTTGTCCCCAGGGCCGGTCTTTGCAGCCAGGCTCCAGCTTATGCATTCATTTGCTCTTACCCACCCCATCCTCTCTACCCTGCCTGCATCCTACTTCTCCTCCTGACCAAGCGTGGTGATGGTGGTGCGGGGGCTGCAGAAGGTCCCGACCGCAACCCCTGGGCACCTTGACACATTTACACCTCCTCAACAGCCAGAGCTGCCTGGAGGAGGGTGCCCATGCAGGTGCAGCCCCTTAACCAGGCATCCCACCTCCCTGCCAGCTCTAGAGACCCCTGGGGACCCCCTGAGTCAGGTCCCCCATCGCCTCCCAGGGCTGCA
Organism: Nothocercus julius; assembly: GCA_013398735.1. NCBI lineage: Eukaryota > Metazoa > Chordata > Aves > Tinamiformes > Tinamidae > Nothocercus > Nothocercus julius. The sequence goes on along the minus strand of VZSV01000164.1, from coordinate 538,666 downwards.
AACCCTCAGGCCCTTCTCCACCCCACCATGCAGCAGCCCAAGGCATGGGCAAAGGGCATGGCATCAAGAGAAGATGCCTATCGTGCAAGGAAAGCATCTTCTTTCCCAGCTTTAAGCCCTTTTTCCTGCCATCTGTGGGAGCAAGCTACGGCTCCTCCATGTAGGACGTGGCTGGCAAAGGGGACCTGCCAGGTGACAACCCCCTTTGTCAGCACTCTGGGCACTTCCTGCTCTATTAGACAACTAAAAAAATAAAAAATAAAACAATAATAAAAAAAAAAACAAGGTGAAATACTTATTCACAAGCCAGTGCTTGTGGGTGTATGTAAGGAGAGGCCAGATTGGTCACTCCAAGCTTCAGCTGTCCCTGTTCACAGCCCTGTCAGCCTTCGGTGGCTGTCCCTCCCCGCAGCCCCTGTGCTCACCTACCCTATAAGCTCTTGGCCAGCTGCTTTTGCACCTCAAAGACATTTTTCTTTCTGGCAGCCAGTTAAAGCAACTGAAGAGCAGCCCATTCAAGACAGGCTGATGCTTCGACACCCAGAAATGTGCAGGAAACAAGAGAGCCAAGATAAAGCAACAAAACCCCCAGGGTTTTCCAACCTTTTATTCACTCTCTGTATGGGCTCCTTTAAGTCCAGACCCTCCATGCCAGAACCTAAGACCAACACACTTGTTAGTGTTTCTTTATCAGTTTGTCTTTTCCAGTGAAGTCTGCCAGGTCCACCCATGTCCCCCTCCGGGGAGCATTCACAGCCCGTTGCACTGATGCTCAAATGAATGAACAACCAGGAAACAAATGAAAACTTGCTGGTATGGTTGGATGTTGTTGTGGACCTGCCTACGCTGGCTGCAGTCTGGTCACACTTCCTTGGAGCCCCTGCTATGCTCTCTGCCCCCAGTGCTTCTCTGTTATGTTAGTTCTCCCACGACAACCCCATCCTTTGGGGTAACACTGTGCAATAATGCAGGGTTATTTAAAACAAGTGACTTGCCGCTGCTGGTGACATTTTTGTTAAAGTCTGATCATTCTCTATGCATCATCTCTCTCATCAGCTCTTCCCAGCAGTGACAACTGAACCGCACCTTTAAACGCAGGTGTAAACGAAGCTAAAACCCAATCCATCCACGTTAGTCTCGTCCAGAGTCGTAGATGGCATTCTGGAGGGAAGGGGACAGATTTCTTGGGATGTCCCTGGTGCACCTAAAGGCCTCCTGGCTAGGAATAAACCTCTTCAGGCTCTCAAGTCATGTATTTGCAGGTTCCTAAGACTGACCCTGATGCTTTCCTGAAGTAATGAAAGGTGAATATTGTTTTTCCTTAACTCTCCAGAATAGAAGGACACACAGGTCACAAGCCATTCTCACTAAAAGGCATCACTCAAACCTAACCATTGCTGAGAACTTCAGTCTAAAGATAGATCTGTGGTTTCAGACATGATGGTAGTGGGGGCCTCTTCTTGGGCCCAGGCAGCTTGGAGACTGAAACTGAGACAGTGGAGAAGAAAAGACCATTTCATTGCAGGACTTGAGTATTTTAAAAGAACCAGGCAAATTTTATACTCTCAGCGAGAGCTACAGGGTTGTGAGCTTCCTTCCAAAGGGTTCTCAGACCTTCCTTCCTCCGCACGGCATTGGTAACCGCCTTTCCCAGGAGGACCCGAGGCGTAAGATCAGCCCAAGGATGCCTCATATTATGATGATACATTTGGCCTCACAGGAGAGGAAATATCTCATCTCTGAGTCTAGAAAACAAAGAAGCTTTAGGGAGACTGTGTTTTTTGGGACACCTGATTAATCGGAGCCACTCTGGAGGTTCATGTAAACCAAATTGGTTCCAGGTTTTGGAGATTAACGGGGTTTAGCTGCAGCATTCTCCAGACAGCTCTGGCTGCCTTTAAAGTGTCTCTGGTTTTAAGCATTGGTGCAACTTTTATTTTTTTAAGAGGAAAAATGATTCCTCCATTCAGCAGCTAAAACACACACCAGGAGGGACTGGCAGTGTGTCTGGAACAAACGTCACCATGCCTGGCCTGCAGCCAATGTTCCTGGCCTTCAACCACTATAAAGGGAAATACAAGGTGTTATTAGAGTAATAAAGGACCCAATCTTCCTGAAGCCCTGACTGTCACACGTTACTCTAGGCCCCCAGTCTTTGCTTGCATGGACCCAAGTGCTTCATCCACCTCCATCGCACCCCAAACTGCCATGCAGGGCACTGCGGGAGGCAGCAAGGACAGTTAGCAGGGGGCAATTACAGGCTTATATTTTTTAAATTATTTTTTAAATTATATATATATATATTTTTGATTATTCTTTTAAAAGGTGGCACTCATGTCAGGACGGGCAGTGGGCCAGGGATGAGCACGCTGGGACAGGGCTTGGGCCAGTGGCTCGTCCGGGCAAGGCACGGAGGGCTTGGGAACTTTTGCACCAAAAAAGCGCCTGAAACACCCCAAACCTTGGAGAGCTTTGTGCCCAGCTTGAACGTTGTGGCCGGAGCTGGTGCACATTTGTGCACTGAGTTGTGTCAGGACTTTGCAGATGCAGTGGCGGGGTCGTCTGAGCAGCCGCTGTGCCTAGGACTTCCCCAGTGCTACGCTGCAAGGAAAAAAATCCAAAACGATGTTATTGAAGGCACCTCTGCAAGCGGCAGCTCTTGGACACCACGGGGCTACTGCAGCAGCAACTGCGGCAGCTCAGCAGGGATCGGCCGGTGGTTTTGCACCCATTTGGCCCAACTTTCTTCCTTGATTTGGAAGGGCTGTCTGCACTGGAAAAATAAGCAGCTAAAAAATTAAAGACTGCCAGTCGTGCACGTCATAATATGTTGGGACTTTAAAATTTATTCCAACATGCTGTTTTTTTAAAAATATGCCCAGTCTGAGCAGACAGGCTGAGCTGTAGTAAAGGCAATATTATACTTGTAAAAACTTCTCATTCACAGTACAGATGTCATTTACAATAAGGGTCACAAACATCAAATACTGAGTATTTTTTTTCTTCTCCTTTTTTTTTTT
>VZSV01000164.1:458807-531865 GCA_013398735.1 Nothocercus julius | reverse complement strand
AAAAAAAAAAAAAAGGCCCTTCTGCACAATAAGGACTACGTTTGCAACATCGCAACATCATTTTAAATAAATAAATAAGAATAAAATAAAGACCCGGAGACCCTCGCGCGTTACAGAGCCGCAGGCGTGCATCGCTCACCCAAAGCACCGTGGGGATGCGCTGGGGGCAGCTTGTCCCAAACTAAAAACAAATAAGAACATGGAGAAAAAACGGCTGAAAGGCTGGGGTGGGGGGTCTGTTTGCCCCAAGGGAGGGTGTTTGCAGAGGGCTTCTGAACCCCAGAAAACAGGGGCTCGCAGGCACAGGCATGACTTCGCAGGGCGATGCGTGGCACGCCGTGCGCCCGCGGTTAAAGCAAGCGCCAGGACGGCTCTTCCAGCGAGGCACCGCCCCCAGCGCTGGGTCTACATTCGATACACTCCTACGTTCTCGCAGGGAAATCTTTGAAGAAGAACCGTCTTTGTCCCCCTTTTTTTGTTTTTTGTTTTTTTTTCCTTTTTAATATTAAAAAAAAAAAGTGCTGCACTGGGTTCTGCAGGTGGGAGGGATGCTCGAGATCCGCTTGCTCACGTTGCAATTTCTCTGGCAGGCGAACAAACCTCCCCTCCTAAAGGAAGTGCTAGTTTCATTTACAAATTCAGGATAAACACGTTTTTGTTTTCTTTTCTTTCAAATGTAAAGCAGTCTCAACTGTTTAAAGCACAAGGATAGGCAATCAGAGGGATGCGAGAAAAAAAAACCAAGCACTTTGCGAGAATTAAATAAAGCATGTAATAAATATGAATCATAAACTTCTGTACACAGGAGCAAGGGTTTGGTTTCTTTTTTTTTAATCATTTAATCAATATAAAAAAAGTTTTTTTTCTGTTTTTGTTTTCAGTGCATCTTCTTCCTCTTAAAATGCTTTACCCTTTCCTTTCCGCATCTCTCAGGCCCATAATAACGCACACCTAAATGGCAAAAAAGACAAGGTCTAACAAACCCCCTTTCCAAAAAACTCTAAAAAAATATTCACAGCCTCAAACATTTTTGTACATTTCAAGCAACAAAAGGTATAGAAAAAGGCACAAGTAACTGCATACATGTGGAGATAATACCAGACTGGGACAAAGAAAACCAGGAATCTTCCATGGGTTTGGTCATTCACTAGAGTGCTTCTTTATAGCGATGATTATACTAAAGGAAATAGTGTTGAAAATGTCTGTTGATTTTACATAGGAAGCCTAAAGGTGGAACTGATGGTGGAGGCTTAAGTACTTCCCATTTTTTCATCCACCTGTCTCTGAGTTTGACCTAAATCTGCGTGCTCAGCGTGCGGACTGCTCTTCCCCCGGGTTCCTCCTTGGGGACGGGGCTCTCCGGAGAGGCTTCTCCTCCTGCCAGAGAAGGGCTGGGAGTGCGGATGGCTCGAGGAGGGCTCCGGGAGGCAGCCAGCGCTGCTGCTCCTGTCCAGCGGCGGGGAGGCGACATCTGAGATGAAAGTGCAGGATGATTCCAAAGAAGTGCTTGAGCTGCCACATTGCTTCTGGACCGTCTTCTTCACGGCTTCTTCCCCGCTCGCTGAAGGCTTTGGAGAGGGCTCGTAATCCGTGCTGGGGCTCGCGGGGGGAGCCGGCTTCACGTGGCTAGACTCAGCGAACGTTTTTACCCTGTATTCCTCCTCGTCTGCCTTTTGCTGAAGCTCACTAGTCCTTGTGTTCTCCTCTGCGTAACCGCTGCTCTCATGCTCCGGGGACAACGCGTATTTGGAAACCTTTGCAACCGGGGAGACGGATGCGGGTGAAGATACTCGCCGGAGTGGCGCTTCCTCATCCCTTCCATGCGCCTGGCCCAGCTCCGCGAAGCTGCTGCCACCAGATGCAAAATATCCAGCTTGCAGGGACACGACTGAACTGGGCACCAAACTGGGATGGCTGCTTGGCCTCGCCTGGACCATCTGGATGCCCCCAATGGGAATCATCGGATACGGGGTCCTTGCTAGCTGCTGCGAATGCAACGGGAGATGGCTGAAGACGTTCTCCTCCGCGCGGCTGGGAGCGTGGAGGTGGATTTCGTGAGGTGCCTGCAAGGGTCTGGAGCAGACGGGCTGCGTGACGCCAGGTGAGCATGTTGGGCTCCTGGGTTCTATCTTCTGCATCAGACAGGGGAAAAAAAACAGTCACATCAGGGCGATGCATGAGTTACAGCATGATCATTAATGTGCATTATAAAGAACTGCCGATGCGTTTCATTGGCACTTCATTCTAATTTGAAGGGAGACCAACCAACTGGGGAGGACTTGGACCACCCCCCCCTTTAGGGTAAGGAGTAACACCACCCACAAGGTTTGGCTTCTGGGTGCAATTAGGCACAGGATCTATTTGGGAATGAGATTCAGAGCTTTGATTTGGGCTTGGCTCATTATCAGAGTTGCTCTGAACCTCCTGCAGAGAATCCCAGTATCTCCTGTGATCAGAACCACTTCAGATCCGCTTCAGTATATCATTATTTTTTAGAGCCTAGAACAATGCTATTTATTTTTACAGTATTTCCTTAAGGCAGCTTTACAGCTGCTAATTGCAAGGATGTTTTGAACCGAGCCTGTGGTCTCAGTGATAGGTAATATTAATTTTCCACAAAGCACACTCCTCGGTGCGGTACCCACCACCACCCTCAGGGTGTGGTCTGCAGAAATGAAGGGTTAAAGACCCAATCTTTTTTTTACCTTTTCCTCTTTCTCTCTCGGTGCATCACATAGTTTCCTACTGTGCATCATGGAGAGATATGTGGCTAAACAGAAATGGATTCATTAGTGAGGAGGGTATATCTAAGCCTCTAAACAGGATTCCAAGAAGAGGAAGCAACAGGAACTGAAAGGAACTTTCCATTACGATGGGGTTCACTATACTATTTGGGGACCGACTGGGGAGCAAAATTCTGTATGGGACAGTGGACAACCAGCTGACCTGGGTCTGAACGGAGAGGTGGCAGAGGGAGGCAGCAAAAGAGAAATGTAGAGGGAGAAAGCAGCAGAGCCACTGAAGGTGGTGTTTAATTGGGGAGCACCTGCAAGCTCAAACAAATGCTAAATCTCACTCATCTGCATGAACTCTTACAAAGCCGCCACGAGAACACTAGGAAAACATGTACAGATCATCTCAACTGTGCAACAGACAACAAGAGGAGAGACAACCTACTGCAGGAGCTGGTGGGGAGACAGACGGTGAGGGTGAGCTCTGATGCAGAGACCTAGCAGAAGACCTTATACTACAACTAGGATCAAATAAGTGTCCAAATAATGCACAGGGCACCAGATGTGACCAGGGAGCTCCGTTTAGGGATCTGATACACCCCTGTCTTCTTCTATCTTCACCAAGAACATAATTTTGCAATGAAGCTCCAGAGATCCATTTTGCTGCTGAATGGAAAGTTTGCGATTCAGATCTTTACTGCTGCTTTGGAGTACATTAGCAAAGCAACAGAGGGGTCTTGGACTGCATGAAAAAAGAGCAGGAAAATGGAGCAAAAGGTATGTGTGTGAAAGTGTAAGTATAAACATGCGGATGGGCAGATAAGCAGGGGTGGAAAATACTGTCTCCTCAGTGGTTTAGGGAGTTTAGGGATTAGCTACAAGTAGTAGCATACTGCTTGTAGCATTCCTAATAGAGTATGTTTTGGAGCTAAAGGACCAGAAACAACAACTCGATTTTATACTTTCTACAGCCCTGAGATTCACCAAAGGAAATTAATCCATAGGAAAGGGAGATAGCACTAAAGCAGGCAAAAGTGTTGACCTAGGAAAACTGATGGTTTCTGAAAAGGTAAGACTACCAGAGAGACTGCAAAGCAGAAGGAAGGCAGCACCAAAAGGAGGCACACCACCATAGACGCAGAAGGAATACACGCTGGGCAGCATGGCTTTTCTGGGAAAGACCTGGCTCAGCATCTGCCCTTACAGGTCTTCCAGAGGTTGCCTCTCTCTTCCCAGTGCAGCCCCTAATGGCTCAAGTCTCTCCTCACACCAGTTTCATAGCAGAGCAACTCCAGCAACTGAATTGCAGGTTGTTATTTCTGAATGATATCGGCAGAAATAACAGGAGAGTCAGTCAGGAGAAACGGAAGTGGGAGATCTCTTAATGTTTCACAAAATTCAACGTCTAATTTGCCTGTAGCTGAGAGGAACACGAAATTTTCCTTTACCCATAGGATTTGATGTGTCCAGCAGAGAGATTAAATAGTTTTCTGGACCCAGTGGGAAACACCTCTCCATGCTGAAGAGAGAAGTGAGATGAAATCAGAGATGTCCAAACAAACATTTCTCAGCAGTTCATCTAACAAAGTTGGCTGCGCGTGCAGGCAGCACAGGGGTCAGCAAAAGGGTGCAAGACCTTTCATCTTGCCTAGTTCAGGTCTGGTTCAGATCAGTGATCACTGACCATGGTTAGAGGGCCACGCCAGCTAGGGAACTCTAAGAAATGCGTCAGAAATTTGAAGGGAAAAGACTCTTTAGCACAACTACAGTCATTATTAAGAGATTATCCTTACTGCTTGTCTCAGCAGGAAGACTGAGAACTGATTTGATCAGGGAGAGTAAATAACCCCTCAGGAAAGGGACAACTTTACTTCTCCTCAGCTGAGAAGGGCAAGAACAGCAAGTGTAAAACCTCTTGCTGTTTGCTCTCACTCTCCTCTGGGTCAGCTGTGATGTCAATCACAGTTAGATCACTATGATAGCTTTTGCATTGCAACATTCATTAAAAAACCACCAGAGAAAGTATTAAAATGACTAGAGGGCAAGAGGGGCTCGAACTTACCAGCTTGGACTCATAGAGCTGTATGTTTTTGCCAAAGAACCTATGAGGTAGAGGCATTGAAGATAATATTCCATGCTGGGCTTTATAAGAGCTTTGAACTTTGTCATCTGCTGCTGATTTGCTAGTACCAGGCAAGTCCTCTTTCCCGGGGGATGGATACCTAGGCGACTCTGACCGGCCTGGAGACAACATTTTCTTCAGGGATACATATCTGACTGATGACATCTCTCTGCTCGGAGACGAGTGCCTCGCAGGGGAGACTTCTCCTTCTGGTGGAAGGTACGTTACCGGGGACAACTCTCTTCCTGGGGAAAGATGCCTGCTGGGCGACAGCTCCAGCCTGGGTGACACGCATCTCAGCGGAGATGCCTCCCTCCTGGGGGAGACGTGCTGGCAAGGAGACAACCCTCTCCCTGGAGACAGGCACCTTAGAGAAGACAGTTCTCCAGTTGGTGAAAATCGTTTCGGAGAAGTTTCATTTTTGGTTAATAGGTGCTTTCTTGATAGCATTGGTCTGCTGCTGCCACCAGCTCTGCCAGAGTCCTGGCTCGGAGACCACCTTTTTCTCGGGGAGGTGTCTTTTGAGGTTGATAAGTCCATAGCTAAGGACATCTGTGGCCTTGTGACAGACTCCCTTTCAGCAGAAGCCAATTGTTCCGTGCAGGTCAAAGCTGGTCTGCGGAGACTCAAGAAGCTATGGCACACAGCAATGTCACTGCTGTCTGCTGACCACTTCGTTTCAAGCCCTGAGGAGGAGGCCTGGTGGCCTTCACCTGCTTGTTGGCTACTGGAAACAGTTTCTTGGGCTGAGGACAAGGCTGCTTCAGTGCTTTCCTCTTGAGAAGACAGAGAGCCCACTGAAGAGTGCATCGGGAGGGCGGTATGTGTGACTTCTGGCAACTTTAAAGGTGGCTCATCTTGGCTCTCCTCTTCCTCATCATCTTCCTCATCTTCATTGTCATCGTCATCGTCAGATCCCTCTAGGTCTGAAAACTGATGTTCCTCAATTGGCTCAGATCCCTCCCGCCCCTCAGAGTCCTGGAATAGGTCTTCACTGGTTCCTGAAGGAGTGGGGAAATAGAAAACAGGGTGAGTGAAACACACAGACTAATTTTGTGCTAAATCACAGCTGCTTAAGAGTTCTAAGGGGGTAAGAAGGCACAGCTATAACCTAGATCCCACTACCTCCTCCTCTGAATCCCGCAATCTCAACCTCCGTTCAAGCTCTGCTCCTGATGATTCTAGTTCTGATTCACTGTCTTGATCTCAGTGAGTCCCCCACTGGGACCAAATATTCCAGCCTAACCTTGATTCCAGCCACTGCTCTGTCAACATACTCAGCCATCAGGCCTTCTTTCTCGTGTACATCTTCACACACCATGCCTGCCTTTCTCTAGGAATAAAATAAACAGATAAATAAATAAATAAATAAGTAAAGTTTTCTTACTGGATTACCAGAACAGCAGCACTATCATCCTTTGAAGTGCATTTTTATGACTATTCATTGCAAAGGTGCCTATTACATATCTGTATCTGCCACTGGATAGGAAACTTGCTGGGGTAACTGCTCCCATTCTCCACATGCTGAGCCTTGTCCACCTAGATTATGTGACATTTGAACAGAGCAACACAGGACTGCTACTAAAAAACAGCAATAAGGTTGAAAGAACCTCTGTGGATTTTCCCCATCCTAAATTTTGATCAGTCCTAGCTATTCCGAGGCCAGTTCTTTGGGACAGAGGCTTTTGCTGTGTATCTGCAGAATGCCTCACATAGAGATGCTTTTGCCGTAAATCACTGTTAATAGGATCTTGCGTGTGGCTTACATTCCTGTGGAATAAACAGAACGAGAATTCTAAAGGATTGAAATAAGCACAATCTGCAGGTACAAATACAGGATCTCTCGCCTACTTTAAGCACCAGTCTGAGGTCAATACCAAGCTCCCAAGCAGTTCTACGCTGCCTAACCACCAAACCAGAAAATCTGCATCTGCCCGTGCCAGATGTGCAGTGGTACAGGCAGAAACGCAGGCTCTGTCTGAAGAGGCCCATCGGGAACAGCCACTGGATGTCACTGTAGCTCAGCAGAATTGCAGTGTCAGGAGGGTTCCCTTCAAGTTCCCACTGTTAAGGAGGGGCTAAGAAAACAACAATTTCTCAAACTCTATTTGTGCCAAGCACCGAGAAGACGTGTGCAATATTTCTGCAATGTGCTTGCTCCCCAGCTCTGGGGAGGCAGCGCTGGACGTGGGTTCAACACCTGCATGAAGCACCGTAACTAATTGCAGCACTGCTGGCCTCTTTTCCTTGTCAGTTCAGCCTAGGACACCTTCTTATAGGATGAACGCAGCATTCACTGAAACAGTTTTCCATTTAGGGCTGCCATCCATCAGCAGGACAAGCCGGAAGGGAAACTAAACGGAGTTAAAGTTGAGGCTGGACCACACCTGCCTGCAGCAGATTATTTTTTTCAGAGCAGGACTTGGCCACACAGTGAGAAGTCACCATGATCTATGGATAAAAAGCCTAATTCAGTTTACTTTGAATAATGGGCCCTTGCTATTAAATGTTCACGAAGTATTTGGCAGCTCAGATGACACCAGCGAAACAAGACATGTATTTTAAGCATGGATGATTATTCATCCAAGAGTCAGACTGAAATGTACCTCTTCTGCTACCCCTGTTTAGAAAATATCTGTTAGCTGGTCAGTGAGGCAAGATCAGACCTACCGCAGAAATCACACGGCGTCTCGCTGAAGCCAGCAGCCTTCTACCAAGAGGCCGCTTGTGTTGTGAAATTACTGTATAATGATGGTGTTTGCTGGACCCAGAATCCAGTGACGGGTTATTTGCAAACTCCCAAAGGAACCGAGTTCAGAACAAATATTATTCCACGACTGGTTCTCCCAGCTACAGGACCAACTCTGCATATTTCTTGCCTAGAATGGGAATGATTTCTGCTACCAGACCTGGAAGTCTAGTTATTGTCTCTGGTTTGGGGTTTTGACATCTTTGGGCATAGGGACAGACAGACAGCTACAGCCTCAGCCTCAGCCTCTGCTTCATTTTGGACGCCCGAGCCTTGTCCTGTGCGGTCTGTTTCTGGGCACTGATCACACGGACAGACGGGCACTGACATGGCAGAGAGCAAGGTCAGAAGTACACAAAGGAAATGTGAAGCCACCTCCACATAGGGAACTTGTCTGGGTTTGCCACATAGGAAAACAACTCAGTGAGCTCTGGGAGAGCCCTGATGGGGTCTGCTTTGGCCTCCTAGAATGGTCCTGGTAGACAGAGAGAAAGCTCAGACCTGAACCATGAGTCCTGGCCTTTTGCAACAGAAATACATTTTGCTGGGCTAACAGTGAGAGAGAGGGTAAATAAGGAGGAGAGAGAGAGAGGGAGGAAGAAAAGGTGGAAGGAAGGGAGGAAGGAATGAGGGAAAACGTGCCTGGTCAATGACATGATCTGAGGGCTCTTGCTCCATTTCATTACCCTCATTTTATTCTAATGTTATTCCACCAAACTGAAAGGAAAACCCTTGCAGGACTGAAGAATTATGCTCAAATCTCCTTCAAAGAAACAGCCCTTCCTACTTGCACCTTAAATATAAATCCAAGCCAATCACAAGAAATGTAGCTCCAGCTTAAAATCATCCTGAGTGTTTCAGGAACTACTCTTCCCTCCCCATTTGCTTCAGGGCCCCGAAAGAAAGTTCAAAACTTTCTGCACATGGTCATTTTTCAATTAAAATAGATTGATCTGATTTTCCTTCAATCCTCTTCTCCAGAGAGGACACCGTGTCTGATCACACAGGGGAGTGCCCTTCCCAATCTGCCACTCTGAGAGCAGGGAGATGTGATGTAGCTGCAATCTGTGATTTTTCATGCACCTTTCTGGTATTTCTACCTTCTTTTCTCACCCATCCACATATCCCCAAACACTACAGTACAGAATATGATTTTCTAACCTTGTTTTTGGCTGCTTTGTTTAGTATTTACTTGGCATTTGGGTGTCCTTACTCATAGAGCAAAATATCTGAAAATTCAGCAAAAGTCCATGTTATCTTTCACCAGGTAAAACAGAAGATGGATAGAAAGGAAGAAAATGCTACTGTGACACCATGCTTTCCTATTCTCACCCTTCTGCATTCCTTCCTGGCAGACTGTCCCCATTACACAAACACAAATGGTCTTCATCAATGGGAGGAAATGGGGACTGTATATTTTTTTGTAATTCTAAAATTACACGGATTGCTTGCATAATGCAACAAAGTCCAGACAGCTAAACACATTCCAGCAAGCAGCTGTACGGCCACCAGCAACAAGAAGAGAGGATTCCTTTCCGAAAGCTGATGGAATCCTGCCCCTCTGGAGTGTAGGTAGGTCCTTTCCTTGCGGGACTTCACAGGTGTCCAAGCACCACATGTCCATTCACAATTAGTTGGGGACTGATGATTTAATGAAAAGTCCCCCAGCTGACAGTGCCACCCCGCTGACCCAGGGCTGAAAGGCAGATTTGACAGGGCTTTTGTTTTAGGACTATTCTTTTAATGAGCCCAAAGGGTGAGCCCAAGCTCAGTGTTCTCACCTGCTAGCTCTCCGCTGCAGTGTGCAGAATGCCCCTGTCAGCTTACAGCCTTGAAGGGCTTTCAAGCAGCTCACACAATATGCTGCTTACAATGTACTGCTCTTAACCCTGTCCGGGCCTGGGAATGAATGACTGCACGAAATAATTAATGGAAGCATTCCCTTGGACTCATGGAGCGAGCCCTTGCCGCTCCGTCCTCGGCAGCCTGCAATTACGTGCAACAGAAATAGGATTTGATCTGCAGGTTTTCAAAAATGACACTCAATTAATGTGATTCATTAATGGTAATTGACTGTAATGGCAAGGTTTAAGATAATAGTTATTCTTTTCAGCATCATGCAGCCTGCATTTCAGTATTCCCTTTCCTCTTCCCCTATCTAGCTTTGATTCATGGAAGAAGCACGTACAGGTAGCGTTAACAGCAGGGAAAGGTTTTCACAGGCCACTGGCTGATCACTTATTCCAAGGGAGTTCGTAGGCTGAACTTCCTTGCCTCGCGCCACATGGAGCCTTTTCCCCTATGGTGGTTGCTGCAAAATCCTCGGCTGGATTTGCTTTTGTCCATGCCCTCCTCCCTCCACAACAAACTTTTGGCAAGGCTGCTGCCAAATACAGAATGTCTCTGCCTGATCAAAAGGCTGCTTTGAGGAGCAGAACAAAAGTCAAGAGCACAATCCGATGTAGAAGGAAGAAAATCACTCCTTGGGTATCCTTAACCCTGCGGTAGCTGCCTACTTGGTGTGGCCTTGACCGGCTCTCCGTCCATCCCTCTCCCAAGCCGCTGAAAAGCACATTGTTAGTATGTGTACATAGACTCACGTTATAAATGGCTACACATAGACTGAGGTTTTCTGCCTGAAGCCTCTACCATGCAAAAGTTTCTCTAATATGAAGATCTGATAACCCTGGATTATCATATCTGCCCCTGGGTCCATGCGAGAACAGGACAGCACCTTTGTGAACTGAGATGGTTTTAGGAAAGTAAGAGAGACATCTCAGGAAAGGCACCGGAGAAGCGGGCAGGGGCTATGTATAATGGCAGTGGAAGTGCTGTTGGGCTCTACTTCTTTCTCCCACTTCCTTGCTCTCTACCCAAGTGACTAGACCTGGCCCAAACTTGAACTTGCCTCCAGGATCACTATGGAAAAAGGGGGTATTGCTGCCGTGAGAGATGACTGAGGGGTTGGGACTCATCAACTCAATGGGCCTTCCTAGATGTTTTCTACAGGTTCACTGCTGCCAAGTTGAGCAATGCTCCGGTAAGGTCGAGGACACTCCTGCCAGCCCTCCAAGCCACATTTATCCCACAACAGAGACACGGGCCTTGCAGCCAACTGATGCAGAAGAGCCCATACCTACAACTCTTTGCCTCCAAACCAGGGTGGCCTTTAGGGAATGGTCCCTTCCCATTTCCCAATAAATCCCTCATGGACTTGAGCTCTGCAGGGGACCGGGGTGATAAGTGCTGTATGTTGTTCCTGCTAAGTTAACATTCCCTGGCTCACAGCGATGTCTCCAGAACTTGCTCAGCTGATGCTCACTTTACAAAAATAACTGCGGTGCGATGTGTTTCATGAAGTTCATGTTAACCCATCGTCAACAAGCCCTTGTGGGCTGTGGCAAAATGAATCCTGGGGCATCAAAATTGTTTGGGGCGAGACGGAGGAACGGAATGGGAAATGGGAAGGAACAACACTAAATGAAGCCACAAGAGCTGCTTTCATACAGGGATTTCTGGGGTGGTGGCCAGGAGGGGTCAACAGTGTCATGCCCAGACCATAGGATGCTGCAAACACAGAACACCGCAGTGCTCTGTGGCACTAAGTATTTTATCCAGGAATAAACATGCTTGGACAGAGACAGACCTATCCTCTTATAGCCTCTCTTCCCTCTAGAGGTGGTATGTAAAATGTTTTCTATAACCACAAATGACCTCCTGAACGTGAATGCAAATGACCCAAAATTTCATGATAACTTGAGATCTGCTACCCCTAAGGCTTCTTCCCAGTCATCCCTACACTGAGGCTCCAGCCCGGAATACCCAGGGCCTTGCTAAAGGAAACAGACTAACAATCATAAAAACATCTAACTGTTCCCAGGAGACTCATAACCTAACCCTCTGCAGCTGTTGGAGTGCGGGCGCCAACAATTCGGGCAAAATATCTTTTTCTAGCTCAAACAGCTAAGCATACATTAGACTTCCCCATGTTCCTTCAGCTCCTATTTTGGAGATATTTCTTGTCTTTCCCTCAACATTTACAACTGAGACAAGAGGCAGAAGATTTCATGGATGCCTCATTCCTGACAGCTTCTACCCAGCCTCACGGGAAGAGATCTGCTTCTTGGGATGACGCCAGTGAAATTCAGCTACAGATACTAGAAACCAGGGCAGAAATCATTGAACCAGAGTACTTGCCCCAACAGACTGCACTTGGGGCAGCAAAGGGGCATCCACAGCCCCATGTGAGGTATCTTGGGAAGACGTCTCAGTTTTGTGGTGTCTCTACAGTCATGAGAGAGACTGGCCCTTGCAGGGGGCTCAAATTCTGCACCCCATGGGAGCAGTGTCCCAGAACAGTGCTGTAACCGAATCAGTGCAAGCAGATACCCCCCTCCCAGGCGCTGCAAGGAGCCTGGGGCGGCCAAAACCAACGCGTGCATTGGTATGGCAGGAGCAACAGGAGGGTGCACAATGCCAAATTTTACCTTCTTCGGCTTCCAGATCCACCAGTGAAGATACCAACACGCCCATCTCCTGACATTTTTTGCTGTGGGCCTTTGACTTCATATGCTTAGTCAGATTCCCTGCAAGGAAACACAACACACAATTTTGGTTAACGTGGCTTTTTTGTTTTCTTTTCTTTTCCTTTATTTTTTTTCCCCATTTTGCAAGCATGGCAGCAACAAGCTAACAACCTGTATCAGAACTGAACTGAGGAGGTTTTATCTGACTCTCCCAAAGGCACCATCCACCATTGTCAGATAACCCATGGCTGGAGGCTAAATCCTCCTTTTGACTCCTTTGCTGCAGAAATGAAGAGGAAGAGAGGAGGCACTGGCATGGGAAAAGGGCTGTCATGCAAACGGAAAAAGAAAAACGCAGCTGGGATGTGCATTTCAGAAAAGTCCTGGATTGCACTGACCGCGGTGGTGCAGCAAAGAGTGGGAAATCAGGGAAGTGAAACACGCTCCTCAGGACAACTCAGTCTTGCAATACAAAGCTCAGCACAAGAGGTCACCTGCCTGGATATGAGGAGCTCCTTAGCATCAGGGACTGAGGGCAGACAGGTAATTCCATAGGGAATGTGTGAGCTGAGAGCAGCAGAGGGAAGGACGGACTGAGTTGGGCTTTGTCTGCCTCTGCATCAACAGTTGGATACAACTGGAGATAAAAGTAATTAGCAGGGCTGGCTGTGAAATGCAATTTCCAGGTGGAATGACGTATTGAGAGGGAAGGCTGAGGAGTGGGGAAGCGCTGGGAGGCTGCAGAGAGCCAGGGGGCAGCTGGGCAGCCTCGGGAGCCGCTGGAGGACCAGCCCACTGCACACCTGGTTCTGCTGACAGCTCTGAGTGGGGCATTCTTGAAAAACGAACACTTTTTTTTTTTTTTTTTTTTTCCCCTGGAAAAATGCTCCTTCTTGGAAATTTTTTAACCAGAGCTAGTTGGTTAAACCAATGCTAGTTTAAGTCAAGCATATGGGAATGTAGAGTATGTCGACAGGCACCTCTGCAGCATCCTCCATTTGCTCTGGCTGGCGGGAGGGCCTGGATGCTCCAGCACGTTCTGAAGATCCAGGCAAGAGGACTCAGCTCCCCGGAACAAGAGGAGTCACAGACATTCTCGCTACACACCAGGATCTAAGGAAATGTGCTGAAAGCTAATGAGGAGTCCTTGGGGCCGGCATGGGAGGAGCAGGCCCTGCAAGGAAGAACGGTTGCAGTCCGGGACATTGGGATATTCATTACTGCATGGAGACAGTGTGACGTGATAACCTGCGGGCTTGCTGGCCTCAGAGGGACTAGCTGGCTCTAATCTCTTTAATTCTTCTAACTCCCAAACTACAGGTTAATTAAGCAGTGATTAACCCTATAATACATAAGGGAAGCTTTGGGGTGGGTAGGGAATACAGGTAGGTGGGAAGGAGAAAGACACGTAGGAAAAATAAAGGGGAAATGTAGTCCCTTTTTTCCCTCATCTTTCCCTTTCCTCTCTAACACCTCTCTATGGGATGAGCTGATTGTTAATAAGAAGAAATCCGGGCCCTTCCTAAAACTCCTTCCAGTGGCTGGAAGAATAAGCCAGTAGCCAGCCAGACACCCCAGATTTACCAGGGTGAATTCAACACGATGTGGACTCAGCCTTTGTGTTAGCTACCACTTCAAGTAGCATTGAACATGAAGCTTGTTTTTCTCACAAAAATTTGAGAGAAAAAAAAAAGTATTTTCATACTTCATTTTCATACTTCCCCTCAGATGAGGGACCTTCAGCTAAGGACTGAGGTCCCTCATCTGAACTCCTGCAATCCAGAGTCCCCTGGTCCCTGAGCTGGGTGGGAGCACAGAGGGCCTCTATCAATCTCTCCCGCTGCTGCTTCGGTTAGTATAAATAAATAAACAACTATTCATTGGAGCAGAGAATTACCCGTGATGCCCTCACAGCTCCAAAGAGTGCCATAACCATCTAGCTACCAAGTGAGTCTCTCTTTAGTCCATGAATTATTTATTTAGTCCATTTTATACAAAATGGAACAGCGCCAACAGGAAAGACCAAGAGAGACAAAGGTTGACTATATACCCTTGTGTATCTGGCAGTCATCTAGGATGTGGCACATGTGGATTCAAGTCCTTGCTCCAATGGATATTTAATATTGTTTTAGCCAGGATAACAGTTTCAATAAGGGAGACTTATTATTTTGAAATTTCAGGTCTAAATACCCTTGGCCTCGTGGTTAGGCACTCGAACAGGAGGATGGGGCCAGCTTGGCTCAGGTTCCTGTTCCAAGTCAGACCACTCTTTAACCAGCTTGGACCAGCAGCTCTGCTGTGAACCCAAAGTAACACAGGCTGACAGAAGCATGTTCTCATATGGGCTGCTTTGGTTCTAGTGTTCTGGTCTAGCTGGTTCTATAACCAGCTTTTTTTTTAAAAAAAAAACAAAAGGAAAAAAAAAAAAGTGTTTTACCAGAAAGTGTCAATGAGTTCAGTTTGCAATCTTACAGAACTGGCATTTAATTTGGGACCTAAAAAAGGAACTGACTCAGTCTGATGAAATCAAACCTTGCTGCCGCTGTCCATCATGGTACATCACACCTAACTGACAAAGATGACCCATCTTTGCTCAGTTCCCACAGCAAAACCCCCACCTGGAAACGCAGTAGAGATGATACACACAGCAAACCAACCCATGGAAATGCCCCGTGCGAGCAGGGTTTATTTGCTAAACTGTGGTCTGTGGTACCATGGGAATCCAACTGCAAAAGCCGTGGTGGGATGAGTGGTGACGGGAGGTCCCCTGAGCCTTTCGGTGCCACCCCATCCCAACAAAAACACAGCCATTCACTGTGGTGCATGCTTTGGTTCAATCAGAAGTTCTGATGCTAGTTAATCAGGGGGCTATTAAATGCAATCATCCATTTGGGGCAAGACAGCAGCCACCCCATACTCAAGGGGAGGACTCTCGTCCTCAGAGACACCCAGTGTTCAGCTTTGGCCACTTTGTCTCAAGGCTGGTTCTGCGCTGCCCTAAATGAAGATGCTGCCGGAGCTCTGGTGCGGTTTGTGGTGAAGAGACTCTCTTCTTTTTCCTATTGCAGGATCAGGGCAGACCCAGAGCCTCAGCTGGCTGCTTCAACAGCCTGCAGCTCTCAATCCATCGCTTAATTTTACCTCTGCTTCGGACTCAGTTCCACCTTGAGCAAAGATTTGGGTTGACAAGTTCTGTCAGAAGCCATCAGTGTCACCTCTTTAAATATTTATTTATTTATTTATTTACTTATTACTCTAGGTAATTGTCCTTGTGCAAGGCAACACCACTGTTTCTTCTCTTCCTTTCCCATCCAGCCTGCCTGAATAGACGTGAGCTGGTGGTCACTGCACAGGCAACACTAAAAACCTCTGTACAAGTGAGCTGATGCCAAATATCCGAGAGGTAATTCATAGCAAGCATTATTTTCTTTCTGCTTCTACTTTCTTTTCCTCTTCTCTCAGTTTTTCACCCCTGTTTGGTAAGATAAGGTATTATCCACACGTGTCGATGAACGTGATACACCTGCAGAGCTGTAGGTGCAAATCCTACTGGGGCACACAGAAACTGCGGTCTATCCATGCCCAGCTCCTGCATGGAGATAGGGCAGAAGCGTGCTTGCTTCACAGAGTTACAAAAAAGAGGGGAATGTCACTGTCTTTTCAGAAATGGCAGACTCAGTGGACCTGAATCTCGTGTGATGTAGGTTTACATCATCTCAAGGAAGTTAAGTGCTCAGGGCTTATTTACATCACCTGAAAATCTGAGTTATCAGCTGGGCAGCAATTTGGAGGACAATGACTTTTATCTTCTCAGGGTTCTTCTTACAGTTTGTGGTTTTAGACCCCTTAATTAATGCTGGCTGGGTTAAATGCTTAAGTTCTTCAGCACATTTCCAGTGAAATCAACGCTACTTTGCCTAAATAAAACTGAATATGAATCCTGGAAGGAAGGACTCAGAGGAACTTGTTGCTTTAGAGACTTCTGGCTTCATGCAAAACTAAGCAAACCAAAAAAACCCATTGCTTCCTTGGAAACAGTACAAAAATATATATGCAGGAGCAAGAGACTAGCAGGCAGGGAGGCTGGCTTGAACTAGAATAAGACCTATACTAGTAGGCTGGATTGAACTAGTAAGGGCACGTAAGCCCTTACTGAAGATTATTCACCAGAAAGTTCCCAGATTTTAAATATATTGGCTATACGTACACACATTCAGGAAGGACTGGACACAGTGAAACCCTCCCAGCTACTGCTACCCATCAGAGCAGGGCATGCAGTAACAGCTTAGAGATGTTCTCTCATTATGCCTGCATATAGCTGTGTATTACTGACTGCTTAAGCTCTCCAGGTCTTATTCTGGACTTAAAGCAGCTTAAATATTCATGTTGTTTTGAGAGTACTAAAACTCTAGTGTCCCACAAGCATTTAAAGCCACTTAATAGGGGCTAAAAGCAGTTGCCTATTTAAATTACAAGAGGAAAATTAATTTCTCAGAATATCTGGTTACCATAATTTAAGGGTTGCAGAGGTAAAATGAAAAGCAGGGATTGGAAAAGCTAAGGTTCCTGGAACAATTATCTTGACCATACTGGATCTATACCATATTTGCTATTTCTCCTATTAAAAGTAAACGATTTAGCAACAGCAACAAGAAAAATCCCAGCAAACAACCAATTGCATGGTCCAAGGTGACACTGCAGTACAAATCTTTATGGCTTTCCTGGACTTAGATATTTTCATATTCTTCTATTAAAGCATTGTTTAAGTTTTACTATTATACACTTATTGACTTTAAGATTAAAGGAGAGACTTTGAACATGTAGCCTGCTTGCCTGACTTGATATAGGCTATAAAAAATTAACCATCTTCTGGATTAAGCCCATCAGCTCGTGTTAGACCAAAGCTAATGTTCCAGAAAGGTGCCTAGCCTGGATTTCCAGCTTTCAAAATACAGAGAATTAGTGTATTTCCCACTGAGGCTTGTCCTAAGGCTTAATACCTGCACTGCATGAAGAAAAAAAACAAAACAAAACAAAAAAACAGTTAATATTTCATTTGAAATTGCCAGACTTTGACTTCCAGCCCTCATTCCTGTTCTACCTTTCCCTGGTAAGTTGAAGAGCCCTTTTGCTGCAATTTTCTTCTCGCGCCTGGAGGACAGGGCCGAGCTCTGCTGCCAGCGCCACGACTCGCGCCACGTTGTGCAAGGGAGCACGCAGCAAATTCCTGGGGATCACGGGTCTTCCCGCCCCGCACCTCAGCCCCGTGAAACCCCCAGGGAAGGAGGGGATGCAGGCACATTCCAGAAGCGGCTCCTCGGAAACATGCTCGGATCCTCTCCCCACCACTCCACAGGGTGCACGGATATTTTGCAAACCTATATATCAATCCGCCTGCTGTAGCGGCCGTTAATTCTGTCAGAGCTCCCAGCCACTTGGGGCTGCTCCGTAGTTTCCAGAGGAGGCTTAGCAGAGCGCTGAGTCTGCTAGAGCAGTAATAACAATAACCTGCGCAGCCATAACCTTGCCTTTAAAGGCTGCGGGGGTAATGCATTTAATATATTAACATGTTCAATAACCCCAGCACCTGTCATGTGCTGATTTAAAGAATTGCAAACTAATTTATTAAAGGAGGCTGAGGACATGAAGAAGTCTGGTGTCTGGAAATGGTGAGTGGAGCAGACTATCAAACGGGTGTCTCCAGCCAGCAGGCACTTGTGTCCTTTACACGAGCATCCTTTGCAAAGGAATGCAAAGCTCCTTGTCCCTTCTGGCCTCCAAGCGGAGGCAGCGGCACGGACACAGCAGGCTTGTCCAGAAAGGCAAGAAATCACAAGAAATCAGAGCGTGAGCACTTGATGTGAGCCTGACTCAGAGCAGAGAACAGCTGCCGAGGAGGACGATGTCCGCGCAGGGGGAGGACGGGAAGGCGCGCGGTGCTGCACATCCCCGCGAGGAGCAACGGGGAAAGGGGCTGCGCTGCCCTAACGGCTGATCCAAGGGACAAGAAGGAAAGCCTTGTAATTCCTGTGTTCCCCCCAGGGACACAGGTCAAGGCAAAAGCTCTCGCTGACCTTCCTGTGAGAGAAAATGGTTAGATAGCCCCTTCTTCTCCATTTCCTTCCTGGTAAGGAAACAATGAAGAAGCTGCTGAGCTTCCTTTTAACAAGCTGGTAGAGGTGACCAAGCTGCTCCGGGAGCGCTACTTCAGCAGAGGGACAGACACCTCGTCAAAGCGGCATGTTCATCCCTGCTCCCGAAATCCGAAATCACATAAGCCTTTATGAACCAAATTTCTGATTCTGTTTCCATCAGCTAAACGAACACACACACACACACAAAAGAAATGAAAAATCATGGATTTTCTCTGAAATAATAATAACAACAATAAAATGTTTCCCTGCAGTTCTGTAACCCAAAAGAAGATGCAATGAAAGAAATGCACAAAAAGCGGACAAATGGCATAATTAGTGATCAGCAGAACATCCTTAAAGCTCTTTCTTTTGCAGAAGTTTTCTCAGCTCTTGGAAAACAGATAAGGATTTTAAGGGTGGGGGGTGGGGGAAGGAGGAAAGGAGGGAGGGAACATTTTTAACCAGATAAAGATCCTCATTAACAATAATAATAATAACAAGAAGTTAAACTGCTTCCAGCATACTTTAGAGCATTAGATCATACTGGAGAGAGCTACCACAGCCAAAACGAAGACAGCTCCATAGATATCCCCCTTGAGTTTACACTGAAGGCTAAAATAAACCTTGGAAAACTGATTTCTGAAAGAGTTTCGACCCAACTTATACTTTTGCAAGTGCAGTCCAGGAGCAAGAACTTCTGCATTAACTGCAGTTGCAAAACTTTACACCAGACAGGAGGCTCCTGGAGAACCAGGGCCCAAATGAACTTTTTCTAGATGTCCCCAAAATAAGTCATGAAACCTCTGGTTTTGCAAATCCGCTTTGCTTCACACTCCGTCATCAATTGCAAAGTTTCTACACTGGGTCTTTAAGCGATGATTGCACCAGTGCACTAGGCAGCCCCGCATTGTTCTCACCCTCCGGTAACTGTTTCAAACGTCCCTGTGTCTGCACCAGGAAAGCAAACAGCTTTTACTCAAGTGCTTCATACTCATGCGGAGGACAATCTTGCCCAGAGGACACAGCCAGGTCTCGGTCACCCACCTCGCAGCAAAGAGACATTTTCATGCAATTCCGACATGTCATCATGCAACTATACGTCCTAAAATTGCTGATCCATGGGACTTCTGACCCCTCATGCATCCACAGGCAAATGGATAATTTTGCGTTTGTATCCCAGCTCCATCTTTTTTGGGGGAAGGAAGTATTTCCATGCTCCCTTCCTCACGCAAGGTTCCTGTAAAGCTGCAGAAGGGAAGTCCCCTTGAGGCAAGGGGCTATTTGCAATGCGCAATGGGCAAAGTCGCTGCTGACAGCTGGTGCTTCAAGGCAGCAGAGAGGGAGAGCAAAGCAGCCAGGGAGATGGGAAAAAGAATGGTTTGATCTCAGCACCCTCAGTAAAACCTAATAGGAGCATGATGGGAAGCAAGGTGAAGTGACGAAAGGGACTGAATGGATTCAGCTCCTTCAAAGGAAAACCTCCGAACAAAGTTAACAAAAGCAAGAGGGAAAGAGAGAAAATGGATCTGAAAGAAACCTAGGTGCTCCGGGTTGGGAGGGAGAGAAAGACCCATCCCTTGGATCTGCTGCTTATGACTGACAAGAGATTTTGGCCTCAAATTCAGTATCATTTCCCCAGCCTACACTACAATTGGTAACTAGCAGTACGCTGCAGAGAAATCACCCCTCAGTTTTGCCAACAAAACCATCATCTCTGGGCACTGCCCACTAGGCCCCCCAAAAAACTGATGCTTTTCTAAGGTGACTATTTCTCCCACCTCTGTTATTTTCTGGGATTTCCTACGATGCAGCTCTAATTTGCAAATGGACATTCATGTTTCTAATAATAAAAAAAAGTCCATCTCTTTCCTGTGTGACTTGAAGGAACCAAAGACAGTGGGGCAGAGGTCTAAAACTCATGGCTAACAAGGTGGCAGAGTCTAATGAGAAGCCAAAGAAACCTGGTACCTTTGGCACTTGGGTGCTTTTAACAATTTTACCAACAGCTTCTTGCAACAGACAGGCATTCTTGCATGTATTTTTGCATTCTTCCGATAGAGTCTACTTGCACCATCCATTTTTCCCAAGCACCTGAGACACAAGTTGAGTATATTGGAGCTGACCTTTGAGCTGAAGAAATGACGGGGGTTGCTCATGAAGAAAATCTAGTGGTAATGAGGTTATGGATTATTAATGACTAGACAACTTGGAATGGAGGTCTTTGAAGAAAAGTCTACTGATGTGATATCTAAAATGCTTAAGCTACATGCAACTGCAAAGGATGAAAATGCTCAGCGCAAATATAGATCTTGAGAGCACTAGCATATAAAGCTACCCAAAGACTAGGTGTTCAGACAGGAATTTTTGCCTGTAGCCAGGAGCTCTTGATTCTGATCCTGGGCTGGTTTTGTTTCTCACATGCCTGTCAGTGAAACTGCATTTCAAGATCATTTTTTAAGAAAAGTCTTTAAGAAACACAAGGAGAATGGCATGGATGCTCTGCTGCGGGCCAGCAATGATGCTCCTCGCGGTGACTTTACGACACACGTGAGTTTAACACAGTGCTGGTTCTCTTCGGAAAATTTCAGGCAATTTAAGATTCCCTCATCCCCCTCCCTCCATCTCCTGGGGGTTTCCAGACCCTAGGAAGGCTTTTCCTTCCCCTTCACGAATGCCCCCAAGAAGGCTTGCAAGTCAATATACTAAGCAGAGGAGCTAGGAGCTGACTGTCTCTTACCTTTGGTTTTAAAAGCAAAGTTACAGTACTTGCAGACATATGGCCTGACGTCTGTGTGCGTGCGAATGTGTTTCTTCAGCATGCTGGGTTTCTTGCAGCGAATTCCACACTCCTCACATACATACTTCCCTCTTCCACGGCCTCGCACATACACATACTCTTCGTTTGATTTGTACCTATGAGCAACAGGTGTCATGATAAAAAAAAAAAAAAGAAGATTCCCACCTCAAAAGTAGTCACAACTTTCCTAGATTAATTCAGCACGTTATCGACACCACAGGTCTCATTTACCATTGATAGCCCTGATTAATTAGGCTAAACTCACAATAGCTTGAAGCCTTTTTGCCCAAATGCTTGCCTCTTCTCCTCAAATATGTTTTCTTATGCCCTACAGCTGCCTCTCTGGACAAATACCCCAAAGTCTGAGATCAAATCACAGGGTCACCAAACATCCTAATTTTCCTCATCTTCGATAACACACTGTGGCACTCATAATAGCCTGAATTATATGTGTCACGGTCCAGCCTAGCTGCCTGAATCATCTCTCTCTCAGCCTGCACTATATTTTAAAATATAGTGCAAGGTACTGGAAAAAAATATCCAGAAAAATCACAGAAAAATCTCTTGTGATATAACCTTTCACATCCCTTGGGACAACAGTAAAAGCCACCTGAAGAGACCGTGATGCCACGATGAAACTTGTGGTCCCTGCACAGCCTCCTGTCAGAATGAGAGCCATCCAGAATGAACACAAACCAAGAAAATAACAATTTCTTTAGCATGCTCTACTAATACCAAATGTTACAACTCCAAACTCTGGGCTCCTTTATCATTAGCACAATATCAGGACTTAGGTTTACCCAAAAGAATGAAATTGGTCATCCTTCCTGCACATTTTATATTCATTTGTTTTCTATTCACACATTAGCACATAGGGAAGGCTACCGTGATACGGGTTTGAAAAATATTTGTGAGAGTCAAACAAATCATTTAGCCTCCTGTAGCTTAGCAAATGGAGTCTGTAATTTCCCTTACTTGTAGCCTGAGAGGAGTAAGGTAACATGAAATTGGTCCCCTCAGATTTTTATGAAGCTGAATTTTTAAAGCGTGGAACTTCTTGTAACTCATTTTTTCATACTCTGTACAGTATGAAATATGTCTGGTCTTCAGGAAGCTCTGAAAATCCACACTTGAAAATCAGATCCCCTACAGCATCTTAATGGGGGAATCCAAAGATACACACAACATCACCAGTCACCTCTTAGCATCTTCCAGATAATGCCTACTCCAAACAAAAATGGTGAAAAACATCAGTCACTTTAATGAGAAACCAAACAGAAATAGCAGCACAAACTATTAGGGATAGGTAGGTTGCTTAAATAAGTGAAAATATAGTCAGTCATAAAAAAATAAAAAAAAAAATCAAAATAACATAACTTAAATTTGAGCAAAAATAGAAAAAGATCATGAAACCAGCACTGAACTGATACAATGAAAGTGGCCTGAATTACACAGGAGCAGCCATGAAAATGTATCCGTGTTTCCCACAGCTGTGAATATCAACGAGGGCAAGTTACATTGCATGAAACTTTGAATTTTCTTCTCATTTGGAATGCATGTGACCTTGACCCAATTTTCTTCACTTCATTTGGAAGTGAATTTTCAATTTTCTTCATTTCAATTCCATGTGGGTCTTCAGGGGACTTACTTCACATGAAATTCAGATAATTTTCCTAGGTGCTCCCTGGTAGGTATGAGATATGGACTAAATTGCTCATTTCCTGCCAATTTCTGGGCTCTCCTCCTCAAATTCTTATCTGTAAAATGGGGGCAGAACAGCTTCTCTCCTTCAGAGGTGAGATATGAGCAGATGTTTAAAAGACGCTGCGTTGATCATGCTCTAAGGTGACAAGGTTGCACAAGTCTCCTAGGCAGGTTGAGACACAGACTGGGGAAGAGAGAGAAAAACTGTGTGTCTAGCTAGCAGCAGAGCAGCCTAAAACGCCAGAAGCAGTGCTAGCATAATCAGCTCCTGCTGCCCAACAGCTGAACATAGGGAAACAGCTCATATTTTTGTCCTTTAGTGTCAGCAGAAGCTCTCCACGCTTAAGCAGGGTCATCTGTAGCCCAGATTCTCCCTTACACTCCATGGAAGTGAAGCCACAGAAAGGCCATCTACCCACACACAAAATGAATAAATAAATAACTTAAGCACGATGTTTTCAGTATTTGGCTGGAGGGAACTAAGCTGGCCTCTGAAGAGCACCCAGACTTCCACCTCCACCACGGGATGCCTCTCATACAGATACTAAAGACATCCGTAATTGATAGCTAGAGATGCTCTATGTCCCTTCTTCATTCATTCAGTGATTCAACACTACAGCAGCAAAAGCAGCCCAGAAAACCCCATTCCCGTTTCCTGTTGAAAGCCTTATTTCACTTTCTTTCCGTCATTATACTGGTTATCACCTTGCCATTATAGAAAAATGAAATTGCTCCTTTATCAGTCTTGTACTTGCACTACCCTTAATTACACTCTCACATGGAAATCCCTTAACAAGTCCTTTGTGTCCAGAGGTCCCCCCATCAGCCTCATTAAAGCTATCGCGGGCTGGCTTGTCCTGGATAAAGTGACACGTGATATAATCTGGAATAAGCCATTACAGTTTGACACTCCGTGTGACTGAGCCATCCTTCATGCCAGATATTTCTAACAGCTCACTAAGACCCTGTGCATGGCACACAGGGAGAGCAGGGAAGCAGAAAAAGAGCGAAACCTAAACAAATGTCGAAACAAACAACACAAAGAAAGTAAGGTGGGCAATTTTGCTGCAAAACAAGAGAAGGCTGCTGCAAATGCCATCTGTCTACCTCAAAGGCAGTAATATGTTTATGGAGATAATTACTTCAATATGCGTCTGGTTTCTCTGTGGATCTAATATGCTCATATGATTTGCATCAGAAAGACAAATCAATGACAGCCCACTTCACTTAAAGATTTGTCCTGGACGAGGGATCTTCCTGCTCCATAGCATTTGCTGTAACCAGATTCCCCTAATATCTACCCACAGTCTGAGTTTGTGTCAACAAGCCTGTGCTTCTCATCCAGAGCACTGTGGACCCCATAATCCTGTAGTTAGCAAAGTCCATCTCCTACGGTGTCATGGCTCCAATCTCATACTAAGATGATTTGAAACCCAGGAGGCAAACTGGCCATTATGAGCTCAGAGACCAATTTTGGAAATAGTTCTCTCAAACAAATGCATGAAAAGATAAAAAAATGTGGTTATCTGATGCATTTTCAAAGGGCTATTTGATGTGCTCTGCTAGCAAATGCACATTTGCTGAATTTCGTGCTACCACTACAAATGCCTTCGGAGCAAGAGGAGTTGGCACAGCCATGGCAGTCGCTGCTGGCAGCAGTGAGTAGCACCAGATTCAGAGACGTGAATGCCAAAATGGGCCCTCACTGTCAACGTTACAAGAAACCTGGCAATGGAATAACATGAACCTGGAGAAAAATTTCTCTTAACCCTTTCCCTTAAACTTGGTGGAAACCTCATTCCATGAAGCATTCTATTCTTTTGCAGGTTTTAAGGAGGTTTAGCTTTGAGTATTTGCTGTTACAAATTTCTTGCTATTTTTCTAACCTGCAGACCTTTTTTTGAATTTTCTCAGTGCTCTCACCACATCCAACATCTTCACGTGCCTAAAAACGCTGGAGAAAACCTTGGAGAGCAGACGGGAAGGCAGTTCTGCTGGGAGGGACAGCAGCTTCCTTGAGGTCTCACTGCTCCACCGTAAGACATGGCTGGGCTGAATCTCCCCGACCCTCTTGCTTCCTACAAGCAGCCAACAATTTACATTGCCCTGCAGCTGCAGCTTGTCCTTGTCACGAGATAAAGGCTCAGCGCAGCAGCTGCACTGAGCTGCACTCACACGTAGCTGCTCTGGTCTTGCAAATACCCTGAACAGGTAAGCTCAGTAATGCATTATGGTAAAGAAGGTCCCTGGTTAATTTTACAGTGAGCAAACAAACATTTCCTTGGCTGGTTTTGATACTTGTTACATTCACTTTTTGGTTTTTGTTTTGTTTGTTTGTTACTTTGTTTTGGTACAAACTAACAGAAATCGGATATCTGATCCCCTTCCTGAGATGCCACCATGAGTTCACAGTCAAATGAACTGAGCAGCTCCAGTTGCTGCCTTCAGTGTAAGTATTCCGGTTTTACTGATGGTCCATTTTGTCTGTCATCACGCTGCCCACTCATCTGGCTCAGCTTAATCCCTAGGAGGTTTCTGACAGTCTGCCCTGGTATTAACTAATCCAATGTATGTTTTGTGCCACCTGCAAAACCTGCCAGATATCTGATAAATGCACAACTACTACTATGTTATTAATTATTAGGAAGGTTCTTGCCTTTAGTACACCCACTACCAGACAAGTGGACAACTTCTCCCACATTACCCCTGCATTACCAGCTCTGAAACTGCATGTGCTCTGAACTGAAACACTACCAGCTCTGAAACTCCCACAAAATACTTATTCTTCGCATACCCTAGAGAAATGGAGGAGGACAGACTCTACCAGACTTAAGGATCACCACACACACAGGTGCGCACTTTAAGTCAGACAGTCACCATGAAATCTTCCATAACTCAAGCCAAGACACCACAGAACAAACAACAGCATTTCTCTGCAAAACCCAGAAAAGACAATGTCATTTCCAGGTTTCTAAATGCATCATATAAACCTTCTAGTACCCTAATTTAACAGATGGGGATGCCGCACCAAGACAAACAAAAGAACTTCCAAAGTTCTTGGAATACATAAAGACAGAGAGAACTGGGAATCAGGAAGACCTGGTGGAGAAATCTCTGCGCTTTATGAAGTAATGGTTTTCTGCAAATGACATTTGCTGATCTCCAGTGGAACAGCAGAAGACAAGCTGAATGAGACCACCTCACCTAAACTAGACAAGAAGAGCACTATGAAGCCATTACTATGAAAATCTCCTTGTTCTTCAGTTGAATATTGGCTGGCCAAATAAGATTTCAATACCGAGAGAATTGCACCAGCCAAGACGAGCAGCTCACAGGCAACAAACCTAGGGCTCCTACTTGGTAACACTCTGGGCAGGGACTACCTTCTGTCACACGTGTAACTCTGCCTAAAACAGTGGGACCCTCTTTTTCACTAGACCCCAATGCAGATAAACCAGCACTGACGTTTTGTTGACAAATAGTTAGCTTGGACACATGGCAGAAGGAACCCCTCAGAGTGAGGGTACCAAATCTTCCCTTAATCTGTATCATACAGAGTGATGGAGCAGACAGTCCTGGAGGTCGTTCAGAGCTGGTCCACACATAGACAGACAGTGCTGCATGGAAGAGCAGCTGGGAGAGCCACTGATTCAGGTAAGATGTGAACAGTGTGATTGGTTTATCAATAGCAAGGTTTGACCAGAGACAGTACGAAATGGCAGATAAAGCAAAGGACCAAAAATGAGAAGACCAAAATGAGATGCCTTTAAATGCAGAACAGGGCAGCTAACATTCATCTCTGTCTCTAACCACTACAAATTTAAGAAAGGAAAATCAGCTTGTACTCAGCTACGCATTTCTTTAGTGTGACCATATTTTGGGATGAACTCCCTTTCCCTCCCAGCCGACATTTACATCGTTACTGGATACTAATATTAAAGAAAGACAAAACGAAGAACCACCTATGCTATCAACAAACCAATCCCATTATCTAGACTAACAACTGCAGAACTGTCCCCTGGGCTCTGAAGATCATCCTGGTGAGACTGAGAGCTGATCTGTGCAGCAATAGGCACAGCGCAAAGAAACGAGGCTGGGGCCTCTAGCCATAGCGGTCTTTGCAGGATGGCTCGGGGGACCTAGTGAAAAGCACGGGATTTGGGGGAGGGAAGGAGTGAGGAAGCAAACTTCTATTTTTGCAAATGCTCTGCCAGCCTAACAGCAGCACCAAAGAGTAAGTCTTGCCAAGCTGTCTCCCATATTTCCCCTTGAAATGGACCATTACCTCTCTGCATACAGCAACCAGGGTCGCATTCTGTCCCTGTTAACTCCAGATCATGCTGTGCAGTATATTTAAAGTCTCTTGCATTTTTTACCCATAGAGATGACTATGAAAACCATTTGTAACCATGAACCATGACAATGCCATGCCAAGCTCAGAAGGAGAACTTTTGTTCCAATCCCACCACTGCTTCCCAGGCCCTCAGAGCCATAAAATATTCTATAATTAAGCAAGTAATACTGGTAGAAATACACAGGACAGTCAGAAACTCATTTTTGTAGTTTTGATTTCACTATGCAATGTGGGAACATTTTCACAAACTTTGTGATCTTCTGTGTTTTACCTTTACTTGCTGATACTAACATTTGGTATTAACTCCCCACTCACGATGGGGGAAGTTATGTAGAGAGCTGCACACCCGTTATTTGTCACTTCTCAGGAAGTATCTTCATGAAAGATTTGGAAAGCATTGAAGAAGAACAGGGTCTTTACAGATGGAAGTTACATTTGCCACATCTGGAGAGCTACCAGGCAAGGACATCTTGCTGTTTTTTTTTAAGTCTAGTTAGTGATCAATCTGCATTTGCTCAGAGAACTGAACAGGTGAAGTTATATGATCATTAATAATATTTTTTCTGTATCAAGGCATATCAAAACCAGATCAAACTTTTACAAAGAACCCCTTTAAAGCATTTTGCCCAGGAGTCTCCTTAGACTCACCAAAACGTAGCACCTCCAAAGGAGAAGCTATTGTTTGAGATCATGCAATTTTTGGGGGGGAAAAAAAGAGGTGAAAATCAAAAAATGAACATTTCTTGCCCATAAGCTCCCTCTGAGCTGTGTGTCATGCTGCTAGCCATTGGGTAAATGACAGACACAAGTGAAACACAGAACGGCACATCCGCTCACGTGAGAACCATTGTTCCTCCACAGTGCTGCTTTCCTATGGAGCAGAACTGGGAAACTCCCTCAGCTTCCCAGCAATGCTCACTGCCAGGATTGCAACATGCAGATCGTTTTAACGAGAAAAGGCAACTACGACAACTTCAGATATAAATGCACCCTGCTCATTTCCTCCCTTCAGGAATTTGAGCTTGGAAGGGGCAGGAATTTTACAACACTGCAAAATCATGCCACAGGGCAGCTTATGCCTAAGTTACCCTGCCTGCTTTTTATAATATCCCTGGTGGGTCCTCACAGCTCAGATTTTACCTAAGGCAATTTTCTGCATTTCCTCAAATGGGAAGCAATAAAGTGGGTGCACCCTATACCGCACTCATTGTGATCACACCTCCGTCAGCACGACCCCGGTGGCGCTGGGGCTGAGTGGGACACACCAGCTGCTTCAGAAGCGGCGCTACCACCACGGGTGCTCAAGGCACTGTCCAAAGGCACATCGGTGATTCTCTGGCCCGCCTGCAAAAAATGAGCACTGGCAGAGTCCATGCATCATCCAAAAAGCCACAGGAGTTGCTTCCTTTAATGCTGCACTGTGGCAGGACAGCCAGACCTCTAGGATTTGGGCATGCTGGCATAGAAACATCAAGTCAAAGACATCTGAAATCCTTCCTGACCATATTTGGGACACTGTGTCCAAAAATAAGCATGATGCTTGCAACCCCCCCAAAAGACACCAACATCTTTGGTGAAAGAGACTGATGAAAAGATGAATTTGGGAGAAAAACATATACAACTGAATGATCCAAACATCATACTTAGCAACAGACAGAAAAAGGGGCAGGCTAATTGTCTGGAAAGAGGTAGACAATGGGTAGGATGGACAGACATTTCTTTATTGTTTAAGGTTATCCTACAAACTATGGGGTAAAACTAAGAAATGGAAAATAAATGCTAAATAAGAGGAAACGTGGGCAGTCTCTTGAAGGAGGTTGCTGTAAATTCACTGGAAGAACTGATAGTGATTCTAACACCTCCATAATACACATCTGTTTCGAGAAATAGACAAATAGAGTGAAAGCAATATAAAAAAAAATGCATAAACATGCCAAATCCACACAAAAAGGTTTCAGTAGCACAAAACTGCAAGACAGAGAATGACTTTTAAAGATATTTCTCCATCAGCAGAAGCACAAGCACTGAGATAGTTAGACATACTTGAAATCCTTTTGCCAGTGGAGCTATTTTGTTTGAAGAACTGTTATGGCCTACCAGGACAAGAGAAATTTGGGACTGTGCAAGCTGGTCCACACCAGGAGAAGTTGCTATGAGAGCCCCACCAACAGAGCCCAGAGCCATATCATCCGATCCTTCCTAACGTGGCACTTACCCAAGAGTGATGTGGTCTGCCCAAGACACACCACGAGATTTCATTCAATTAAATCAAACCAATGCAGAGCAAACACAACCCGAGCAAACGTTGTATACGGATGTGTTCTGCAAAACCAGTGCAGTTTTATGTTATATCACAGAATTTTATGCTGGAGTGAAAGCTTGATGCAGTTTTGGGTTGTGGCATCAGACCTCTTCTGCTCTATTAAAAGTAAAATTACAGTTACACTCATTACGCCTCTATCCTGTCTATGCTTTAATCATTTAATTGTCATTGCAAGCTGCTCTAGAAACACATCTACTTCAGAGAAAGTCAATTTAAATAGTTCCAGGCCATTTTATACAAGCTGACAATCTGGCTTTTGATTACTAAAATGCTCTTACAGCTCAAATTAAACAGAAAAAAATAAAAGTAGCTTCACTGCAAGCTGAAAGCATTTCACTGCAAGGCAAGCTCATGCTCCCTCAAAGGTTGCCAGTTTTAGCCACCTAGGCATTAAGAAATGTGGAATAATATCGACTGTGTGCACAGGTTAAATAGCCCCTTCTGGGCTTCCTCTCCATTAGGTACAGTTGTACAAGCAGGGGGGCACTTCAAAAACCTGCCACAGTCCCACACTTCTCATTTAATAACTGGGCCATGTGTCCCTCTGCTCAGCAGGTGCCGCACAAAACTCAAACTATTACTGCAGAGCACATGAACTCCCAACATCTCAACCCACTTTCACAGTAACACAAACAGCACCAAGAAAATTAAGTAATTAGTTGCTGCAGTGTTTTGTAACAACAAAGACATGATAGCTGTGACACAAAACATCACTGCTGGCTTCAACTTCCACGTGCCCATATCTAAGTTTTCCCTATACATTATTAGAATAAATGAAAAAGCCAGGGCCCTTTAATTTCAGACCCAGCACCAGCCAAATCAGGTAGGTCACGATGCAGAAGTCTGCACAGGTAAGCACGCACTTGGCTCCCAGGGCACTGTTCCAGTACTACCCGTCCCTTTGGAAGATCAAATGCATACAGAATGAAATACGAGATCAGAAACAACCACCGCAAGCTCACCCAGCTGATTCACAGAACATTCACAGAGACAGTCTAGTGTGGAAATCCCCACAGATGACCTGTCTCAATGCCATTTCTTCCTCCTCCACCCCCACTAGAATTGATTAAACAATTTCCTGAGAATCTGACATTAATGGCTCCCTCTGACTCGAAATGACACTGGTGACACTGATGCTTCTTGTCCTCAAAACGGTTCTTTCTGCAGCCATAATTCTCAGGGCTGTGATGGATCCTGGATGCCATCAGCGCTTTTACTATAGGCTGTCTTCTTGCCCTTCTGCTGCATTTCAAGTCAAGAAGGAGGAACTGTGTTCAATGGCCTTATTCCAACAGTTTATTTTTCAGCACTGGCTGCACTCCCTGCAGTACTTCCATTCTTGAAGGCATGTTAGGGTCTGCAATATTTGTTGATGCTAAATCGCTCATCAAACACCTTACAACACGGTTTTGCATCAAGGGCAGTTATAGCTCACTATATTTCTACCTTGGCTGCAGTGAACTTGTATCTCCAATGTAAGAAATAAGTGCTTTTATTAATGCTGTCTGCCCCACTACTCTTGCCTGTGCTACACTGTGTTTACTCCAGCCCCCTTGCTTTATTCCACAGCTGCTAGCAATATACACTGTAGCCTACCTTAACATAGTTACAAACATTCAAAGAAATACACTTCCTTATCGTTAGGAGAATTTGGCCTCTGAGATGCAAACCATAAATGCATTTTCATTGTGTATTTCTATATACTTGAGCAAAGAACCACCCATTCTTGACAAAAGTATGCTTTTTAGGGCAAACACGACAACTTGGTCTGTTGGATATCACCACATGTAATTACCTCATTTATTTCAAGGATTTTTTTTTTTTACATCATCTACTGAAAGTTTGATGCTATTAGTTAGCATTTTTCACATTTTCTGACTTTCTTTTTTTTCCACTTGAGAAACAGAACTTTGTGTAGCCCAGCAGAAATCCAGTTCTTTTCAAAGTCAAGTCCATTCCTTACAGGAACTGCTGAGCTGATTTTTACTTATGTGGGTAAGTACTACCAATACTTCAGTCTCTAATTAGTCCCTTTATTAACTGCTGAAATACACGTGCTGCAGAATTAAGAGCTGTGATAAAACAGTCATTGGAGTCTCTTGGCTGCCATTTTCTTGAAAAAAAAAATTGCTTTCCTGAGTGACAGTCTCAAAACTTATCCCATTTGTAGATGTCTTTTTCTCTGGATTTCAATCTCCTTTTGGCTCTGACTGCAAAGTCCAGAGGATGCTTAGCACATCTGGGCCTGATGCATGGGCAGGTCTGGAAGAGGTGGCTCTTGCGGTTTTCTCCATAACCTGTCTCCGGGATGCTGTCACCTCCTCTGCGGGCACCTCCTCTGCGCAGTCCCCAGACGCTCGGAGGGGTTCCCGTTGCTCTGCTTGCTCCGTTTTTGACACGGGTTTAGTTTTTGCTGGCCACCATGTCATTAAGATGCAGCATAGGGGGGTGCTGTTATCAGACTGGCCCCGGTTACCTAACACGAGTCAAGGTGAGAAAAGCTTAATATTCCTGTCATGTGACAAGGTGAGTAACCACTGACTCCAGTGACTACATTACAGAAATGCATTTTCTCTTCTGTCACCACATCTGATACAAGCCTTCTTGTTCTCCAGCCTATTAGAAATGAATAAATATTCCATTTACAACTTAGACCTCAATGGAGCACGCTGATGGTCTTGGGGACAGGAACATATTACAAAAAAAAAAAACAACAAAAAAAACCACCACCACTGTTGCCTCTGTATATTCTCCATTGCTTTACGTAGCTTAGTTTTAAATTATTAAAATATGGAATTTCATCATTTCAAATCGACAATTAACAATTTTGTCTGAAATTGCATTTACATCACGCAATTATTGTTTAAACTTCTGGAAGTAAATGCTTCGTGTTTAGAGATCACTGATTGTCCTACAGAAGTGTCCCAATTCATGGTCACTGGTAGGCAAGCAGAGAAAAAAAAAAAGTCCTCTTGCTTTTACAATAAATCTACAGTCTGGAAAGTAATTCTGTAAGGACTTTAACATGGAAAGTACATTCCAGGCTCAGCCTGCATGCCAGTTACTTTTGTGGTGAGACTCATGCAGTTGATTGGGTAGTTGGTTGGATAGTTTTACAGAAAAAAACAAACAAACAAAAAAAACCCATAAAAGTCTAAGTGCACTTCTTTAAGCTAAAAACACTATTGTATTAAAAAGCCAAATTTCTGCACATAACAAAAAACAGTAATTAAGACAAACACCACACAAGGGAAATTTAACTGCCTGGTTGTGCTACTGCTCTGGAGCGACGACTTGGAGCACAGACTGCCCTGTGTCCCCTGCCTTGTGCCATTATTTACTACTCCGCACTAGGGGTATGGAGGGGACACACGGCACAACCAGAGCCGAATGGTGCATTTGAAAAACATTTTCCACTTCGGTAAGTGGGACTAGAAGCAGCAAAAAAACAGACTGAGACCAGCAACATCCACTCTGTTAATTCACAGTTCTTTAGCTTGTCTCGCTTACTAGAAATGATCTGCTTGCCAACATTACTGGCTAGCAAGTGGCTGCAACATGAACAAACCAAATAAATATCAGAGGAGATCTCAGCAAAACAAGGAGCCCGTGGTTGGAATTTAAAAGAACTGAACACAATAAACCTATGCATCAATATTGTTTCATCCCTAAGTTCAAACCTTCTAGCAAAAGCATGCAAGTTATTTTATCCTCCTTTGTAATGTGAACTCAACCTAATGCAGAGCATTTGCACACTGGTGCTTTGGACCATCTAGGGTTGTCCTTGCCGACACTACTGCAGCTTAGTGCAGTAAGACACACAAGGTAATGGATACAATCATGAACCTGCTCAGACGCAGGCCCAGATGAATGTTCTGCAGTTTTCAGGCAAAGGCCAGTAAGTCCAACAGCACTGCCCTGAATTGCATGGATTTAATCACTCAGGACTTTAGGCACTCCTGTACTGAGTTTAATTTCATGCCTTCGCCATATTTTGGAGATGCTAACTGCTAAAATCAAGTCCACACGAAAACACCGTGTCCAGACGGAGGTGTCTTGATTCTGTGCCTTATGGATTATCTTCAATTTCAGTCTTTATTACAAAACAAAAAAAAAAACAAAAAATCCAGCCAGAACCACTTCGAATTGCAAAGTCAAACAATCAAAAATTAGGAAATGCTATACATAGGTTTGCCTACTGATTGGAAAATACTGCATGTCTGACTGCAACGTCGATGATGCGATGATGACCTTTTAAGTTTTATTTTCTTTTTAATGTCGACAAGCTTTGGAAGAGATGTGATATGCCATTTACAAATCCATTTTTAAAAAAAAAAAAAAAAAAAAAACAATAAATCCTTTTTATTTTGAACAACCCTGAATTGCTCGAGTGAATGAGCAACAGCCTTTTAGCACACATTACAGTGGATCAGACATGAACCACAGTCAGAGCTAAAGAACTTAGTATCTTACCAGTAACATCCATTTCAAGATATATCCACTGGCCATGGGTCCCTGTTTATTGTTAGCTTCCTTGGTGCTCATTGCAATGGATGTCCTGTCTTATGGGATGCTCATGTTGATTCACTGTTTGCTCAGGACCTCTACTAAAATACACCGAGTACTCCAAGCAAAATAAAGGAAATTTTCAGCCATTCTTATTTCGGAAAAACATGTAAGGCATTTCACAAGACAAAGAAAAGGCATTTTCTGATGAAGCTGATTAAGTTGAGCAAATTTCAAAAGCTCCCTGCAAATACTGCAGATGTTATGCATTTATTTCAGTGAAGGTTGCAATGTAATGCAGGCACCAGGTGTTACTTCCAGTTTTCATTTGGCATTGGCTAGCTGATCTTGCTATAACTAAGATCCACAGGCAGAACAAGGACTGATTCTGCTACACAAGTGAGCCACAAAAATGGGTCAGAATAAGCACAATTCACTGATTGATGTCTGCTTTGTCATGTCCTCGTCACTCGCCTTGAGGGGCTTTGGTCCTTCTCCCTCACACATAAGCTTATTCCTGAAAGGCTTCCAGAGCAAGGATGCAGCTACAGTGACCTTGGGCATCATCCTTCCTGCTGTTCCGTCAGCAACAGACTTTGGGAATATCACAGCAGGAATACATAAAAACAACAGGAATGGTGAAAAAAACAAACTTCCTTTTCAGTTCCTCTCCTCCACCCTGTGACAGCTACAGACTGGAGAAAATCTCCCTTGGGAACTAAGTCTCCCCCTCTAGCTTTCATGAAGAAGCCATGAGCTCAGCTCTCAGCCTAGGTATGCGGGGTCTGGGGAAGAAGGTGCTGTCCAGGAAATGTTTTCGTCTTCATCTTTACTTAGCAATAGAAACTCAAACACTTTTTCTCCAAGTGCAGAAGGTTTCCAACAGCTTCAGTAAAGGCTGTGTAGGGAATATTGAATTTCATTCACTTCTTCACTGGCGACATGAATACCCATCCATAAACTGTTGGCACAATAAAACCTGAATGTCTAAAATTGTGTGCCATTAACAATAATGCAAACCCCATTCAAACGGCGGCCTGGTTACACTTTGAAAAAACAGGAAGTGCCTTGATTTCAGAGAATCTTGGAAGCAAACTTGATATGCTGCACATTCTGGAATAACTTCTTCAAGACAAACGCTTGATTTCCAAATGTCTTCACAAGAGAGCCCAGACAACCCTACTGCCAACCCCAAGCGAAGCTTCAGCAGAAGCCAAGGAGCTGGTCAGAAACAGCCGGCTGTTTCTAAGGGATAAACAGTCCCCTTTGCAGTCCCAAGTCCTTGGGAAAGACACAGGAAAGAAGGAGCTATGAATGGACTTGGAATCACCA
Organism: Nothocercus julius; assembly: GCA_013398735.1. Taxonomy (NCBI): domain Eukaryota; kingdom Metazoa; phylum Chordata; class Aves; order Tinamiformes; family Tinamidae; genus Nothocercus; species Nothocercus julius. Next base: position 496,586 of record VZSV01000164.1, on the reverse strand, counting down.
TCCGAATCCTTCAAGGTTTCTAATACTTCAAAGCGGATCGACGCAACGCGCGTTTCCCTGGGCTAACCCGCAGCTGACCTCGAGATGTCAGAAGACCCTCTCCCCGCTAACAGGATCTCGGAGGTTTCCTGCCAGCTGACTGTTCCGAATTACGCACCTTGGCTCTGCCGCGCGCCGGCTGCTGGAAGCTGCAGTGGAATATACTGGTTCCACCGAGTCTGACATCTCCCTCAGCGAAGTCCAACTCCCCAGTGAAAGCTCTTAATAAGTAATAATAATAAATAATAATAGATTTATTTCTGGAGCACTGAAGCCAAAAAACCTCTGGCTATATCGAAACATAGTAAATAAAAGCAAGTCCGGCTGCTTGGTCCCTTCTTTCCCAAAAGTAATGAAGCAGTACATAAAACCACAGTAAAGTCAATCTGAGAACTACTATAACCCTATGACAAAAGTATTCTGTAAGTGTAATTTTCTAGTCTGTTCTTGCCCTCATTTCCACCAGGTATTGATAGTTGACGAATTTTCACTGCTCTCCAGACATAAAAAGCACTGACAAAATACTCAAGGTCACTTATGTTATTAGGACATCTTGATATCCTGGAGGATCTAATGGACTGGGCTTAGCTGATCATGTACAATTAGACCTTCATGTCAGCCCTTGCTCCGCCCAACAAAGACCTAGTAGTTACTATTCTTAATTAAAATATGTACAGTAGTCTGATAGATAAATGCTTAAAGGAAACAGGAATCTGAGGCTTGTCCCAACCCTTGCCCATCCATTGAACTGGATCTGAGACAAATTAGTGTTTAAAAACTAACCTAATTATTTCCCATTTTCTGTCCTTCCTGTCTCCTGACAAAGCCTAGAAGGGAAATGAGGACCAATAAAAAGGAGATGCCATCAGGCCAACTGGACTGCAGAAACACCAGGAACTGCATAGGAAGGTTTTGTTCTACCAGATTTCAAGAGATGTCTAACAGATTTCTGATCTTCAGATATTATTAGGGGTTCCAGTATTGACAAGGGACCAATGCAGTGCAGGGACAGCCTGAGCGTGTTGTGAAACACCTGGCAAGAGGCAGCAAAAAAGCCACCAGTCCCACTAAATTCATGAGTGCCAGGGTGCCCGCTGTTGCAAAGTTGTTGTTTTAGTGCTCCTGCAGACAAAATGTGGGCCCCAGTCCAACTTGTCCTTAAGCCAATGCAAGGGCCTGAACGCAGACGGACGGGAGGGCCAAAGGCAGGCTTACTTCAGAGGGCATGAGCTGGTCCCAGCATGGCATAAATTGCTTAGCAAGTGCCCTGGATTCTGGCCAGCGAGGCAGCAAGTGCTTCCAGGCCAGGCTGCCCACGAGCACGAAGCACCCCTGAGGACCATCCTCGGTCACCCATGCGGGCTGCAGCAACCCTTTTCAATCCCCCCACTGCTTTCCAAGCCAGCACAGCGCGGGCTGAGCCATAGCTCTCAAAGTGCATCTTCCTACCTAGCCTTTCCTCCCCTGGGCATCCTCAGAGTCAGAATTCCTGACTTCAGGCCCTTGAAAAGGTTGCTATTTCCTTCTTCTCTTGTTATCCCTGCAAAGCAAAGGCAGCCGAGGGAGAGGGAGCTGGATCCTGTTCTCTCTTGCACATAATCAACACAACGATTTAGGCAGTTCCTATCACCCATGCAGAGCAATTGAAGGAAGCAGGGCAGCGCAAGGGTAAGTAGGGGTAGAGCCTTCATTATGCCTGATGATGTGTGAGGAGTCGAGCAGAGCCAAGGTTGTGCTTGCAGGGCCTACAGTTCAAAATCCCCATCTTTTAACTTGGAACCAAAGTGCATTAGACACCACAATTATTGAGAAAAAAAAAGTCTGGAAAACTCATAATTCTATTTTCCCAGTCATTTTTCTGCAACTGAACTTAAGAATACAAAAAAAAAAAAAAAAAAAATCCCCTCCTCTCTCCTAGGCATCTGTTTTTAGCTAGTGCACTGCCGCACTGGATGATTGCTAAAGAGACCTTTAAACATATAATGATTACCATTATATATAATAAGCAAAGCAAGCATGACAGGAGTACACACTTCTGTTGCATCAGCAATAACTATGCATTCCCTAAGAAATTTCTTTCAGATGTCCCTAAATATTCTTGAGCCACGGACAGTGTAACTTACAGCCAGCTAATTTTAGAAACCATTCCAATGGCTACCACTTTATAACTGCACGAACAGCTCTACGCCATGCGATGTTTTTCTAAGACCCCAGGAACACGGCAGTTCTCACGGGATGATGGTTTAACACAAATAGCCGGCGCAGGTCTCCCTGCTGCGGCCCCCACTTCTGCACGGATGCAAGGCGCTCCCCAGCGCATTCCTGCTAGGGCCGCGGGACCGCCTTGCTCTGTCCGTTCCCAGATGCTATGCCACCCTCAGGGGTGAGATCAGAGCCCAAAGCAGCAAAGCAGCTGGGAAATTAGTAAGGCCAGGATGCAGCGCCCCGAATCTCAAGGCTGACACACCGGCAGCACGGATGTGTCTCCGAAGGATGCTGAGTGGGTGGGAGGAGGAGACAAGTTCCCAAGTCACCTCTGGAAAATGCTCTGGGTCCGGCCACCTCCCCTGGGGCTTGAAAGGGACTGTGAAAGAACCCTCCTTGGAAAGTTTCCCATGGAAATCTCGCATAGATAACACGAAGGAAAGCGTGCCGCTGTCTGTATGTGCAAACGGCTCACAAGCTTTGGAGGAGGCGGAGAGCGTTTAACCAGAGCGAGCAAGGGGGCAGCCCCCTGAGAGATCTCCGATGACGACATCACCTTGAGTCTCCAAAATTCAGCCCAAACCCGCAGTGGCTGAAAACTGCCCGGTTGCTCATAGGAGAAAGAAGTTGCTCATTCCAGATGAGCTCCTGCAGATCAGGTACCTGCACTGCAGGCTTGCTGCTCTCATCAGCTTCCCTTAATGGGAAGTCTTCCCTTAAAGGAGTCCTCCCAGCCCTGCTGATCCACTACCTTGCACACACAAAAGAGCAAATTTTCAGAGAGGAATATTATTACTTGTGTTACCACAGTGTCAAGAAGCGCACTGTGCAGGCACAGTAAAGAAAAGGAATAAAAAGCTGGTTTGTACCCTGAAGAGCTCCTGCTCCAAGTATATTATCAAGAAGCAGCAGATGGACAGATGTGAACAGTAAGGGAAAACAACAGGATGGTGTTAGACGCTGTGATATGCTGGAATCTCACGGCACAGCAGCCTGAATGGTGTCATCATTTTTGCAGACATCTCAGAATAGAGGTGAGCTGAAGGAGAAAAAGAAAGTTGGCAGATGTTTTCACACAGCCCTTTCCAGCAGGGAAGGAAGACTTGAAAATGGAGTGGAGGCGGTTATGACCATTCAGAGGCGGGAGATGACACTTTTGTAATCGAAAGGGGACAACAGGCACGCTGGTGCTGAGCTGTGGAGAGCCTTGTTAGTGGCACAGACTTACCTCTGATAGGATATGGACAAGCAGTGTGAGAGGATGCAAAGAAGGCTCAATGTGAGGAAAATTACTTTTTTCCTCCAGTTTTCCAAATGGGCAGAGACAGAACCAGGGTGCTGCTGTTTGCACACAGATAACTGTATCATAGCTTACGACTCAGGAGCCTGATAAGCATCTGACGAACTTCACTCCTCTCTGCGGACAGGCAAGGTTGCATTTCAGAGCTGTTGCACACAAAGAAGGGTTGGCAAGGCAGAGACACAGACTGAATGCACCAACGAAAAGCCTGTGCAAAGAAAGGACTCACAAACTATGGCAGAAACGTAGCATTGTCAAGCAAATCAAGCAAAGGTGCTCAGGATGGAAAACTTGAAGCATGATATTTCCTTATAATAACTTATTGAAAATAAATCCTTGCTTGGAAGTCTTTTTCTCACATGCACAAGTATGAAACAGTCTGTCAGGGTATCATGAAAAGTTTTGCTGAGACCAGAATGTATTCCCATTGCTCTCCAGAAAGCTACAGAAAACAACCACCCTGGTTTATTCTATGACTGTGGCACTTTTCCCAAGCTGAGGAGGGATACTTGGGTCTCTCATATATGTGTATTCATATGGGAAACATGGGCTCCCTTCCAGCTGAGACTTTGTTGGAGAACGCGCTGTTGTCTGAAGACCAGGCGACACTAAACCCCGCAAGAATCTGAGGCGACTCCTCCTCAAAACCACTCGTCTTCCTCTCTCTTTAGATAAACACTGAGTGGTAGGAGGCTGCCAACAACCACCAGCACTCGTGGGATCTCCATCCAGCTGGGAGTTCCCTTGACAGGGCCATCTGCAGAGGAGATTGAAGCCAGCTGGTTCCAGGCACGGTTCACGAACCCCCTGCTCCAGATGTGACCTTGGCTGCTGGAGACTTCAGCGGTTCTGGTGACACGACTCACACTTTGTAAGAGACGGCAGGAAGGCCACAGAGCATGTCTGGGCAAAAATAGCTGGCTGCTGTTACTTGCTGACACGACCTCTGCTCTCCAGCATTTCTGGGCTGTGCAGGAAAAGGAGGACGGCGAAGTCCCCTTTTGAAGGAAGGGGGCAGAGTTAGAAACTATTTTAACTCAATGCTCTTCAGTGCAAGAAATAAGAGTCCCCCAAAAATTCAACAGGGAGATTCAGATGTGTCCTCGAGATTTACTGTACTACACAAAAGACATCAGGGAACCAGAGGTGCAGTATGAGGAATCACTGGGACTGTCTGTGCTAGAAAAATGATGCTACAAAACCCATATAGTGACATTCTCGTAGACGTACAATCTGCCAAAACACAAAAACTCACAGTTCTTACTGACTGCAATGAATTCTGCCCATTACTCAGCACCTCTGAAGCTCAAGCCCTACTTTGTGCGACGCTCTTAGCTCTCAGTTCTGCAAGTTTAACTCAATATTCAACAGATGAGCTGAATTCATAAGAAATTATTATTATTAATGATAACGTGCAGCAAAACTAGCATGCTTCATCTTTAAAATTCAAAGTCATTGATAACGTGGGTAAATAGATTAATTGTCCATCAGTTTTCCTGTGACCCCATACTCACACAGAGTACATACATAGCGGGTCTCACTGCAGGTCTCAGCATTGATCCCAGTTGGAAGGGAAGGAAAATAAAAGGAAAACAAACAAAGGCAATCCCAGAGCAATCCCAAAATACCACTCCTTGCTGTTCTCTTGTCAAAGCTATGGTGCACACCACCTAAATGAGTGCATACTCAACATTACTTGGCTTTTCTTCAGTTCTGGTGAAAATCTGATCAACTGCCTTTAGCTTAAACTCTCCAAGCCTGTTGTTTATGCACCGCATTTCCCCAGCAACACTATTTCTAATGCCCCTGTCCCTGCAACACCAGCTCAGGGACCTTGTGCAGGTAACGGTTCTCTCCCCAGTGACCGATTCCAATTACCTTATGGCCTCCTAATTTTTCAGCCCACAGGAGCTCTTCTACCACTCAATTAGAAGGTTGTATTTTCAGTTCACATTTGGGGCGGGTTATTATTTTATCTAGACCAGCTTGCAGGCACAGGGCTCCTGTGGCACTTCATAAAAATGTTTCAGAGATAACCCAAGGCTTGGAAACACTCTGATCTTGGAAGGGGACGGGAAGCTACGCAGCTGAATCTCAGAAGAGAGGCGTAAGTGCTCAGCCTCTTGCAACCTTGAAAACCACATAATTCTGCCATTAAATAGCTTGTTTAAATAAGAATGGCAAGAAATCCACAAACATTGAAAACCACTGGTTTAACTGCTGATCTGAAACATCTGCAAGAAATATTTGCTCTTTGAAAGCGCCGCTACTGTGTTGCTAACCCAGCCGAGAGTTACACAAACCAGTTCAGTCATGTTCAGTGCCTATAAGAAGCCAAAGCACCAAATAGAAGAGTTTACAGAAACTGGGCTATATACACCTAATTATTCCCCCATGTTCATCATACCACATCTTGAATAACATTTAGAGAGGAGCTAAGCTAAACTATGCAGAAATGCATGAACTTCCAAAAAACCCCCAAACTGTCATGCACAGAAGATCCCATGTGAATAGCACCAGGAGAATCAGCCAAGACCTGGACTGTAATCTCTTACTGGAGCCCCTCTGCTTCAAGTCTTGCAGTTCTTCAGTCTTGCCTCTAGACCTGCACAAACAGCAGAGCTGCAAAAATATCTTTTTTTAGGACACACTACCTTTGCCTGCACTCCTGTGCCCTGTGCTCGGGGTGTCCCTGCTTGAGCAGGGGGTTGGACTAGATGGTCTCTAGAGGTCCTTTCCAACCTCAACCACTCTGTGATTCTACACACGGGGATGCACCCCATCACAGCCCCTCTGGATTCAGATTTTCAACACAGGGCTAGAATTTCCCACAGGTTTTTAGACTGTGACAGGCAACCCCATTCTCTTTTTCCGCTCAAACAGTTTCGTGCAACTGTGTGACCGGCAGCAGCTCATTTCTTCCAGAACACAAAAGTGAGAATTGACTGTAATTACTGACGGCAACCATTTACGCTAACCAAAGAGAACTGGTGACTACCTCTAGTTGACGGTAAATGTCTGTTGTTTGGAACAGGAAAAGGACTTTAAAAAATGTGAGTAATCACAAGTTTTTCCCACTCTTTCATCCCGAAGAAACTGAGCTGGGCTGAAGGCATCCTTATAGCACTTATGATCCAGAGATCATGGACTAAACTTGAGACACATCTGCCTGGACCACTTCAGTGAGCTCCACTCCGAAAGAGACAGAAAAGCTAAAACTGAAAGCTAAAACTAACGCAATGAGGCTTTATCGTAATAAAAACTAAAAGCACAGCTTTTAAGCAGTGAAAATTAAAATTAATTGAGAAGAGTGAATATTAAAAAAAAAAAAAAAAAAAGGTGAAAGTTTACATGCAACTCTGACCCACAACATCTTTGCAGCTGGAGCTTTGCCTCCAGCAACTCATGGGCTTTCTGAGCAGCAGCAGCTCTGCTCATTCCCCCTGGTGCTGCTGCTCTTCTTTCCATCTGCTCCCTGGTACATCCCTCCCACCCCGAGCCAGCGCAGCGACTTCCCAAGAGAAGGAATGAGCCCAGCTTCCTTCCAAGGTGTTCCACCTGACTCAGTTGTTTACAGGAATATACGTGTGTAAATATACATCTGGCTCTCACAAATCCCACTACTTCAGGAGGTTAGGAGACTTCACTTACTGCTTCCAGGCAGTCAAACTCTCAGTACAACCAGTGTGCTCGTTTCGTCCTTGTCTAGCTCTAGGGTAAGAGTACACCTGTGAAATTAACTTTAAAAAGGAACATTTTTCAAAAATACTTCGGAATCCAAATCTTTGGTGGGCTCTTAATTCTCATTCTCTGGCACAAGGTCCATCTCTAGGTGAAATCCCTAGCCAGTGACTTTCATGGATTTTATGCTCCTAAATGTGTATGTGTCCTTTTTTGAAAACAGGACTTATGCACATTTCACTCTCAGACCACTAGTATTTCCTGCATGCTGAGTGCTCCCCCACTTTCACACCCCATCTGTCCTCACCCGGTTTCTCTCACAGTATTTAATATTAAAGTTGAAAATTAAAAATCAGCTACTGCATTTTGTAGGAATAAAAAAAAAAAAAAAAGCAGAAATCAGATTAACAAATGCCTTTAGAAAAGATTGGTCTCCTCAAAAATAATGTTTTCATCATTACAAAGGGAAGAAAAAGGAAGTCTCAAAAAGTCCGTTCAGAATTGTATTCTCAGCCATGTCCTTGCCATTTACCTAGTGGAATATGTATTGAGTAATAGGCCGTTAGGTCTGGGTCTGTCTATTTGGACATCAGGTTTCTAATTGATTGCACAGTACTTGGAATCTATTAAAGGGCTCCTATAAATTACATTTCTGTATAGGACAGGTTGCCTAGATGTGCAGATGTTAAGAGCTGGCTAATCCTAAGTAAACCTGGTAAAAACATTTGCCTTCTCAAATTTTCCACTGAATTAATTGTAGAGATTGTGTCACTGAATCAATAAAGTGAAAGCCCTATAATCTCGGTTTGCCACAAGCCTGTTAAGTAGTATGCTGAAATAGAGACCTTATTATTCCAGACATTTGGCCCATATCAAACAGTGGCTCAGAGTAAGACATTATGCATCATGCCTGGGAATTTGAGATGTAGAAGGACAGTCTAGGTGATCATAGACTTCAGTATTTCACACAGATTCTCTTACATTAACATTTTTCCAAAGATCTGACAAAAGAAAATGTTCATCTTGACTTTCCTGAACTGAAAAAAAAAAAAAAAAAAAAAAAAAGCTTATTCTTATGAATCTGAGAACATATACAACCTTGGAAATATACACAGAAGTCTTACTAATTTGGCACCTGCATGTGTCCATTCCTATATTATTTTACCTATTCTGAGTCCATCTTCTTGGTATTTCTTTGTTGGCAAGAAATTTTACCAGTTTTTCCTTCATCATGTGCAACTGTCTCACCCTTCCTCTTTACTGTGAGAGCTCAAATCCCTCAGCCTGACTTTCTCCTGCTTGGATAGATGCAATCTCTTGCCTTCTAACCAATTTCTATCACATTCCAGTTTGGCTGCCAAAATTACCTGTCTGATCAAATCATAATCTTCCTTTCCACTGGTTTTCCCTTACCCAGATGATCAAGTCACTGTGAAACGTCTTTGTGTCCCCTTCTCTGCTCTTGGATGTTGTGATCTCCCATGCATCACGCTGCTCTGTCAACAGCTCTAGACTTCAAAAAACTCTCTGGCACCCTCTGTCCTTAATGCTGTTTATCCCTTTCGCTTGGTAGCTGTTAGATTACAATCTCACACTCCCCTAACAGGAACTACAGGGTCTTCTTCCCCTTGCGTAGCTTCTTGCTCTGTCTGCCGCCATGCACAGTGTGTACTCACTGTGGAGAATGACTCTGGAGTCATTTGCACAGCGTTTCAAAAGTGAATACGAGGCCCCGAAATGAGATGATACTACATGCAGGTCTGAGAAAGAGGCAATATTTAGGGCACATCCAGTGGTCTATCCAACCTCATGGAGATCCATCAAGCCTAACAAAGAAACACTCACTGCTACCATCCTCACTACGGTCCCCACTTTGCTAAGGAGGAACTGAGAAACAGCAGCAAGGTGACTCTTCAAGGCCACATAAGTCAACAGCAGGACAGGGAAGTGATGCCAAACGTGACAATGCTTTCTTTCTGCCTTTTTGCTTGCAGTGAGCTCAACTGATCTCCCCAGTGAAAAAGGAAAGAAGGAAAATTATGCTGTATCCCCATCTGGGAACCCATTTGTTTCTCGGTCTCTTCAAACCCGGCAGAGTAAGGGCTGCCTGTCCTCATCCGGACAGACTGAACCTTGGATGTACAAGATGCTATAAGCCAATTAATTGCTAGAACATATGCAATTGCTGTATTAGCATACACTGAATTCATTTAGTGCTGCAAAAAGAGACTGGTAGCTCTGGAAGCTGGAGCATTTGCCCTTCCCCGGTACAACGTCAGCAAGCTAAATTTGCCCTTTCCAGGTACACCAGGCACCTATGCAAGGAAAGCTGGTTCTTTGTGCAACACAGAGGAGGAAAAATGTCATGAACAACTGAATGAGAGGCTGGCAAAGCCCGGCTGGTCCATGAGGATGCTTATAGTGATCTTTACCCAGGATGAGGGAAACCTGCAGAAAGGTGAGCATCCTACACAAGGTCAGACAGAAAACCGGAGAAACTTTTTTTTTTTTTTTTTTTTAATAATTGGCTGGCGAAAATTAGCAGCAAGCTGCATTTTGAGCACCTGCCAAAAGAATGTTTCAAGAAAAAGAGCTGGCTGTGCAGGCACAAATAATTTAGGCAAAAGAATAATAAAGGAAAACAGACAATAACCTAGGCTAAATCCTTCTGTGTTTGTCTAATTTCCTGGGAAAACAGGACTAAGCTGAAGAATGAATCCAATTTATCAAGTGAAGTGATGAGATACTCGGCGCAGGAAATGGGGCAAAACATTAATGGGAATATTAGGACATGCTAAGGACATATTAGCTTTGCAGCAGGTGAGCTGGTGGGTCCCCTGTCACAAACAAGGAAATCGAAGCACAGAAAGAAGAATAATATATCCAAGCCTGCAGTGACTCACAGGTAGAGGATAGGGAAAAAAATTCACGATTCCCAAGCCACAGCATTCTGCTCTAGCCACTATCACTCTCTGTCTCCAGGCTATGCTTAAGGGACTGGAGAACGGTCTGTTCAGGAACTGTTCAGCACAAACACAGCTGGTGTTAAAGGACACCCGTCTCCAGCGTTCATGGAGACATCGCTGCGCCCGACGTGGGAACAGCAGCGGGGTCCCTGTGCTCCCCCAGATTTTTCATCCATCTGCATCAGGGTGAGGGAGATGACCAAGAGCCAGTTCATTTTTAGTGGTCCAGAATACATGGAGGATTCAGAGCTGCTTTGAGTGCTCACACCCCTAAAGGATACACGAAGGAGGTAGTGAAGAGTGGATCCAATGTATAGGATGCTGGTTCCACTGACACGAGAAACACTTGTGGGCTACCCAGCCCCAGGCTGCAAGGACAGGAACGACCATCCAGGGGCCGAGCCCTGAGCTCCGGCAGAGAGCTGCAGCAGTCGCGATTTGCACGAAGCTCCAGCATTGCTTATACAACCAGAAGCTCCTCTCGGCAGAAATTAATAACCTGCTTTAAAGTTAATAACCTGAGGTTACTTCTACATTATACAAGGTTACTTACACAAGCGCTCTTGGCACGCAGCACCATCTGTGGAGTGGCAGGTTCGGTAATTGGCGCACTTACAGAGACATCCCACACTTTCGCGCCAGAAGGAAATCTGTGAGCTCTCCCAGACGCACCAACTCTTATCTAACGCATCTTGACGGCAACTTGCACCGAGCAGACAGACACCCCGAGATGGCCAGGGCTGCAGTCAAACCAGTTACATCTTCACTATATTTCGGTCTGCGCCTCTTCTGTCTGCTCGTCCAAACTTCTCACTTTCTTCCTCTTTCACTCTGCTTCCTGCCCTCTACCTTGCTGCTCCTGATCCAAGAAGAGATTTCCTGAACAGACTTCTACAAACAACTGATTTTTCATTTTCTTGGCTACCCCTAGAGTTATCAGAGAGCTTTTTTTTTAAAGTAAACTCAAAATTAAAGTGGAAAAAAAAAAATCCAAGTTTTCATGAAGACATGTTATGGAATCAAAGCATTTGTTTCTGATCAGATGGAAGCTTATCTTCAATCACTGTTTCCATTTTAGCTTTCAAAGACATTTTAAAGTTAAAAAAAAAAAGCAAAGATTTTTAAAGCAAAAGGCACACTTTTTTTTTTTTTTCATTTTCAAAATACTTTTTCCCTAGTTGCTGTTTTTCTGTGCTGCTATTCCTGAACATGATCTTTCAAGCAGCACTGCCCGCACACCCATCTCTTCAAACAGTCTCTCCTTTCAACCCACCAGCATCGGTATAATTCATAAATCCGTCCTTAAAATTGCCACCCTGTGTCTAGTCTTCTTTCAGCTGCTAGGCTTTAAGCAGAAAATGTGCTTTGCTTGTGCTATCAGGAAAAAAAAAGAGAGAGATTGTAAAAACGTATGGTGTTGAACAGAGACCTTATGTTATTTTAGCGGGCAGGAGAAATAAGGCTTATCCTTCCCACAAGCCCGGATCCTGCGGAGCGTTAGCATGATGTCCCTTTGGGCTATATCCAAATCCTATGGATGCAGACCTGACTTTTTTCATATGAGCACAAGTTGATGTTCAGGACTTTAAAGCCACATTTTGCTTAGTGACTTGACAATGGTAGGACCAGGTTTTTGGAAGTGATGAGCAGACATGGTGCTGTCTAAATGGAGCACAGTAATGCCCTCAGCGCATCCAAAGACAGGGAGCGTCCAGCAAACAAAGCCCACAATATCCTCAAAGTAATGCGTGATCAATCCAGCTATACAACATGTATATGCATATATAAATGTATACATATACACACTTAATATAGAGATATTGGCTATATAAAACAGGACCACTGAACACCAGTCTCACTTCCCAGCGATGTGCACTGCCCCAGGGCCACAGAGCAAAGTTTCTCCTAAGACCTACATGAACGTGCGCCAGCAGTTTGCTCCCACGGCACTCGGGTATGTCACGGACATGAACTGCTCAGACTCCTCCTTTGCTGCTGCGTTCAGGCTAATGTCTTTGAGATAAATTACTCCGTTCAAAATAAACATGGTGCAATTCTTAGAACTCATCTAAGCAGCAAAGGAAATCCCCTGAATGAAGCGGGCTCAGCACAGAGCTTGGGAGCTGCAGGCTGAGGAGCTTTGCTTGTTTAACAGGGAGGCTTTCTCTAGGGTAATAAAACTCGCACATTGTTGTGCCAGGGATTTTCCATTAGGTGTGTGTCAGCTAGCGGTGGGAGCCACAGTTTCTGTGGCTGGTCATAGAAGCGCGGTGAGATCACCCAGACGCTGACCACAGATCCCAGTGAGGTCCCAACAGGAAGAGCCGGGAGGGCAGTTGAGGGAGGCACTATTAGCTTGGATAGAGCTAACGGGACCCCCAAATTGCTAATGGAGCACGAATGCTAATTAGAGCCTGAGAAAAGAGGCCCAAGGTTTCTCTGTTTTCCCTCCACATGATGGAAGGGCTCTCACCATACAGTGAAGCAAAGCAGACGGACGTCTCCACTGGGTCCTTGCCGTGCTGCAATCCCATAAGCAACCCCAGAGCATGGAGGCAGAGGCCAGTGCTACATGTTAGTCTCCCTCCAACCCCAGGGCTCTCTAGGGAACACAGAAGTCAAATCCTATACAAGCCCCAGTTACTTCTACTGTTCTAGACAGAAGGGACTGCACGATAGGAGTTCGTTCACCCAGTGGAATTGCCCTGCTCAAGGCAGCAGTGAGTTGATGGCAGGGGGGATTCATGACCCTGGCTTAAAGAGGACAATGGGGAGGACAATGACCAAGGACCTGAGCCCTTGACTGAGTCCAGTCAAATTCTTGGCTAGAACAGCCTCGTGCTACGAGCATCCTGAAGGCAGAAGATACACCACACTAGAGCAGCGTATGTCTTCCTGCTCACCCCAGCGTGTGGACAGTGCGATGGTGTGAAGGGGAGTTACTTCTAAAACTGTGAATTGAAGGAGACCTGGGTCTGCAACCATATGGTTGTAGTCATTAGGTTTTTCCCTATAGAGGGAAAAAAAGTGGAACAGTCTTCCATTAAGAGCACCTCAGACTTTCTTCTAACTAAGAATTGATTTTACGAGATACTGCTGCAGAAGGATGTCAGTTAGTGGTAGTGGTCTTTAACGCACCCCCTCTTAGTACTGCTCTCCCTACTAGTTACAATAAACTAGTGCAATAAGCCAACTGATAAGCCCCACAAAAGCACTGAGAGTTTAGCCATGAAACAGAAGTACATATACTGACTATAGATACCCCTACTAATATCAGATTTCATCAGGGAAACACTAATGCACAGTAAACAGGCAATATTTCCCTGACATGACCATGATACCATCACCGGCCTCCCTTTCAAATCAGGTCGATACCATCCTACAGTTTCATGATGTAAGATTTCAGAATGGGCCCAGGGCCTCCAAAGTACCAACGCGTATTGACAAAGGTGACACAGAGCCAGGGCGGCATCACAGCGCTTCTCCTGAAGGAGTGCTGGCTAGTTTGACCTTCAAAGATCCCTTTCTCTGCTCAGAATCACCACAATATCCCCCAGGAAAAGGCCAATGGATATTTTTATTAGGTCTTTTAAGGAACACAAACTCTGACCTGGCTGCTTAATGGCATGATTCGCCCAGACACATCCTAAGAGACAGTGCTGCTTTCAGCCTCTTTGTGTGGGATGCTAAACAACTCCCATTTCCTCCACAGTCAAGTGCATGGGGTGTGCTTGTGTGTACAGGACAAATGCTGACTAAGTGGAATTATATTCAGTCCTACGAGATTTCATGACTACGTGTAGAAAAATAGTGCTAAAATTACTTACGAAAGAATCTCTCAAAGCGGAATTTATTCTCTAGCAAGACCCCAGCAGGCAAACCTGGGGTTCAAGTTTACATTTAACTGTGGAGAAGTGAAGAAACAACCACAAAAGTTCCTCCTGCGGTTCCCATGAAACCCGAATCCAAACCTTACCCTGGCTCATGGACTCTGTAAATTCCTGTTTTCAAGACGCTTCCTTCTGGGTAAACACAAACAAAGCAGCCATCCAAATTCAGAGCTGGGGAGCAGATCTTTTTAAATCAGGAGTGACACTGCAAGGGCAGCCAAGCTGTCCAGGATGGTTCCTAGAGCCTCTGGCAGGTCCTTCACCAGTTTCCTCAAAAGTTGACAGTAGGTATAAAGAAAGCATGAAATCTAGATTTTTTAGTCTCCCTTGAAAATTAAGTAATGTGATTCTAGCTGGCAGGCTGGACAGTAGCAGGGAAAATACCCAGAGATGGTCTGGCAGTGCTATAAGCAACATGATCGTGAAGGACTGGCAGAAAAGGGATCAAGGAAGCCAGAAGATGCAGCTGTATAGAGGGAAAACCAAACACAAAGTGACAGTGAGAAAGAGAAGAGCTCTAGAGAAATCAAACCTGAGAGGAAGATGCATCTAAAAGAGGTGCAACAACTTCAGCTTTTGCAAAAGCACCATGAATTTCTTTATAATCTCTCTCCTTGGCTGAGCCATCAAATCATGAGATGGCTCTAAACAATCTGAAAGCAACTGCATCCCACTGGAAGGATGGGTCTAGCCAGCAGTAGACTGTAGGAAAACAGGGAATAAGCAAGGGAAGGAACGAAATAAAGACAGAATCTTAATGGGTGTGGCAGGGAAGAGAGTGAAATAACATCCTGAGAATGGATGTACCTTTTTATAGAATATGTTTAGGAGTCAGCAAGGAAAAGGGGTCTGATCCCTACAGCATCCTGTGTATAGCACTGGGCACCCTGTTGATTCATCTGCAGGCTTGTTCCTTCATTGCAAGAAAACATTTTTGAAGACACAGCCTGCTGAGGGTAAATGATTAAATGCCAGAAGCTTCACAGGCATTAGGCATCAACAACCAGGTCCTCACAGAGCACCTCGGAAGAGCATCCTGCCCTGCCTGGCCTCTTAGCAGTGTGCACGCCAGGCAATTTAGATATAAAATTTTGTTTTATGATCTGGCGTGTTACATTAGTCTAGGCTTGGCATTAAACAGCTACTATATTCTGTCTCGCATCCAGAAGGATGGCTGTCTTAAGTCAGTGCTACAGGAACTTTAAAATAAAACATAACATACGTTCAGGATGACTAATATGTTCCCTGATGCTGGGTTACACAGACCATATTGGAAAAGCTGCTTTATTTTGTGTCTGTCGTTTAGAAAATAAGAGACTGTGAGATTTTAAGGCAATAAAATCCCATGCTCAGTTAGTCTCGTGGGCCATAGCTGCCACAGGAGGGTGATGACAACGTACCCAAACCATCATATGGTCAGTCTTGCTATGTCCTAGTTTGCTCCCTAAATCACTTTAAGACCTATTATAGGTTGCACCAATGAGAATGTGATGGGGAAAGGTTCATCCTCCATTGGGTGAGCTTTGTTCTCTTTGCATTTACCGGTCACTGCTGACTAACTGAGCTGCACACGTGGATGCATTCGGCTAGGTCAGAGGTAAGCTGTTCTGCACAAACACGCAGGTTTCCTTTCATAAAGTACTATTGTACTCTTTGGGTTAGATAGTTTGATCATCTGTTAATGAAATATTTTAAAATAAAAGCAATCTTCAACAGGTAACAGCAGGGAGAAAACCACAACCACTGACTAATTAAAGCCTTTTTCTAGCATACAAAAACCTAGACTACCAAATGACAAGGAGAAGTGATGAATCCTGCTAGGAATCTCTCAAGTCTCATTATGCCCCTCTGAAATGCATGGGAAGGATGATCTGGAAGTATGTGCTTTAACTGTACCCCACAAAGATGCAGCTGGTTAACTGATTCTGAATTTTTTGATAACGTAAAACAGTAATATTAGACCAGCACTGAATTACAGAAGAGCATGCTGAATTACCTGGACCTAAGACTATGATCCATCACAGATTTGTATCTTGCATCCATTCTGTTTTGACCCACTTTGGTTGGGTGACATTAAAACCAAATAAATGCAAGCCATCCTTTCTCCTGCACCTAAAGCCCCAGTATCAAGAAAGATCTTCCCACTTCCTCCATCATAACAGTAACAAACATAAGGAAGTTCATTTTCAGGAGAAGGCTCTGGAAAGATTTAGAAGATATGGAGGACGCTCGTGTAACATCATAGACAGCTGCAGGAAGTATTTTTGCTCTTCAGCCATCTTCCCTCAACCTTGCTGAGAGAAGATATAGAGGTACTTGCTAACTTGAAGATAACTCAGAAAAGAAACTGAATGCAGTTCTGGAGCATATACTGATCCTGAGGATCAAGTTTATTTAAGGTGTAAGCAAAAACATAAGCTGAAATCCAACTACAGCTGGCCTTCTCCTGCTCACCTCCACGTGACACCTTCCCTGCCTTGCCATCATCGTTATCAATAGCTCCCATACATCTGGCTGCCACACAAAAGGAGAAGTTAAACAAGACACTTACCCTCCTTCAAAGATCTTGATCCTGACTGGCTCCCCTTTTTTGGTTACAAGAGCCTCTTCTTCTGATTTTCCTCTTTTATCCTCTTCCTTCTCAGCTCTAGTTACGTCTTTTCGACCTTCATTAGAAAGGAGCGAAGGCAAATGAACCTACCTCCACAAAAGAGCAAAACAATCATTGATTACATACAAAATCACTCTACAAACGACATAGACCAAACACCGCAGGCAGCCCCAGAAACAGCCAGCAACCTACCACCCTCGCTGCTCTTGATAACAGACTGTAAGCACAGCAAATTACAATAATAAATAGGGCCTCCACTTCAGGATTTTGAGCCCTGTTGGTTATGTCATATTTTGAGTGACTGGTTACAGCAGAGGACATGTTTAAATGGCCTCCTGCAGTACAGTGGCTAAATATCACCCATCTCTTGCCACCTGGAAAACTGAGGCACAGAGAGAAATGTCTTGGCTGGGGTCACTCTGAAGACAGGGCAGAGCCCAGGGTCTCTGTTCCCAAATTCCTTGCTTGGTCTTTGGATGACTGTGTATCTATATATGCATCCACAAAATTCAGGAGGGGAGACATCTCTAGAATTCATGTAATTAACTTCAAGTTGTGGCTTTCCCCTCCACACACACACACACACATGCAGACAAATTTGGATTTTAGCCATTCGAACTATAAAAAATCACTTGACAGTCTAAGCTCCCGGACGATTTCCTTTCACTGAAACTAAGCTGCCATGGGTGCAATACATGGAAAACCACAAAACCATTGAGGGAAAATAGTCCTTCATCTCCCCAAATGTTCCAAGGGTGAAATTTGCTTTTCCTTCTGTTAAAGGAAAAGCTGCCCTTCATTTTGACCCAGGCTGCCCTTCATCTATACCCAAGCTAAAATCATGTACTGACACGCCATCTACCAGGTCTAATGTTATTTTTACAGCATATGGACTTAAACATTAGAGCTGTCTCTCTATCTCGGTGGAGGATAGAGGAAGGGGACCTCCACATACCTAGAATGAAACCTTGGGACATTGCCCTGCTACAACCTATCGGTGCAAATAACAGGAATCTCCAAAACTCTGAAAGAGGGAAATTAAGTTTTATATAAGTGCGGGAGCAAACGGGACACATGTGCTTTTGAAGTTCAAATGAATCACTCATAGACGCATTTCATGTATAATTTGTGGGAGAAGATTGAGGGCCGTTGTGAGAACTGGTAGAAGTCTCAGCCAGAGCTCGTCACCTTTGGTTCTTCACAGTCACATGAAGAGTGGCAGCTCCTGAGGGTGATTCACCTGCCCTGACACTTATCGTAAGGTGGGATGAATCACCTACGAGGTGCTTCTTTGTCTCCTACAGCTATAAGGGAAGCCAAGAGTGACCAGCTCGGACTGAAACATGAAACCCAGTGAGATGTAATCCCGGTTCCACAAGAGCACGGTGCTGGAAGTGTCAGGAGGTTTGCAGCAGCAGGAGGGATGGACACACTGACAAGGAGCTTCGTGGCACTGAGGCCAGCAAAGTCAGGAGCCCAGGTTAGAGCACTCCTGCTAGCACATCTGTGCTAGGATATTAAAGGCAGCTGGGACTTTCCCCTACCCTTGGGGCCAATTTGCACATATTATACTGCATTCACGCTATCAGATCCTTACATCCTGCCAAACAGTCTGCTGGGGGGGACCCTGGCCTGCATTACCTCCCTAAGAGTCCCCAGGAATTGTCTGAGAGAGGGATAATCACTGCAGGTCAGAACTGCACCTCTCACGCCTGTATTTTTGGGCACAGATTCTGTGCTTGGAGGAAATCAGTGGCAGGAGACAACACTTAGCACCTCTGAAAAACAAACATTAGGCATTCTGGCTTCTCCTGATGCCACCTCTGCATTCACAAAAATGCTAGTGAGAACATTCCCACTTCAGTTCCTATTACTTTCTAGATGTGGCCCTAGGTTTATTTTATTGCCTCTTCTGAAAGCACAAATACATACAGATGGAAGGCAGTGGAGAGGGCCAAAATCATACAGACACTATTACCCCCTATAATCTCATACAATTTACAAACTGTGCAGCGCAATACAGTATAATTAGGCATCTCTGTATGCGCGCTGCAGCCTACAGTCACTTCAGAATTGATCTGCTCGGTAAATCTCACTAATAATTTAAAAATCAAGTCAAGTACTTAGGCAGTATATACTTGATACCTCTTGCTGCTAGCTTGCTGCATGCATAATTGCATGAAATATTAGAGCTGTTTTCCATTTTCTGTCATGTTTGCTGACAGCTTAGAGTTACATAAAGGAGAAAATATTTAAGGAAAACAACTAGAATGGAGTTCACTGCGGGTTGAACTTTCAACCCTCTGACTGATGCTACTGCTATGCGCCTCCTGTTAATCACATCTTCCTGAGGAACCAGTAACATGACTTCCTCTTCTTTGCCACTCATGTATTTTAAAAACTAAACTGAGAATTTCACTCCCACTGATTGTCTAATTAAAAATTATTTCTCTACTTGGCATGAGGTCAATTTATCTCCATTGAAATTAACATAATTTCTGGAAAAAAAAAAAAAAAAAAACACTCCTTTAAGCAGCAGGTATTAATATTAAAATCAGGCTACCCCGTTTCCTAGATGAATTTTCCAGTTACATCAGGATAAACTCTTTCTTTTGCAAACTACACCATAAAAACCTTAATTTTCACCATCCGTTGCTTTGTAGGGGTTTGTCTAGAAGGTTTTTTTTTTTTTTTTAAGTTAATATATGCCATAAAACATATCTAAGGGCTAAAGCATTCCTAATTAGAGCTTAACCTTTGATTTCAGGATTATTAAATACTTTACATCAGCATTTCAGTACCATGTCACAGAGTGAAGTTTAGAGGAACACAGGCACTTCCATTAGAGAATGAGACCAAGGATGGTATGACACGTTACAGATAAAATCCTTTGAAAAAACAGTGCATAAATATCAAGCATTGGTGCAGTTATTGCAATGCACAGGTAAATTATCTGTCCCCAGATCCTTAGAAATTCTCTCTTTGGGATTTCTTCAGAAGAATGATGGAAATGCTGAATAGAAATAAAGATAGAAATAAAGACTTACTGAATCACAGTGACTCTAATGTGTATTTTAAGACTTATGTATAAGCAGCAGCTTCAGCAGCGATTATGATAAATTTAATATTCAGAGTTCATATGATTCAGAAATAAAATGAATAATCCATCAATATAAACTGACTTGCGATGAATATCAAGTAGCAAAATCTTTAGAGCAATTCTGTTTGTTAATCTACATGAACATGACCTGGATTAAAGGGATATGTATGGTTTAGCATTAACTGAGAGGGGGAAAATCTGGACTTAAAATGAGGTGAAAAACACTAGTCTGTTACCACTGGTGTCTTACAGACTTCTGTGTCCATGGGGACAATGACTTCGGAGAGCTCTGGCTCTGGGAAGCTGTTTGTCTTGCTCTTCTTAAGTACCAAGAATAAAATATTCTTAGATATCTAGAAAGGCAGGTAGACACCTAAATACCTTAACCAAATGGACTAAAGAACATGGGTTTCAGCAAGACCTCCATGCCTAATCTACTGTGGCAGTTTTAAATGTCACTGCATATCCATACATTTACTGGGTGCCTAAATACACTGGCAAATCTCCCTTTAATATTTTTTAATACTTTCAAGTATGCTTTTCTATCTTCATTAATGTGAAATCAGTGGATTCACAACCAGACAGAATCCCATTTCCCCAAGGTAATCCTTTTTCATTTATAACATGCAAAACATCAGGAATTATGAGAGTGTTCATAAAAAAAAAAAAGTTGTAAAGCTATTTGAAATATCAAGACACAAATGCAAATCAAGTCTAATCCTTTGTTCTCAGGCAGTGGCAGTTCACACTGTAGTTGTGATTCCTACATGACCTTTTGCATTACATGGCAACTAGAAACTGGAGAACAGAAATACAGCAAATTGCCTCAGAGCGGGCTTGCCTTTCTTTTGGACTACAGTGCAGTTCAGCTTCTTCCTTCTAAACGTTTCACTAAGTGTTTAACAAAGTGAACAACTGCAAATTCCCTTCCCTCACCTGCCCACTGCCCACCCAATTCCCAAGTATCTGAACAGTTAAGGAGAAGAGCATACGACCAGGTTACCTCTGTCATTTTTGGCTTCCGGGAGCTGGACGGGACAAGCCTGGCTGCATCTGGACGCGGAGCTGTAGCCATGGTGTAGGTTTCCTTGCTCACCTTCTGCTTGGACCTCAGGAGGGACAGGGCTGCTTTAGTGGATATACCGGGAAGGTTAGGATTATACAAGCTAATACACCAGCTGGCATACACTGAGGACCGTCGATCGACTTGCTGGATGTGATTTGGCTTTATGTAGTTTAAATAGCACCAACTGACATTAGTGGTTGTGTGGAGACTGGGGAATTGAAGTACCTTCTTCGTATCTGTACCTTCTCGAGATTTCATTGCACTGTGAGGAACCTCAGGCTGAGGCGCAGGACTTGGAGGCTTCGATGGAGACGGCTCCACCAGCTCTTTGGGGTCTTCTTTCTTCACGGTCTGCACAGGTGCCTTGCTGAGGAATTGCGTGCCAGCTGGCTGCTTGTACTCTTCCAGTATCTCAAAACTTGACGAAGAACCTGAATGGGACACAGCTTGCTGTAAAGTACTTGGGATTTCCTTTGGCTCTGACCGGTCTAAGGACAAACTGGGTGGTGTTTCAACCTCCACCCTACCTTGGCTTTCTGCAAGAAAGTGAGATTTATCCTGCTTTTTCCCTTTCTCTATTGCACTGGGTGGCTTCACCACTTCCAACTTCTCTTCTGCTTCAGACACTTCCTCCTCTTTCACTCTTTTC
Organism: Nothocercus julius; assembly: GCA_013398735.1. NCBI lineage: Eukaryota > Metazoa > Chordata > Aves > Tinamiformes > Tinamidae > Nothocercus > Nothocercus julius. The sequence goes on along the minus strand of VZSV01000164.1, from coordinate 475,079 downwards.
TGCTGCTGGGTTTCCATTGTCAGCTCCAAGCTACCGGCTGGAGAGAGCATACGCTTGCTTCCACCGACTGTTGATGGACCTCCTTCCAACCCGAGGACGCTGTCTGATGGGGAAGTGAGTGGCATATAGCCTTTCCGTTCAGGTAAGGGTAAGGGAACTCGGAGATACGGGCTCTGGAAAATGCTTCTTTGATCCTCTGTGATCATTTGTGCCAGATCGAAACCCAGTCCACGCACATCAGCGCTACAGACCAGGGTACCCTTGGACTGGGGATCATCAAATTTTGGGAGAACAATAGAAGAGGAACTGCACTGGGATTGAGTGACCAGAATCTGAGAAAGTGTTGTGTACATTGCACTCCCATAAGATGGCATATTTGTCTGTATGCGAACAGGGACAACAAGTGACACCATTGGGTCTGACCGTGTAGGAACAACCAGCTGAGATGTGGATACAGACACTGAAGAGCTTTCTGTGCATGTTAGTGGATGCAACCTACTGTCTGAGCCATATTCTGTGCATGGGGAAAGACTGGAGGTTCCTGCTGCTGGGAATAAACTGGATTTGATTTGTGATAAATGTCCACCAGCTTCACCTGGCAGCTGGAGAGCAAACTGAGACTGAAGAGGCAGAAAAAAAGCAGAAGGGATTGGTGAGGAGCCAGGGTAATGCACTGGCAGGTACGAAGGATGCTGCCTGAATGGCACGTCGGCAGGGTGAGACATTAACGGAGTAGTAACATGAAGCTGACTTGGGTGAATGAGCGTTTGCTGGAGAGGAAGTGGTGGGGTCTGAAATATAGAGGGAGTAATCTGAGGCATGGTGAACTGAGCAGAGAGGATATCAGACATGGAGTGTGGGGCAAAAAGCTCGGCAGACTGCCCTGGCTGCGGCAAGAGATGCTGGTAGGGAAAGACAGAGACTGGCGGGGACATGTACTGCTTTTCGTGCAGCGCTAGTTGTGGTACCGGGTGATGAAAGACCTGCAGAGCTTCTGTGTAGGGCTGCGTATATGTCGGCTGCGGGCTGTCTTTGGGCTGACTCTTATCTGCTAGGTAAGAGCTGTGAGAGGGCAAGGAGGAGGACGATGTTGGCTGATGGGGCAAACTTGTAGCAGGAGATTTACTTGAAGAAGAAGGAATTGGATCTTCCGTCTCTTGCCGACCTTTTGGGGACAAGTCTGGGTCATACTCTGGATGCCTAGTGAGAGATGCTTGCCTAACCAGAAAGCATTTTCTTCTCTCCTGGGGAGCTGAGGAGGTTGATGGGCCAGGTGCTGAGGCAGGAGTGGATGACAAGCTCCCATAGTCAAATGACTTACTGCGGGTCTCTGACATCTGGGAGGAATGGGACACATTTGGTGTCTGCTCAGAAGCAGATCTTCGCATTTCCCTGGAATGATGGTGGTGGCTTGGTACCATCAACATGTGTGAGACAGCACTGAGAGGCTTTGTGTGGGATTCAGAGGGCTGACTGCTTGACTCGGTCTTGCTGTGTTCTTCACGATCAAATGAAACAGAATGGCTGGAGCCATGGGATATGCTGCTTTCCTGACTTGGGCTTCTGGTCAGAGAGACTGATTCAAAGCTGGACTCTCCAGAGGACTGAGCCATTTCTGCTAGCCGCAGCCTCTTCTTTTTGGGTGGAAGTTTCTCTGCAGGGAGCTGAGAGAGGGTCTGGCTTCTCTGTGGCCACTGAAATTCCTCCGTTTTCTCCGGCTCTTTCGGAGGAGGCTCTGGTTCTGTTTCTGGTCTGTCAGGCTCTTCAGTGACCAGAATCTCCGGGACCTGGATGTTGGGCTGGCGTACCAGCTTGGGCTGCAGGGAATGAGGCGGCCGGCTGTGCTGTGCTGTCGGCTGAGACGAGTACTGTGACAAGGGTTTCTCTTCTCCCTCCACAGCGCTCAGCTGCTCGGTAGAGTCAGACTTCTCGAAGGAACTCGTATGCTGGATGACAGAGATCTCCTTGGAAGTCGTTCTTCTCTCTTTGCTCTCTGCACTCGGAGCCGGTTTGGTATTCCTGGGATGAAAGCTGGAGCTAACGTCAGAAGGCGCGGATTTACCCGCATCTGCTGGTGACTTAAGGGATTCACAGGTTAAGTTTAAAGCAACATCAGACGATGCCGGGTTTGCAAACTGAGTCCCTGCTCCAGTACCGGAGGAGGGAGTGTCAGACATTTCAAAAGCAGGAGGGTCTTCATCATCACCAAGACTCTTTTCTTTTCGTCTTTTTCGTAGCGGTGTAAGCTCCAAGCTGCTTCCTAGTTTGTAATGCATCATCTGGGGCCATGTGTCAGGCTCCCCAGCGCTTTTCTCAGTCTCTGAAGAGGTATGGGAACTGGAAGAACGAGGCTTTGAGAGCTGCAGCTCTGAACAGTAGTACTTCTTATGGGCTTCATAATTATCCCTTTTCTTATACCGAGCACCACATATGTTACACTCATACATGAACCCTTTAACTTTCAGACCCTTCCGAGATTTTTTGGTAAGATCGCTTTCCTTGGTTTCAGGCTCCTCGGGAGGTTTGGAAACAGTTTCTTTGCTCACAGAGCTAACCTCCTCTGAAACATATTCTACTCCCAAAGGTAGCTCAATAGCTGGTTGTCGTTTTAGCATTCGAGGATGGGAAGAAAACACTTGACTGCGGCTTAAGACTTCAGGCTCCATGATGTGATCATCAAATGAATAGCTACCTCTAAAGGTATGTGGGGAGCTTATAGTGCATGCAGCAGAAGGCATTGAGTGGCTTCTTAGGAGAGGCACTGTCTCTGTGGCACTGTGGGATTGCTGAAGTGACAACAATGATTGTTCGGGCTTAATTTTTTCACCATGTGATGTCAACACTTTTGATGCATCCAGCTGGCTACTGGAACCAGACTTGATGTCAAACTGAAATGGTTCTCTATATATACCAGACTTTGGAGATTCGATGCTGCTACGTCTAGATAAAGAGCTTCTTCTAGGCTTAACACTATCTATTTCACTGGTATCTACAACAGCTTCATTAATTGTAATTAGCTTAGTGATGTGTTCAATAACCTGTGTTCTAGGCACAGATAGCGGTACTATACTAGGTTTCTCTTCAGTAGACCGGTGGGAAGCCCCCTGGGTTGTGTTTGTACCTAACATTGCAGTCCTTTGCCCAATTCTACCACATTTCCCAAAAATAATTTCTGCATAAGATTTTGCATTAGTATTTGGTGGGCTGATCTGCTGCTCTGCACTTTCTGATCTCGAGAAGTAGCCTGACTCAGTACTCCCTTTGCTCCCAGGGCTCAGGAAGGCTTGTTCATCAATGACCTTCTTGCGTTCACTTAAGCGGAGTGCAAGCTTCTGTTTTATAGTATGAGTGTCTTCGGATTTATGGCTCAGAGCCTGGTCTGAGGATGGCTCCGCAAACTGGGGGCTGTCCTCAAGAGACTGGGACATGCTGGAATGAGATAATGAACACCGGTCATGGCTGGAGCCTTGGCTTCCTGCACTCAACAAGCTACTGGATAACAGGCTGTGCTTTTGCCTGGGTGAAAGCTCTACTGAATGGCCTGACATTGCACCCGTTTCCTCCTCTGAATCTGTGCTTTCTCCTTCTGTTGGCTCTTCAAAGTCCTCCCCGCCAATCCTTTCCATTTCCAAGCTAGACGGATACATCTCCGCTCCAATTCCTGAGGCCAGCCCAGCTTTTATTCTATGAGCATGAGATTTCCTATGCTTGTACAAATTGCTCTTAGTCTTAAAAGAAAAGCCACATGGAATGCAAGGGTATGGCCTCTCACCCGTGTGTGATCTGATATGTTTTTGGAGCACACTTGGCTTTGCACAAGGCCTGCTGCAGTACTGGCAAATATATTTGCCTGGCTTCTGAGGTTTCTTTTCCTTCTTATGCACTTCCTCAGCTTGCTTTAAGGAAACCTGGGAAGGGCGAGGAATATAGACCTTTTGAACGGACGGCATGTCCTCTCCAGGAATGATTGGTGAATGGGAAGGTAAGAGTTGGCTGTGATGAGAATGAAGCCCGGGTGACGAAAAGGAGCCAGAGGGACCTGGTCTTACTGGATCAACTAGCTGCCATGTGGGGCCTTCAAGGACGTGCTCTGGTTTCCCAGGAGACATAAATGCTGGTGACAGTGCGTGTTGCTGAAGCTGCGAAACGTGGGGCAGAGGTGCAAAAGAGGAAGGCTTCGGTTGCTTCTGATGTCCAGTATTCTCCTGAGATTCCTCTCTTGGAGTCGGCAAAGAGCCGGAAAAGTGCTGCTGCGATATGATATCTCGGAGAGGGGGTCCTTGTGAAGAAGAAGCGGAGCTGCCCTGATACGTAACTGCAGATGAAATACCGGCTTGGAAAGCCTCTCCTTTGGGAAGCCTCTTTCTTGGACTTTCCTCAGCCTTTTTTGTGCTCTTCTGGCTTTGTTCAGGATCCATGACCTTAAAAGGGTCTTTGAATGCTATTTTGGGAAGGTTTTGGCAGGCTTCATTTACGAATAATAAAGGTCTCTTCTGTAGAATCCCTGTTCTGCCTGCATTTGCTATGAAGCTGGAGCCACCAGGGGATGCTTGTTGATTTAAGATTTTAGTAAAGTGTCACTAGTTGCTATTTGATTCAAAAAAAAAAAAAAAAGTTTCAAGGTCAATAAAGTTCACATTGGTAACACATGACAAACTACTTCAAAGAGAGAAAACTTTCCAAAACTTTTAGTCCAAATATTTTCCTTGTGAACTTGGTTAAGGCTTTAAACCTTGCCATTTTATTTCAGTTGACAGTGGCAAGCCTTCAAAGTCAAGATGCAACCCACAATGTGTCTCTTGTTTGTTATGCAAACCTTTGAAAGCTCGAAACGTTAGTGCTCATCTCATAATGATTTTTTTTTTTCCCGTGCAAGGAAAATAACGCTGAACGGTGTACGTCTCCCTGTGTCTTCCTTCTGTTCCACTTTTGAGTTCAAAGGCCTTGGAAAAGTTATTTCCCACATTTCTGCAATTACATCAACCAAGACAAAACAAACACACACACACACAAAAATTACTTCAGCATTTCTATTTAAGTAATTAAAGACTGTTACTTTTATAGATGAACATAACATTTTGAACAAAAGAATTTTGGAGTAATTGGTCAAATGTCTACCAATTATGAGATGTTATTTTTAATGGTAAAGCAAACATAAATTGTACTAAGTGAAACCTCAGAGACTTAAACTGAGTTTAACAAACACCTATGCCGATGTTCTAAGAATACCTAAAGCCAGGAACTTGAAACACCTTTTTGAAAACTGTATTAAAATGGTTTTAATCTTGAATTTTTTTCTAATATTCTGTAAATATCTATGGTTTTATAATTTTTGTAAGTCTGTCCAAACGACTACACAGTAGAACTGCCTATATACAAAGCACTGCTTAATACAACACATACATTCACTGACAAGTAAAGAACAAATCTTTCTGTGTAAAATCCTTTCTTAAGCTTGCAATAATCTTTTGTGTCATTTTCAAAAATAGCAAGTGAAGAAAAAGCAAACTCTTTTACTGAAACTTTGCCTCTTTAATTTCCTGCCTTTTGCTAATGAACAATGATGCAAGTCTAACTTCTATAGCACGCACTATATGTGGAATGTCAAAAACCAACTCACTATAAAGGGGAATCCTTTCTACAGTGAATATGAACAGGATGCTCTACTAAACTCACCATACTTGTCAACACATAAAGCTATTAATGAGACAGTTGGGGAGGTATACTTTGATTTCACTTTAAAAAAAAAGGGAAAAAAAATGGAATAGAAAACGGATTGTGAATTTTGCAGAAAAGCAAGGATGGTGCTTTTTAAGTATATTGGTATATATAATTTGCAGTGATAAAGAAAGAAGTACATTTCTCTCTTGTGAAGCTATTATCTGCTTTAGGACGTAGGACATTGCTGTAACAGAATTGCATTGGCTCTACTGTGGGAATTTAGTCCTACTGCTACGTTCTCAATTTAGTTTATTTTAGCAGAGTGTAAATATACAGTACCATCCTGGAATACATCATGAAGCAGGAAAAACGTTCAAAAGAGGTTAAAAACTGTCTATTCTTGGGATAGGATTCATTCCACCTAACCCTAGACATTCAAAAGTCAAGGTTAAAGTATATGGACATACCTCCACATGCAGTCACTGAGAAAGGTAGGTCCTATTAAGGGCAAGACATCCCGTGCTGAGGTCTCAGCTCAGTGGGATCAATCGCCCTGAGATATCATCTTTTATTGACTAGAATAACGGCTTGCATGGACAGCTGTGACATCCACATCGTGTAAATGCACAGAAGATCAGTCCTACCCTAGGGTTTTCCTTTTCTTTTCCCCAAATATGAGTTCTGCTTCCCTCCAAGCACGAGCTTTGCACCTTCTTTATCAGTGTCAGACCTAGGGCGTAGTACTGGGTAATACTCTATATTATCTTCTCTATATCAAAAAATTGCTGAAGATTGAACACAGTTGTGGAGCTGATCTATCACGTTGTTTTTTTACCTAAGAATGGTGTTCTTTGCCCCATTTATGATGCACAGAGCACCTTAGCATGGTAGAAGTGGATTTAAGTGGAGACTTTCAGCTAGTGCAAAGTGAACACCGCCTCCCACAAACTCAAACACTCACATGTAAGAACTGCCAACTAAGGAATGCCTGAAAAAAATGTTAATACTCTGTTTTCTCCTATCGTTTCCATATCTACTCCTAAGTGTATAATAATTAGGGCTGCGAGGAAGCTTTCTGAGATGATTCAGTATCATTCCAAATGTTCAGACTAACATCCTCCTCCTCCAATGAGCACATGGGCCCCAGCTGATTTTGCTAGGAACTCTGCACAAAAGTTAACATTTAAAGAGCTGGTTCAACAAACAATCACACCTGGTGCCTACAGCAGTGAACACGGCCATTCCAGGACAACTCAGGCTATTTTCTACGTGTTTCTTTCATTACTGTAAACAGCCCCTGGAATGGGAACGGCAGAAAATAATTCTCCTAGCCCAACACCATTGCTACAGATTTATAGGCCTCCAAGGAAAATTCAACAGTGACAAATAAAAGAAAGAAAAAAGGTCCCTTCAGATAGAAATCACAGGAGGCTTTCTCCCTATGAACCTGCAAACATGAGTAGAGCGAGGGAATGAGAACTTCCCAAGAGCTGGTTGTAGATCCTCTGTCCAGCTCTGATATCACTTAGAGAAGCCAGGGATGAGAAGGGCCTTTCTCCCCTGTTATTCTTTGCTTTTTTTTTTTTTTTTTTTTTTTTTTTTTTTTTGCCTGATACGTCCCTCCAGTGAGCACAGAAGATGGGGCTGGTATAAGTATAAACCACCCACAGAGCTCCTTTACCTGAAGACACCATCCTTCTGCAAAATGTGGGAGGACCAAAGTGGATGACAAAATCTACTCTGATCTCTTTCTTCCAAAATCTACTCTGATCTCTTTCTTCCTCATTTTCTTCTCAATTTTTATTCTGTTCTCCGCCTCCCCAGCTAAACTCTGTCTCCAGACATTAGCCTTTTTATTTTCATCCAACCTCCCTAATTTCTCATATTTCTGCTTAGAAAAGCAGTGTCTTTCAGTTTTACTTTTGTCTCGGGCTTTTGCTGCCCTAAGCAGTTCCCTGTGTCATGCGTGTTTTGCCTCTGCTGTTTTTGCTCATCAGTGACAACTTTTAGCTACCATATATTCTGCGCTGTGTTCTCCAGAGTGCTACACACAACAGTAGCCACTACTGCACAGCACCACAGCCAGACAGCGCATGGCACCAGCACAGGTTCCTCAGATCTTAAAAATAAATAAATACAACGAAATATAATAATCAGATGGATTTTATGGCATATGGATTCCCTTAACTAATACTCTCTGTGACCAAATCCAAAATATAGGCACTAAAAAAAGGAATTCTAGCTATTATTTCTATTCAAACATCATGTCTTAGGGTTTTACTTGAAATGCCATGGAGCAAACATGAATAGAAAAACGTCTGCTTGATTTGCAATGACAGAAACAACAACTGCCACCCTCGTGAATTAAAACAGTGACAAAATTCTCTCTGCTTTCAGTGCAACCAGAATTCTACCATAAAGCCTAAAATAAAATGCTCAGGAATGTTCTTTCCGACAGCCTTGTTCATAATTTTGCATTACCTTGTTCTGGATGAAATTAATTCCTGTGAAGAGGCCCAGGTGCTCAGGTGCACAGTCTCTCCAACTCCTACACCTCCAAGTTCTCCAAAAAGATTTAAAGAAGATATAACAAGTGTCAGGCTTTTGGTTGGCCCCTGCATGACTGGTGCTATCACCACATAAATGTAGCCATGCACCCAAAAAACCTGTTTGCCACCTGATTTGGAATTGAGATACCCCCATAAGCCAGGAGAGAAATGTTGCAGACTGCACCTCACATCTGCCCCTCAGCTCCAGGTGGCAACTTCACCGAGAGGCCATTTAAAGGAATTGGGCTTTTGTCTAAGTTATGGTCGGCCTTCAAAATTCATTCCTTCTGAGTGACGTGCGGAAAACTGCAACGCTTGGTATTATATTGGTTGCCTTTGTTTCCAGTACACTGAAACAGCTAATTACAGCGGTTCCTTAAAACCCTCTTGGTGGTAAAATTCTGCTGTTAGCAGTGCTCAAACCGATGTAAGGATTTTCTCTTCTGTTAGGCCCTATTTTGGCTCAGTCAAGACCCACAGTGATTAGCATGAAGCTATTCCAGCAGAAACTCTTCTTTTTCTACGCTATTCCAATCATAACATGCAGCATTTTCTTCTACACATTGAATTTCAGCCTCTTTTCTAAGGATGCCAGCTTTACATGAGAAGGTCTTGTGTGCTACACACAAAATCTCCGCAAGGTAATGTCTTCGGAAGGCGGATCGGGCTATGAGCAAAGCACAGGACAACAAGGCACCTCCTACCTGAATGTCACATTCTTCACAACCAGATACCGGTCAAAGCTTTGAATGATAGGGCAGATACCACCTTTGACTTTAAAAGTGATGTATGGCAGAGGGATTTACCATGCAAACAGTGAGCAGCTCTAGATCTTGTGTCATTAACTCCTGAGACGAGACTCAACACTATAAAATGCTGCTGCTGCAGCGCTGGTAGGACTTGTCAGGGAAATGTTCCTCGAACATAGCTAAGAAAAAACAAAATAACCAGACAAACAGAAAGGCCTTTCCTAGGTACAGCCCATTGCAAATAGCAGTGTACACATCAAGGGTAACTCACTGTGGGGAAATAGAGAATACTTACAGTGGACTTGATATCCTGCGATTTTGACGGTGCGTCTCTTCGGTTTGCCCAGGGTTTAGCTCAGTCTGTAAAAGAAGCAGCATGTTGGGATCATATATTAAAACGCCACCTCACAGCAAGCACAGAGGACTTGCATCAGGTGCTCCGATGGAGTGGATTGCTTGGTAACCGAAACAGTACACAAACTCAGTCCCCACAGCTGGGGAAGCCCTCGGCGCTGCATTAAGCTCCTTTGCCAAGGTTGCTCTGATGGTGATGGGCACGCTCACAGAAAATGCAACACTGGCCTTTTTCCTCCCTTGAGGAGGCTGCAAGGGAAACTGCAGCCTTGCCGGGCTCTGGGCAGATGTGACACAAGAGAAGCCGACAGCTCCGAGCTCAGATGTGGATTTCAGCTCTGCTCAGACACTGACTATACAGAGCAGCCCTCAGATGCTACAGCTCTCCCTCTTAAAATGAGTATTTAGTCCTGAGTTTTGTTTTCCGACCACTTTTGCTCTAAGTGAAGTGAATCTGCTTCCTACTGTTCAGGTCCTCCATTCTCATCTTTTCCAAAGCCCCTAACACGGGCGCATTGATCTGCACACGTACGGCTCCACAGCGGAGGCTTAGATAACGGCAGTGCAAAGTCTCAAGCAAAGAGCAGTAACATTTCAGCATATACACTTCCTCTGGTCTACATTCCCATCACCAAATTCGCTGTTCGGTGGTGGCTGTGCAACCCCACTCTCTGCAAGGGAAGAGTTCAACCCTGCTGGCAGCACTCGCAGTGCAGACAGAAGCAGAACTAACCAGCCCCCTCCCGCTCCAACATGATCACAGTGTTTCTGGACAACTGGAAGAACAACAGGTGTTAACACATTTACCTTACGGAAGCCACCTTCAGTCAGTACACAGCTTCCGTTTCACTGAAACCCCAGGCAGTAACTTCAAAAGCAGCTTCAGGTCCCTCAGGATTAGAACCAAATCTGCAAGAACTTCAAGCAGTGTTCAGAGGCAGCAACTCCTTCTACAACCGTTGGCTGCAAAATACTCTCTGCCTATAGGGGTTGGTTGCCCTAGACCATATGTTTCCAGCGTTTCAGATGAGCGGCACTCCTGCCACCTCTTCCTCCTCCCTGCCTTCATCCCAAGTTTGCTGCCTCCTTGGTTTTTTTTGACCGCTGCCTCCATCTCTGTGGATTGTTCCTTAGTTACTTCCCTGCTAGGACAGTCCTGACCACACTCTTCAGACCTCCACCTCCCCATCCTCTTCCTGGCCATGGTAACGCTGGGCTCATACCCCAGCCCAGCGCCGCAACCCTCGTTCCGTGAAGACAGGCCTGGAGCAGGGAGCCCCAGCCCACATTCCTGCCGGGGCCGCGTATCCTGTTCGGGAGCGACGTGTCACGTCGCCACCCTCCTTCTCCAGACCACAGCAACCTTGGACCCCGGCCAGCCCATCCCACGAGACCCGTGCGTATCTGCACACCAGCACCAATCCTATCCAGGCACACGGGGACGTACGAACATCCACACGGGAATTATTTTGGAGCTGAAGATCTAGGCAAGCAGCAGCTTCTCACCACAGCAGGCCCAATCACAGCCATGAGAAAAAGCCTGGTTTTCCACCCTGAGCTGTGCGTTCTCGTTTTGCTATCCCAACTCTCAGACATTGCAGGCTTGGGAGGAAGGGAGCAGGGCGTGGGTGGTACTGCAGTGCCTGAAAGCGTCTCAAACCCTGGGACCAAAGTTTAAATAAGCTCAGCAAAGCGTCGAACTCCGTTTTGCAGCCACCACAAACCCTGGCTCCACAAGGACTTGTGCGGCTGCGAGAGAGTTGGAATTTTACTTCCCTCAGGGCCTCTAGCAGATCTCAGACCATCTTGCGGTCTTGCTGGTATCTAATACCAAGCGGCGCCTCCACGACGCATTATGAAAACACCAGCCGCGATGGAAGAGGTGCCCTCCGCCCCACACAGCAGCGTTGCACTTAGCCACACGATGAAATAGAAGACTTGCGCCTTCCACCCTTGCGGGACCTGCAGCCCTCACCCCCGTTAGTGTGCCAGCCCTCCTCACGTCGCATATTTCTTCTTTGCGGTTGGGACCCAACCATTCTACAGCCAGGAACTTGAGGGACATGAGTCAAAGGCAGAGAAGAAGCAAATGAGATGTTTTCTCTGTAGCTCTGGGCAATGGAGGAGAGAGGAGGAAGCCGAAGTCCAACTTTCAGCCCAGCAGTCAGAGCTGCCCTGTGCAGCTGAGGATCCATTAGCTGGACAGACATTGCTGAACACCAGGAGACCTCAAAGCTCCGCAGGCATACGGTGCTTGCAGCTGGCACCAGTGCGCTGTTTGGATTCAGAATCGGCTATACCCACCGTGTATTTATCATTGAGTCCCGCCAATATGCTCAGTGCCAAATACCACAGAAGAGCATCTTGCAAATTATCTCGATGAGCACCTTACAAGTCTGGTGAGGGTGCCTGGACAAGGCTACAAAGAGAACAGTAGGCACAGCATGGGTTAATGCTGACAACCCCTGCAGCAGCTCCCGGCAACCCCTGTCCATCTTTTAGGCCATGCGGCTTCCTCATGTCCACGGTGACAGCTGGGGACAGAGTCTCCAAGCCACCCCATGTTATTCTGATGTCGGAACGGGGAAGACATTTCCCAAGGCACTGCCAGCAATGACATCATGAGATTATGAGGGAGCAGGTTTCCAGGTTGGACGGGGTAAGAAGGTCTTTAAATCGTCCTCCATGCTCTTCCCATGGGATGTGAACAAGCAGTGCTTCTCTCTCCTTTCCAGCATCTGCTCTTGCTGGAGAAGGAAGGACTCTCTGCTCCCGGCACTCGCTGCCAGGTGCAAGGTTAAGTCCTCGCACAAAACAGGCAAGCACAGCGGCGGAGGAGAGCGCTCCGCACCCTCCCCGGCTGGTGGGGGTGCAGCCCCTTGGGGCGTCACCCCAAGGGCTGCAGCGATGCTGCAGATGCAGCTGGTGGAAGAAGCGCTCACAAAGAACCTGCCCTCCTCCGCTCACAGCAGCGCTCGCAGCGGCAGATCGCTTCGTGCTAGACCACTGCCTCCAACAGGAGCATCCACAGGAAGCAGGGAGATGGCTAAGGATGCTCGTCCGCGTGCCCAGGTCCCTGCCCTCTAGCTGTGCTTGTGCATAGTCCAGAGGCTTCACGCATCCTACGTACCCCGGCCACACGCGGCGCGGTCCTTCGGGAGGAGCACAGGGACGAGCACTCCGGACACGGAGCTCTGTCCAGGCGGGCGCGCGGAGACGGGGCGTGCAGTTAGGGAGACAGCGGGACGCCCATCCCGGCGAAGCAGCGGCCGCCGCGCACACAGCTGGGGTGCTCAGCACAGCGGGCGCCCTCTCAACGGCTCCTCCGGGGAAGCCGGATCGCGCCAACCGTCACCACTGCCTGACCCGCGCTCGCATCCCCGCCGGCTCAAACGCGCTTCCCCAAATCCCCCTCTTATCCGGGGGCAGCTGCACACGGCACATTTTAGTATTTTTCAATGACAGCAGATTGTTTGAAAATGAAAATTAAAAAAAAAAAAGACATTTAAGACATTTATGGTCTTCTTTCTTAAGATTTTTTTTCTTTTTTTTTTTTTTTTTAAAGACCTGCAACTCTGCAACTTTAAGTGTTTTAAAGCAATTCAGATGTCTACAAACATGATTCATATGTCCGATTCTTACATCAATTTTGCACGCGCAACATCTGCCCAGTTGCTTTGGGCTCGCAAAGGGGAGGACGTGACCCAGCACTAAAACTCCAGCGACTTGGGTTCGATTCCTGCTTCGGTTACACATTTCCTGTGTGAAACTGGGCAAGTGATAACATCTAGAGCCTGCATTAGTCCCCGTTTCTAAATTGGGGATACTTCCTTATTCACAGATGTCTTGTGAGTCATTCATTAGTGTCTGCGAGGCCCTCGGACACTACAGGGAGGGAAAGACCCACAGAGATAAACAGGGATCCATATAACCGGAAAACAGAAGGGAAGACACCCTGGAGACTTTCTCTACTCATTAAAACGTCTAGGATTTGATGCTCTATTTATGTTTTTCATTCTTGCTGATATTCCACATGGTTTCAGCACCTTTCCTTCTCACCTTCCCAGGCAGCAAAGGGCACCAGCATCCACACCGTGAGGAACGCAGACAAAGACAAGGAATTTTGCATCTCGCCAGCAAGGCACGAGCAAATGGTTAATCCACTTTGGCAACCCAAAACAGTTTTTCCAGAGAAGCGTTTGAACTGAAACACAGTAATTATTGCAAAATCTGCATATTTTCAGAGCTAAATATTCTAAGAAACATAACGACTGAAATTAGAACAACAACAACAAAAAGCAACAAGCCCTTTGTAGCCTCATGAGCATCACCACCAGAAAGCCGGAGGTAAAGACAGACTCTTCTCCACAGAGACGTGGAAAACGCGGGCTGAGAGCACCCCTTCTCCTGGTCGTACTCACGTTATGTAGAATACGGCAGTTTTCTCCTATGTGAAACACAATACACAGCTCTGCTCCAGGCAATTCAGATCTGATCTGTACTTTTAAGGTAGACCTAACACTTCCACGCGTTCTCCCAAAGCTTCAGGCAGGCTGAGGCTGCTCTGGCTTGACTGTAGGCAAACACAGGCTTGGGAGCAGGAGAATTTAGTAATGTCATTTCCATCATTAAGCTCCACTGGGATTTGAAGTGAGGCTCCTGCAGACAATAAGGGCAAGCAAATACAGAAGCACCGCTCTTGCACTCCAGAAGACATTTCTTTTTTTAAAAACGTTCATAATGAAACTAATCTTGTTTCCTCACAAACAAAACTCACGAAAAATGATTTCTCGCATAATTTTTAAGATGACCCTCAAGACCCATTCTATGTTTCTGACTGTGAAGGGGGATTATTTGCACCGCTGCAAGCCTCTCCTCCAGAGCATTGTAAAAATCACTGCTGCTTTCACTTCTCGTGTGCTCATTGGTGCAAAAAGTCATTAGTAAACTAATATTTCGAAACTACTGCTGCGTAATGATTCTTTCAAAATTCATCCGAATTGAACACTCCAGACCTGCCAAAGCAAGAGTGGGAAGCCAGCTATTGGCAGGATGGTGAGTCTTTCCAAGGTAACGTGTCCTGCATACAGCTAAAACAGTAATTGCCTTTCTCCGATAATATGTTCCCCCTGCTGAGACTTACGGTTAAACTCGTGGATTGAGAAACCTTCCAAAACGTTTCTACATAGGTTCAAACCACAGCAGTGGAAAAAAAAAAAAAAAAAAAAAAAAAAAAAAAAAAAAGAGAAGAAGAGGACAGCTACAGTTCACATGGAGTTTATGATTTCTGCTCAATCTCATAATTGCAGGGTGAATCAGTGGGGAATGAGGTTTTAGTCAATACCACAGGCCCTGCTCTCATGGCCTGTAAGCTCAGCACGGATCAGCTGAAAACGGTTTCCCTCGACCCTCCCCTGACTTCCTGGTGAACGCCGCCTTTCTTCTGAGGATGCCCGTATCCGTGTTTGAACAGTTTTGCTGAGGGTCCCTCCCAGCAAGGGTCCCTGCTCCCTGGTTGCTCGCTTCGCCAATTCGCCTAGTGCAGAACCCAACCACCCGATGCATAACGGAGGCAAAGCAAAACTCGGGCAGATCTGCTGAGTGCCACTGTAGCTCCACTGTGCAGCAGCAAAATCCTGCCTTAAAGAGATGTTCAGCCCTCCGCTGAGCCCCCACAGAGCCTAAACACCTGCGTGGGAGAAACTCCTTCCACCCCACTGGCACTAGAGCCAGACAAACGAAATTCCTGTTCCCTCTTATTTGCCAGTATAAGTGTAGCCTCAAATGCTCCGGAATTGGAGGGTGAATGTTTGTATCTGCAACTTGTCATTACACTGATTCTCCTGCCTGGAAGAAGTGACTCCTTGTGCTACCTGGTAAATTCAAGGGGGTGAGAAGGAACAGAAGGAAGCACATTAAGGGAGGTTGAATAAAGACAGATGAACCCTAATAGCAGTCAAGCTGCCAAAAGGTTAAGAAAATGATAACAGCCCAATTTTCAAACACTAGGGTTCAAAGCTGTCTTATGGAACAGGGCTCCTCTTTGAAAAGAGACGTATGAAGCTCCCAGGACTGACCTACTGCATGCTGCATACTGGTTGATCTGGAGAGCTGCAGCCAATTTTCTGCACGTGTCCAGAAGCTGCTATTTAGCATGCGTAGGAGTCTGGTCTCACTGCACAGGTCTCACAAAGCCCGATGCAAGTAGACATCATGCCTAGACGCTGGCCATGCTGCAACTTAATCTTTCGCTAATACAGCACTCATTTTGAGTAGTAAACGCAAAACGTGGACATCAACAATGAAAACATAAAATGTTCTTTCCCCAATTTTTCTTTTTACCATGCAACACTTCACTGCAAGCTCCAGTGGCCCTGGCTCGTGGTCATATATCTGGACAAGATTCTGCACCTCTTTTTCTTACTGATTTCAGGGCAATTAATGGAGTAAGGGACTACCCCATATAAGAAAGGCAAGCCTGAAGTGAGTTGAATTAGATGCTCAGTTAATCACTAGGCAAACAGAGCAGTACAGAGCTGAAAGACAGAAGAGAGCCCTAAGCAGCAGCAAGGAAACTATGAGCAAGTGTAATAATGAGATCAATTCTGCTTCCTTACAGAATATTCTCCAGGGGTTTGTATACACCAGTTCGGCCACACATGATCCAGAATCCAAGCCAGCCAACACAAGTCCAAACCCAAATATGGGTTTGCTTCAGAAAGGGTTGCACATGTGCTGTTTTCAGACCAGAGACAGCAATATCTGGTTTAGACTCTCTCCACAGCAGGGCTAACACTAGGCACAAGCCTTCATATCCCAGCTTCTTATCTGATGTTCACCATCTGAATTCAAATAACTAGTTTCCTCCATAGTTCATTCTGCATTTCATCAGCTTCCTGGGAGCAGCATTCTCCTCAGGCAGAAAGAAAGAAAGAAAGAAAGAAAGAAAGAAAGAAAGA
>VZSV01000164.1:440750-452417 GCA_013398735.1 Nothocercus julius | reverse complement strand
TATATATATATAGCTACAGGCCTTAACAGGAATGGAGTAGACCTTCATTTACTAGCGTAGGTCTGTTTTACGACTGCTGTCTCTGCAGACTGGCTCTAGGCAGTGGATAGCAGAGGCTGTCTTATGTCTGCTCAGCAGCCAGGCAGGACACTTATGTCAGTACAAATGTATATGAAGTATAAAGCAGTGTGCGACAAGTTCAGAAAAGGTGCTGAAGGACGTTTTGCTGGGTCCTTGAGCAGACAGTGACTGTTCCATCTTGTTTAGGAGGGCAACTTAGGGGTCTTGTGTTAATGCAACAAAGGGCAAGGCCAGGACTGTAGAAAGGCGTTCGATCTTTAAGGAGACCGCTTGATATGGTTGGAAACACCCAGACAAGCCTTAGGGCGCACCGTCTCTGTTGCAGGTCAGTCCTGCTAATGACTAATTCTTGCAAATGCTTTAAAATCGGCGGCTCTTGTGCGGGCTGGGGTAAGACCGGAGGTCGAGCAGGCAAGAAGTGCCCCTGGCACGGTGGAAACGGACAGGTCACCGCTCACTGTTGTATTTTGGCCCGCTGCTTTCTCCAGCTCTCACCCGTGCTCTGCAGGCCGCGTGCCCCACAGCAGGAGCAGGACGTGGTTCCAGAGCTCACGCACACATGGACTTACCAACCTGCAGCAGCCTGAAGGCCGCGCAGCACCCTAAAGGCTTGGACACCCTGCAAAGACCTCCCGTAACTCATCATCCGTTAGCTCCGCTGGCTACAAGCCAGCGGGGTGTTCCAGCCCTCCGCGTGCTCTCGCGGGTGCTAAGGAGCGCCCTCCTGCACGTCACCAAACGCACGGCGGCATCACTGCGCGCACCGGGCGCCGCTGGCCCAAAGCGCGGGGGAGCGGGCCAGAAGGTGGTGCTGCAAGAACGGCGGAGACACAGCCAGCGTGGCCCTGGCGAAGCTGGGGAGAGGCCAATCACCCGCCAGGCTTCAGAGCCCACCGCTGACAAGAGCCGCTCGCCCCAAACCTGCAGCGGGAGAGAATCACGCATTAACTGGTCATCCGGCTGGGGAACCCCCTTCCGAGGACTCTCAAGTTATGACCTCGACTTTCTGGAAAACAGGAAGAAAAGTATTTCATTACATTACAGTTCTTTTCCTCTTTGAGGCTTCTGTATTCATTCAGGAGCAGCAGGAGCCAGCGGGAGGACAGCAATAAGCATGACCTTGCTTCCGTTACAGAGCGGATGCTCAGGTGGAAAAGCTGCTGGACAGCCAAAATAGAGAAATGTGTTTGCTTTTTAGGTTGTTCGTTGTTGTTTTGTTTTTTGTTTTGCTTTTCCCAAAGTCAATTTAGAAGATTTTGTTCTTTCCTACGTCAAAAATAAGCGGCATTTTTACTACGAAACCTGAAGTTTAGAGTAGGGTCCCAGAACAATAACATATTCCAAGAAAAGGGGGAAGTTCTCACCTGGATACGAAAGCGTTAAATCAAAACCACCTGAACTGCTTGATAATTGCACAAGAGCTTGTTTGTGTTCACAGCGAGGTTCTGCACAGCTCACAAACCAAATACTAAGACTTGCGGAAGCTCCATCTGCTACTTGGTGATGCCAAGTCTTAACAGCAATCAAGTGGTGCACAGTAAGTCCAGCCTTTGCCTCGGAAATTCCTATTCTTAGTCCTAGACTAAAGAGCAAACAACATTCATGCTCACACTTATAAAGCATTAATGATGGCCAGTTGCAAGCAAGAGAAATTCTTAGCATAGTCAAGGCCCTTGCTTTTTTGGAACAATCATTTCAAGGGGAATTAAAAGGTTTATTTTCAAAATTTGATACCATAATCTCACGTAGTCTTCAGACAGCCTCCAATTTTAAGAGCAGAAGACAATGCGATGAATATTTAGTGTGACCTCCAGCTTAACGCGGGTTGCAGAACCTCTCAGACGCCTCGGCAGCAAGCTCATGACTTGCCCTTGAGCTTCAACATCTCTTATGAGAAGAAAAAACTGTCTTGACTTAAAGACTAGAAATGACAGGACATGAACCAGTTTCCACTTAAGATGTTCCAGTGACTGATAACCTCTGCTAAGATTCAGCTCCTTGCTTCCAGCTTCATCCTCCAAACACTTTAGCTATATATTTAATTAACAGAAACTTTTTTTTGGGTTCTGCTGTTCATCAAGAAATCCACTGACTGTCACAAGACCAAGAACGGACCTTTGAGAGCCCTCCTTGAAACCACTTGTATATGTTGTAATTCCCCACTTACAATTACTGTTTGAAAACTATTTGGGGTAAGAGAAACACATTTTAAATTTCAGAAATAACACAAACCAGAACATAGGGAATTCTTGGAAACATACTTGCTTTTCAATCAGCCTTCTATACATTTAAGACAAACTTTCTAGCTGCAACTGGTTTTGTGGTCTGCAGAGGCTGACTGTGACACTGTGGAACAGCGCCCGATGCACAGAGCTCATCAGCCAGGAACCATAGTAATGTTCCCTGGTCATGGAGACCATCCATGTTGAAGGTCAAAGGGGAAAAAAAGAAAAAGAGATATTGCAATATGCTTGCATTCCTTGCAAACCAGGTGACATTACAGAACATTTGTCTTTCCCTCAAAGGCAGAAGTTGTACGTATTTTTTTTCCTGTACCACTGAGATTTTAAAAACACTCTTCTTAAATAGCTCAATCAAGGGACAAAAAAAAAAAGATCATTTTCTTTGCAGGGCTAAGCGATGTGGGTGCAGAATACCTGAGCCTAGAAGTTCAATGCACTGCAACCATCCTGCAGCTTCCCCGATTAGCTCCCTCGTGCACAGCTTGAGGACTTGGTACCAGGCCTGTTGTTTTTAAAGCTATGTTCCAGTTACTTAAAGCAACAATAAATCTGCGGGGCTATTATAGCAATTTCAAACATAAACCTCACAGGGAAGCAAATTTGGTAGCTGCTCCATCTGGCTGACAGATTGAACGGTGCCGAGCTGCGGGCGCTATTTTGGGAGCTCCTCTGAGCAGGGTCGGCCCGAAGCGCCGGGGCTGCTTCACCCCACGAGCAAGGAGGACCTGCTTGGGCAGAAGGCGCCGTGGAAATCTTTTGCTGAGCTACAAAAGGAGGAAACTTACCCGGCCCAGGCTGACATGTGTCCCGGTGCGTTCCCGGGCACAATGCTCAATGAACGCTATTATCCGAGCGGGTGTTTATTTCACATCGCAAAGCGGTTGCCAGAACACACAATCCCGCGTCTCACCCAACGGCCCTGCAGGCTGCCGGAGAAACTCCTCTCGGAGGGAGAATGAGACGATTATGCTGCCATTAACTCTTTGGTGGCGGGAGCAGGACTTGCCCCAGCTTGGCACCTCCGAAGCTCCTTCCACCGAGCAGCCGCCGCAGCAGGAATATTGCCGCTGGCACCCCCAGCACTCGTGGAGCTGCTCAAGACCTCCAATTGCAGCATGCTCAGGGGAGATCCCAGCATCTCCTTTCCTCCTAATTTTATCGTCACGCTTGCTCACCAGCTTTGCCACCCCCTGATGTTCTCCAGATGATCTCCTTCCACTCGCTGCACGGAGCAAAGGCATCCAAAAAGGCCTTGCACAAGGTGCTGGGCAGATTTAATCAGAAGTTTAAGGATTTTTTTTTTCTTCTTTTCCTCAATGAAGACAAATGAAGGAAACCTCAGGTTAAAAAAGCCACTCTCCATGTAAATAAAAACCATACGCCTCCACTCAGCCTCAGCAAATACACCTTGATAATTCTCCCAATCTCCTTTAACTGTTTTTCCACTGGCCTGACTGCTGTCTTGAAGACAGATGTTCCTGGAGCTGGCAGTAAGAAAGATCAGAATTAGGGCTAATTAATACCCTCTGCAAACATTAATGAATCCTCAGTAACCTCCCATAAATAGAAATATTTGATTCCCATATTACAGCTGGAAACACAGAATTCTGAGGACGTCTCGCATGACAAGCTGCTGTCAGAGCTGAGCCCAGACCTCCTGTTTTGCCTTCTTTTGTCACAATAAACTTCTCTTTTCCTATTCTAAGAACCACGCTGTAAACAAGCAATGATATTTTCCTCCCACTTCCAATGCTGTGATCTTTCCCTGGAATTGTGTGGTGAAGTTTCATCACCTTTTCCAGGAAGGCAACAGGATCACCATCCACTTGGGCGCAACATGCTGCAGATTAACTGCAGCACATAAACCACAGCAGAAAAAAGAAGTTTGAAGGTACTGCCATGATATGAAA
The DNA here is from genome assembly GCA_013398735.1 of Nothocercus julius. Lineage (NCBI taxonomy): Eukaryota > Metazoa > Chordata > Aves > Tinamiformes > Tinamidae > Nothocercus > Nothocercus julius. The sequence goes on along the minus strand of VZSV01000164.1, from coordinate 448,183 downwards.
GGCTGGGAGAGGAGCTGGAAGATCACACACTGGCACCCGATCCCACTGGAACACGCGGGGGGCCTTTGACCTCAGGGACAGCAGGATCGGAATATGGATTTATGCACCTGAACCATAAACTTTGTTGGTTTTTTTTGACCCACTTTCCTGTTGTTTGGAGGTGAGGCATAAACCAGCATTTTTATACCATACATGACACCACACAGTCATCTCTTTAGCAAATATCTCTGCATCTTCTTTTCAGGTATGAACTTTCTGCAACACATCTGCGCTGCAGCGGAGCTCAGCAGGAGCAGAAAAGTTCTTCTGCAAATGATAAAAGTGACACTTCAGTCTTAGGGGAAAAGCCTGGAACAGGGGAGCTAATCGGAAAAGCCCTCACGACCACGTGAACCTCCATACGTGACCGGCAACTCACGTACGTCGCTTCACTCCAGGGTAGAACTAGTAAAGCTCATTTTCTTTCTATGAATCATACTAAGAAAACAGTCTCAATTAAATTATAAAACGTTGCTGCCACAATACCAATTTGTGTGGCAATTTATTTTTAGAAGCAGCTTAAAGTAGAGTGTTTGTTCCCCTATTAAAAATATCACCTCTTTCATTGAGTAAGGGATGACCTAAGAGCAGTGACACACTCCTGTGCAAAGGAGCTCTCTGCACCAGGATTGCAGCACTCCAACAAACGGGAAAAAACACCGAACACAGGAGGGGAGGAAGTCCAAAAAACAGTCTTAACATTTCACTGCCAGCGTTAACAAGACTCCAGGGCTTGCAGAAGGGAAAATAAAGGGATGAGGCTGTAAAGACTTTGCAAATAGTATCTTGACCACTTAAAAGTGAAAAGAAAAGCCTCCATGCAGCTTTGGAAGGAAATTTGGTTTATGACAATCAACCTTGAGTCGAAAAGGAACACTGATGCGTCATGGGCCCTTGACTTGAAATCCCTCTACCATCGTGAAACGAAGTCTTGATCTAGCACCGCACGTACACCCTACTGTGCCAGTGAAGTAACTGCAAACGAAAAGGAAAAAGGGACACAGACGGCAGTGCCCATGGCTGCCTATGTGCACCCACAGCTCGGGCAATATGGAAGTAGCCTTTTCCTGAAAAGGCTACTTTTCCAAGCTTTTTCCCAGCCAATTCCTGACACACGGCGGTGAAAGAGCATCTTTCCCAGCAGGTCCATCAAAACTGCTGTTGATCATAAAATCGCTCTGCCAAGAGCACAGATCTGGCCGCACTGTGTTCACTCTGTGCATCCTTATGCTTTTTGGCCTTTCATTAAAGCATAGCGCTAAATGCATACATGAAGACGGTGTTGAAACCTAGCAAGATCAAATCCAAAGGCCAGATGCCTCAGAGATGCCAGAGGTTCACAGAACTGTGAAGCCAGGTAAGAAAAGATAAATTGAACTAAAAGCAATGCAGAATAGTAGAAGCAAGACATTTGCAAGTGATTAGGGATCAACTTTGCAGAGAAGCCTTTTCCAGCGTACCTGATTATTGCCTGTTGCTCTGCAACATCAAAGATTCCAGGTTAACCGATGAAAAGATGGAGCAATGATCATACTGTCAACATAGCTGCTTTTATAGGACAGAATTGTCTGGTTTTTTACTCTTATGTAAGTCAAAAAAGTCTTAGTTATTTTGATTGAAGCTTTCCAAGAAAGCTCACTTCTGAGTAGTGAATAAACATGAAACGATGTAAAGTTACCTCATTTGATGGATACTGCTCTGCAACCTTCACTATAAGCAGATACATATGGGCTGGCGCATATGGAAAGCCACACAGCTTTGTTTTCTGAAAAATCTGAACTGCTTTACAGAAACGGAAAATAACAAGAGAAACAAGAACTTGAGGAAAAAAAAAAAAGAGAAAGAGAGAAAAGAGAGAAAAGCAGGAAAAGCAAGTGGCATATGCAAGTGAGAAAAGATACGGCTTTTGGTGGGACACACAAGTGGAAAATTACAGCAGGATTGTTCCAGAGGGAACACGGAATCATGGTTAGGAAACAGCAAGGTTACTAGATGGACTCGGCTTTTTGGACATAGCAGAACATCAGGAGCAGAACTATTGCCAGAGAAGGGGCTGGGTACAACTGCCAAGAAATAAGCTGCAAGAAGAGAAGAAATGAGTTTGAAGACATTTGCACAGGTGCAGCTGGACAACAGGGAAAAAAGGACAAGAGAGGGACCTAGGGACAAAAAATGTGCAAGAGAGAGGGAGAAAACAAATTGCTGGCTCAACATGATGGATGCATGTGATTCTCCCTAAAAACTCAACCAGCCATAGGTTTATACAACATGTCATGTACAGCAAGTCCAAAATACTACTAAAACCCTAGGAGGCTTTAAACAAAATGCTTTAGGCAGGTTGTCTTTCATGTAAACAAAAGCCAGACAAATAAATTAATCATAACTAGTATTATTAGGATTACTGCAACATCGAGAATCATTTACTGGTACAGTAAGCTTTGCCTTTTTATTTTCTTTTCCCCTTTCTCCAGAAAAAGGAATCCCTTTGTGCACCTGCCTTTAACACTAACATTCTAGACAGCACGTCCAAATATAAAACAATTATAGCCAGAAGAGTTTTCATCCATTCAGTAAAGTCGAATGAATAAATATAAAATCATTCACATTAAATACTCTCCACAGGGATATTTGAGGCTTTTCCCCCACCGTTGTAAACCGGTTTTCCGTAGCTAGAGTCCTTTAAAAAACAGCAAATGATGAGTCTTTGTTCACAGAACTGCGTTGTTCCTCAAGTTCTTGTATCTTTGGGAAAGACACAGAGATCACAGGAGAGGGGAACAGCAGTCAGCAGGTTTGGGCCCTGCTGCCTATGAGCACCAGCCCTTCTCTGTGCCTCTGTTTCCCTCTTTTAAATACGCTAACAATATTATTGGCCCCAAGCCATGAGGAGCTGGAGAATCCTAATCCATTGTCACATCTATAGAGGCTGAGCTGACAGAGGTACAAATTATTTTTCCCCGTTTATGATGGAATTTCTAGAAGCAGACAGTGCCGCCGAGGAGATGCAGTCTCAAGCCTGGTACTGTGCTGACCAACAGGTTTACGTCGAGGCGCAGCTAACAAAACCCTGCTTTATGCTCTTCTCGACGGGGAAAACAAGAAACGAGCTCTTGTTTGAGTACATTTGCAACTGATTACCTTTGGGATCCCTCCACCACTTTTTGTTTTCATTTCTTATTTGTTAAACACTGACAGTTAAAGGGACATAAACAGTGGCTGTGAACTATATTTTTGGTCTCTGCGGGCAGTACCTGGCTCGGCCCCCTTTGCGTTATAAATATAAGTGTCGTCCATAAAGCTTCATTTATCAGACCCCGCGGAAATGCATAAATCTTGGCATGCTACCCCCTCCACCATCTCCCCCAAAATGAACTAATTTGATATTCCTGACATTTAAGGACAGTGTCTGAGCCAAAAGGCAGAAATCCAAACAAAGGACATAGGCCTTCTGCTTCAATACCTAAATGCTGCAAATCCCCACCAAGTCAAACATGTTCCCACCCTCACTCACAACCACTTTTTCAGTTTATAAGTCATGGAACACACTGGGTTTGGTTTCTTTTCCTCCTGGGCCTCAGCCCCAAATACTGAGGTTCTTTAGCCATCAAAACCTGCTGAACAAAAAGGAAAGCTACAACATCTAAGTGGATGGGGCGTTTTCTATCAAAAGGGAAGAAGAAAGGAAACCGTAACAAGGGAAAAGTCCACGTGATGATTTTCTAACAAACCATAGCTTCTATTCTTGCAAATTCCAAGTCCTGTACATAATCTGTATTTCTACTTACTGGTTAGATAACAGTATGGTAAATAACCATATTTTAGATAGCAAAACTTCCATAGGAGTAAAAAACACTTATTTTCAGCACAATCTGATCATCGCAGGGACACATATTTCTTTCCAGTATTTTCACGATTGATTTGAATGAGGGAACATAGTATATGCTTACTAAAATTGCTGCTGATACCAGGCTGATACAGGCGGCAAGTACTTCAGAGGCCAGGATTAGGATTCAAAATGATCTTGATAAATTGTAGAAATGGTCTGGAAAAAGAAAAAGACAAAGACAATTCAGGAACAGCAGGTGAACAGTATGAATAACCAATTGTAGTCACAAGGGAAATAACTTGTGAGCTGACAGGGATCCCAGCCCGGGGTTGAACACTGTCATGTTGCTGCAATAAAATCAAACATCACAGCACGTCACATAGAGAGGAGTGATGCTCATCAGACTCAAAAAAATGGAACTCTCTTCCTATGTATCACTACTGAACTCCCAATACTGGACAGTGTATTCGATACAGGTGCAGATGAAGTCCCAAGGAGAACAGCAACAGTCATCAAGAGATCTGAAGAGAATGACGGGGAGAAAGACTGAAAGAATCAGGTTCATCCGGTTTAAAAGGAATAAAGACTAAAAGGAGTTACCATAAGGGCATTCAAAAACAAGGAGCACAAAGGACCACACCACCCCCACGGCCTGTCAAGAATAGCAGAAGTAGCCACGACCTTAAATTCCTCCTCCTTACAGGGAGGCATGGGTTGGACCCTACAAGAAATTTTTCTGATTTCATTCTTCAATTCTTAAGAAAAGAATTGAAATTGAAATTCTAGGTCGGCTGTGTTATCCGTATTGCTTGTTTTGGAAAAGTTAGCCTACCAACCATCAGGAAAGGGTTTGGAGGATCTTGGACTGCCTTAAATCTTTATGTTTTTTATTCCAAAGCATAAACCAGCCTGCTGCCAATGACGACTCAGACGAAAAGCGTGAGCAGCACCTACATATCACAACTATTATTAATCTGCTGTATTATGATAGCACCTCAGCTGAGGTCCTGGCTTCATCCATAACATGTTTCACTAAGACAATTCGCCTTCTTAAACCTCTATCTATACCAACCAGACAGGGGAGATAAGTATTATTATTTGAAGACACCAAATCACGCGTCCATGTCGTACAGAGCAGGTCACATACTAAAAGGGGGGCCCTGTCCAGTGGTGTAATCTCAGGACAACCTTTCTACCTACAGAAATAAGAAAACAGATGTCTCACTTGAATAATTTGTGAATGCTCTGCTTGCAGCAGCGCATAACAGAATATCAAGCCAGTTTTATTTTTAAGCAAATCTGCCTTCCCACACAGCATGCAAAATACGCTTTTGCAGGTGAAAGATTGCAGCAAAAATGATCAGGGCACTAATTTCTCATTAGAAGTAACCCGCACTGAATAACGATGGGGCTGAACAGCACAAGTTTTTCCTGCAGTCACAGAGAATGCGGGAATTTTGATGGCTGATGAGTGAGCGCAAGTATTTTTAGCAAGTTTTCATCGAGTACAAAAATAAATTTATAATAATACACTCTCAAACTGGCATGTTGTTGACAGCCTCAGCAGAGGCCATCGTGGGGCACCTCACCTTGTCTGGCAAAGGGTCTTGCAACTTCCTTCACGTGGCCGGGGGCCAGTTTGGTCCAGCCATTAAGCCACAAAACTTCCCTCTGCGAGCCTCAGGTTTGTGCAAAAGATCTTCACTGAATGATCTGAAGAGACAAAAGGGGCTCAATTCAGCTGCTGCTGTCTTGCAGGCACCTCAAAACTCTGTTGCCATTTTTTGCTCTAGGCTCTACGTCTCTGTAGGGAAGCAAGGAAAATTCAGTGCTAGAATAGCCTCACAGGTGCTTGCAAGAAAAGTTAATTTTTATTTCAAAAGTAAAGTAAAAAAATAAAGAGACAGAGCATTTTGGAGACACACACTGATGCTGGCAGGGAACTGCACTGGCTTTGCAGTATATACCCATTGCTGTCACACCACTCCCCTACCACCAAAGACATCTCTAATCACCAGGACCCACTGCAACACCATGGAAATAAAAGCCAGCCTTGCTGAGGCATAAACGTTTAAAGAGATTTCCTTTCACACCATCTTTGACAAGCTGAAGCTCCAGTCTTCATCCCAATTTGGTTCAGGAACATCCTATGAAATAACAGACAGACTCGTACTGATAAGCTCCATCAATCTTAACTGGGAGGCATTTGCCCCATCTGGGTTTTCAACAAAGAGGATCAAATTAAAAAGAAAAAGGGAAAAAACAGAGCAGCGGTCCAGGCACTGGAGATAAAGTAGCTGTTATCGCCCTCTCTAACAAGGTTGTGTGCTTTCTATCTCTAGGCAATGACAGTGTGAAAGCAGTTTGAACACAAGCTAAAAATTCATATCCTGGCCAAAGTGCCCTTGCTAAGCCAGAGGAGGGTCTGGGCTCTTGTAATTTCTCACTACTCATTTCTGGAAGACGGTGGCACTGCCAGGAATACCAGGCACCTCTGGCTATCCCCTTGGCAGGTGCCTTTGGACACCAACCTCACTTCATCTTCTTCCTTACTGAATACAGGTTTGCAACACTGTTCAGATGGGGAAAAAAGAAAATCTCTTTTTTTGAGCAAGCAACTTTGTAAATCACACAAAACAGTCTAGTGTGGAAATGTCTGACAAGTCTCCTTTGCAATGACTCTGCAAAGGGTGACAACATACCACGTAACTGCATTCTGACAAAAACAAAACAGCAAAAAAAGGGGAATTTCTGCAGTGCTGCTGACAGGATTTCTTCCTATACGCCCCCTCGCCAGTGTTGCATCCCAAAAAGACTTCTGGGTCAAGATGCAGCCGATTGAACAGGAAACCAAAACCATCCAGGGTCTCAGTTCAGCAGCAGAAAATAAATACGAGCAACACAAGGTACTCAAGAGGTAATGTAGCATTGAGCAACTGATTTTCTGTAGAGATTATTCACCTAGTAAGAACTTAAAAGAGGAAAAAAAATCCACCGTTTGTATGCTACTTCAGTCTGCTGACAGGAAAGAGCTGGAAAGGGCCATTGCTTCTGAATTCAATTATATCCGATGCATCTAAGGGTGAGGGGAAAAAAAAGCGCACTTCATGAGCCAAACCCAAAGCGTTAATACATTATAGGGCAGGAGAGCACAGAGCATCTTCAGAGCTTCCCCTCCCCAAGCCCCGGAGCGCGACATCAGAGATTTCCCCCCCAGTGATGCTCTTTGGTCACTTCCTGCCTGGCTTCATGCTCGTGTCACAATGAATCTGGATTAATTAACATCAATATCAAGATTAAGATCACGTTAAACCAAGACTTTCTTGTCATTTGGGGTGGAATTAAAGTAAACTCCATATAATGAACGCCCGGCCACACTGCCATGTTGTTTGTATGGCCCTAACCCATGGGGACTTGGAGCTGTCAAGGTTAAGCAGTTTGTCACTGGGCAAAAATCTTCCAATGTTGGTAAGTCAGTCTCCCGAAGTTGGTTCTTTGTTCTCCATGGATGACAAGTTGCCCATGAGGCAGCAGTGCCCTCGTGGCCAAGAAGGCCAATGGGATCCTG
>VZSV01000164.1:412098-425349 GCA_013398735.1 Nothocercus julius | reverse complement strand
ATTTATCTTATTTATTTATTATTTATTTTTAATTAATTGCAGGTTTCTGCTCGGGAGGTAGGGGGGGAGGTATATGCAGTCCAGCACACGCACAACCAGATAACCCCAGGTTTTGAGTTCTACGTGCAGGCAGCTGTAAAGAGGTAGGTTTGGGATTTTTAGAAGAAAGCAGAAGAGTAAGCTTGCATCCCAAAACATGTTGCATTTAAAATGTGTGTCTGGGTTCAACACACCAAAAAAATAAAAATAAAAAAGAGAGCTATTGCCAACCAAGTCTGCTTATTTTGGTCAGCTTATCAGTATATGCTTGCTAAGCATCTATTGTCACTAAATATGCTAAAATCCCCCCTTTTTCTGGTCTAAAGCGGAACTAAGATAGCTGGTACAGCTATCCCAGCTAACCTGCATCAGAGCCCTCCAAACTCGTAACAAAAAAAATCGCTACTCAGAAAAACTATGGTCAAGCCTATGTTCCTATTTGACTCCAGACTATAAAGTCAGGGATGCGCCAAAAAAGTCATCTAGCAATGAAGTAACGATGCTGTCAGGTCTCTGTGATGGAAAGAATTACGCTGGCAGCCAAGCAAGGAACCGACAGGCCAGGCCTTTTCGGGTGGAACATCAACAGGGTGGTTGTTTCAGTCTGTAAACAAAACGCCGCTTTTCAGGCAGATTAATGATTGGAAACCTGTGACCAAAAACACCAGGTTGGCCTGTCTCCAGTGAACTGCAGAGCAGCTTTGTGCAAAGCACATCCCCCCCAAAACATTTGCAGTGCTAAAGATGAGAAACTACTGTATGGTGCATTCACTTTCTATGTGCATGTGATTTCCTCAACATTCCAGTTTCACACCTTATTTCAGCTTCTCTCATCCTGGACAGAGATGAGAAGGAGAGTGTGAGATAGAAAGGCTCCCCTGGGTTATTTGTTGAATTGCACTCACGTGGTCTCCCCAGCAACTCTCTTAGCTTGAGTCATTTGGGTATATGCAGGTGCAGTTGCTTAAGGTCTTTAAGGAACAGTGTGGATGCAGGTGGACAACGGATACAACGGATATGCTAACAGGCCCAGAAGGGCTCCACAACGTGTGGGACTGCCCCTGCCCTCCCAAATTGGACTTGCTGAACACCAAAGCTCAGTGCATTTCCCCCTTCCACTTTCACACCAGACTGTCTCCAATTACAAATCAAACGATGATTTTTTCCCAATTGCTAGGCTTGCAAACACGTGCATTTGGTTTGTGTCTCACCCCAGAAAATAGATTGCATCTGGTGCTCCATGCTAAGCTCTGCATGGTCACTGCACTGCAAATAAGAGATCTTGGGTTTGTCACTGAAGGGCAGATACCACAACCTGCTGATGCAAGGTGACTGGACATGGCAAGAAATCCATTTTCTTAATCAATTTTAACATTTGGACAGTCAGTTAATAAATGAAATAGAGCTCACACGGCCCCCCATTTGAAAGCTTCCTCAGAAGCCATGCGGCCGATTCTGTTGGGTTTAACCAACATCCTCGAGTCTCCTGGTCACACCAAACACACCCAAATGTCCCCTTCCTGCTTGACTTCTACATTACAACATAGAGAAAGTCAAGATATTTTTTCCCCCTGAACAGTACAAACACAGCCATTCAAAACAAATTAATACAAAAGGTGTTTACCAAGTGGCTGTGTCTTTTCTTAGGTGGAAGTGAGTGGTTTTGCTTAAATGGGAAAAAAAGAAGGGAGAGGTTTCCCCCGAGTTTCCTCTCCTGACTGCAGTGTCAAGGACATATGCGGTTATGCCTAGGCCACGATGGGTAGTTTTTGTGCAAATCCTTTGTTAGATGTTAGGCAGGAAAGGGCCTGTCCTCAGGCCTGGCGTGGTTAAAAAAACTACCCCTCACTTTGTTTTTAAAGGTCAGACCTTCTTCCTTATGTTACGATACCTCCCCGTCCCTTCAGCCACCCTTATTCACCTCAGCATGGCCCAGAATGTGTAAAAACTACCCACAGGGCTTCTTTGAAACTATTTCCATCTCTTTATTTTATTTATTTTTTCTCTTTGAGCACAATGAGCTTTTCTACCTCGCCTGATCTAGCACCGTCCCCTGATGGTTTCTAAGGCCGTGGTCCTCGGAGCACTCTCTGGTGGTCTGCCCGCTCCCAGCTCGTCACACGTTCCTCACGCCGCCCTTTCTGTCCTGGTGCTCAATGACATTAACAGAAGCTGAAAGCATGGCCAAGACTTTCAAGTTTTCCATATACGCAACTGCCGGAGTTGCTCTTAGAGTCCCAGGCAAGTGTGAAGGGGAAAGAAGGCTCCCCTCACCATGGTGTGGGCATTTGGGATCTTATTATCAACTCTTCCATGGATTCCCTCTAGAATTACCAAGAGGTTATTCCACTGTCAACATCGGAGTCCTCTCACATGGAGAACCCGTCAGGGCATTTGCAAAAGTTTTCTTTTTTAGATTTTTTTTTAAAATGTCTATATCCAAGTATGAACAGTCACACTCTTGTTGGGAAGAGGGGGGACTGGGTGTGAGGCCACAATACCCCAGTCTGTTTTTGGAAAGTTGGAGCAGACCAACTCTCTGAATTACATGTAACATCCTCTAACATCTTTAACCACCTTTTAAAAGATCTGACCTGTAAATCCTTTAGGCATCTGAAACTGAAACAAGACCTTCCGAAGTCGGAGGCTCTCAGCGCTGCAATCAGTAATACTGAGAAGAACCACGCTCCCCACGCTTTTGGAAATCCCATTAGGCACCTTTCCTTAGGCCTGTTTATTTTTAACAGTCTGACACAAGAAGACCACGGCCATTTTTCAAACATGACATCAGCAGCCAGGAACTTAATTCACTCGAAAGGCAGCGCCAGTTTGGCCACGGCGGGAACTCAATTGCCCCTGATGAACCTCAGCTCTCCTGACTGCTGTTCCCAGATGTAATATCTCTTTGGGACCTCAGGCATCTCATGAGCTCCTGGATCTCACTTTCCACATCTGCTAAATGGGAATAACAAACCTCCTCAATTCTGAAGGCCTTTGTGCTTAATAAATGTTTCAAAAGCATTCGGGAGCATCTTCAATTATACCCTCCCCACCCCCAAAAAAACCTCAAATCACTGCAAAGTTTCATTATTATTCCAACACTTACGTTAAAGACACATGTCCTGGTAAGTAGCAGGCATGAGGAATCATTATGCTAATTTTAGATGGAGCATCTGCTCAATGTTAAATCTGAAACTTTGTCTTGAAGAAATAATTTAAATTATTTTTTCTTTTCCTTCAGAACTGACATTCATCAAACAATATGTTGCGAACGGAAGCCGCAGCCAGCTATGAGCAATCCCAGTGAACGCGTGCATCCTGCCGTGGTGCAAAGCGCTGGGCTAAAGAGGTTGGTTGCAGATCGGGACTTGATGAATAAAATAGCCGAGCTGGAAAATACCCTGCCTCCTGGCTGCTGCACCTCAGCAGCTTCGCACACGCCCGATCCGGCTCTGCAAATTAACTGGAGACAAGAGATACCATCTTCAGAGCTATTAGTTTGGGCGTTCTCAAATTGCCAGCCCTGTTGCGTTTGTGCTGCCTGGGAGCGTTCGTTTCTCCTCCTGCTCTTTTTTCTGTACAGCCTTCCTAGAAATCTGAGGCCAGTAGTTTCCAGCCAGTCTGGGGAGCACTGGGGGTTTGGAGGTGACTCGTATGGGTTTGCTGAGCTGTAATTCCGCAAAGAAAATGCAGTGTCTGGGTGCATAAATTTGCTAGGCAAACGCCTGCACCCTACTGGAAAAATGTAAGATCTACAAACCAAAAAAAGTTGCAAACCACTGACATGGGCCAATATACAGTAAACACCCCGATGACCACATCAACACACATGAAACAAGTTTCTACAGAGCAGGTCTACATCCACCAGAATGGGTGTCTATACATAATTGGCATAAATTTGAAAATTAACCAAACGCTTTGCCCCGGGTTTTTTTTTTTGGATTTTACCATGCACGCAGGAATTATTTCCAACGAAACTCCCTCCAAATTAGAACTTAGAACTTACAAATTTAGGAAATTAAGACTTCAGGTAACAAAATGAAATTCAAGAGCATGTGTCAAATGAAGGTATGCAAACCTGAACCAATGCAGAGCAGTGAATCATAAAGTTATCATTGCAGCTTCTGTGGTTCTGGATTAGCCATCGGGGTGGCAAAACAGAGCTTGAGTTGCACTCTTGGTCAGACTAAGATCTATCCAGCCTAGCATCCTTTCTCCAGAAGTGGCCAGAAGATGTGTGGCAAAATATTACGAACCTGCACCCCAAGAAGATACAAGACGGGAACACTCTCTCTTGAGGGACAGACACCCTCTCTTGAGGGTGATAGGACTTCACTGCTCTCATCACGGAAGCCTTGAACACCCAACAGCCTGAACAAATGGAAAAACATGTGCAAAACGGTTTAGTCACTTGGAAGTTTAGCATAGACAGTAAATAGTTGACATGTCCCCACAGGACCAACTACTCTTTTGCAACTGCCAAGACTGGGTCTGTACTCGTGTCTACAACCTAACTGGGCCTGGACTGTTTTCAGATGTTGCTGAGTTTCCAAGGAGCACCTTTGAATTCTGCAGGGCTAATCTTGCATTTGTGTTGCATATCAAGTTGTATCTTGATGTATCAAATGTACTTGTAGAAGGCTTCACTTCTCTATTGGGCAAGAGCTCCCAGTACAGCTTCAAGAAGTAGAGAAATGATAATTCAGACAAGATTTGGCAAATGTCCTTCCAAACGTAGATTTGACAAACTAAAGTAAACGGTCCACCAACAAGATCCTAGTTCTCTCAATGCAACCATTTATCTCTTTTTCTAGCCCAGCTATCCTGTAAACTGTATGGCCACACATTAACATTAAGGATTAAGGGAGTTTTCATAACCTTCATAGTCTCCAGGACAGCCACTTAAGCCATAAACTTCCTTTGCATGGTAAGATGGTAAGTTATTTCCTGCAAAAAAAAAAACCTTTTTTTTTTTTTTTTTTTTTTTTTTTTGTATTTATTGTATTTCAGCTGTCAGGGTCACACAAGCTATGGAAAGAGCATGAACTTGCCATAGAGATCAACTGAAAGAGTATGAACTTGCCATAGAGATGATTTCAGTGTTTCTTCCTAAAACAGATGTGCAGAAATGCAAATTTTCTAAACTGCCAGGTCACAGTGATGACTACTAATACGTTTTAAACCTACCTTGGGTTCATTCTTCAGTGTAGCATTGTGTCAAAGGTATAAATTTAGCCAACACAATACCTTTGGTTATTTTATTGAGAAGAGAAAGACAAATTAAGTAGTTAGCAGTCCTCTCTCCTTGCCTGTAGTTGGACTTTTCAGTCAAATGAGATAAATACCAGGAGTCCTGATGCTTGGTTCTTGGTCAGACTTTTCCATGGGGTGGAAAGAAAGAAAAGCATTATCTGCCCTAGGCCAAGATGAAACGAGCTGCTGGCTGATACTTTAACAATTTGCTGTTACACCAGCTCTTGTGAACGTAGCATTCATGTATCCACACACATTCTGCTATTTTTTCAGGATGAAACATTTAAAACTCTTCTGCTTAACCTCATTAAGTTTTCCATTACACTTCCCCAAAACGGGGTTATGTAATCTTAAAAAGTCTCCCCAGAGACCCCAGCAAAGAAAAAAAATCTCAAAGCTTTAAAGTAAAATCAATGCTCTATACTCATCTGCTCTGGAGAGGAAACTCAGAGAAGTGGAACCGCCTAGAAATGCATATTTGAGCTGTCAAGCACACATGCTGGCCAAATAGGAGCGTGTGTTTCTACAGGTGCATTTCTGCAGCGCTTGATGATTTATCTCTAGATGCACAGAGCAGGACAGGCACACCAGTGAATTTCAAGGCAGAAAAGGGTTATTGTAAATCAGGTTGTCATTTCTCCTATCTTCTGAAAAACATCTCGGAGAGGTTAATTTAAACAGTGAGGTATGTCTCCCGCTCTCTCAATTTTCTCCTTTCCCTCAAAGCTATATATTATTACTTACCAGGAGATTTGCTCTACTCTAGGTATCAGCAGAAGATCGGGAAAATCTTTGAGATCCAGATGTTTCTTCATCTCCTTTGGCATCTTTGGCTTCCCTTGGCATCTGCTGTGGTGTGCAGATTCAAGAAAGTAAACCAGAACTGCCCTGCTCCAAGTCGCTCAGCCTTGCTGATGCCTTAGCTTGATGAGAGGTCTGTATGCTTTAAAAAATACCTGGGTGCTTATATTCAGGCACCCACAAATGCTCAGAAATGTTTCAGCCACATCGGATTTATGTCTTGATCCAAAGAAGCCACCTCCTCGAACACCATGCAGCCCAGTCAGAATGCACTCAAACGCAGGCAACAGAGATGCTGGAATTAGTGCTTTGGACACACTTGTTTTGGGTGGTGTTGTGAAACCTGAGGTTGATCTGCCTAAGCGCTCTGGATCTCACCATTTGTTTTTTGGAAAGATTGCACGCACACTGATTCATGGAGGCAGAGGCTCATGTAAACGCAATTCAGAAGACCAGTCACTATACAAAGCATCATTATCCAAAGCAGTGGGCCTTTGCTTCCACCTTCTTCCTGCACAAGGTCTGCGTAGCAAACTCCGTTTCTAATTTAATCACTCTAACTGGCTCCTTAGTTAAAGGGCTAAGCAGCCAAGAGCTGTGACTAGCAAATGGCACCTGCGTGACAGCCACCACCCACCAAGAGGTATCACCGTGTGGTGGAGACCGTCATGCAAGGTAGGGCCGGGTCACGGCCATGCCCACCTAGGTACCTCTGTGTCACCCAAAACAACGGAACAGCCCTGAGAGAATGAAATAAAAAATAACCTGCTTAGCCTTCCATCCGGGAGATTCAAAATTACAATCCCCCACCCTCCCACCACTCCCAAAAGATGTTTTCTGCTATCAACCAAGCAGTGCTAAGCTACTTTCCCCAACTCTGGCTAGATGTTTAAAAGATTAGCTTGGAAAATTTTCATATATATATATATATTTATATACATATATATATATTTTACAGCTTAAGTTCAGCAGAGAAGGCACTCCTAAAATTTTCCTTCAAGGACTTAAATCTAAGTAATTATAGGATACAGCCACGCAGTATATGCTGGCTGGTACAACTCTCTCAGCTGCCAGAAAAGCAGGTCAATTATAAGCAATGAACCACATTACCAGGAGAGAAAGCTGGTTGTAATTCTGGTCAATTAGTGTTAAACCCATCTTGGAAGAGAGAGGTAAATTGAGCTAATACAGCCATGCAGCCAGACCTTCATAGCTCGCCACCGAACACAGACAGCAAGGGTTTAATTTCCGAGATAGCAGAAACTAATGGTCTTTTGGCATAAAATCAACTTAAAACCTGCAGGGTGAAGTGAACGAAGCTGATCCCTTCTACTCTCACCTCCTACTTGGGGTCTAAATTAAAAAAAAAAAAAAAAAAAACATACCTACTTAGGGAGGGTGCTGAAACACGTTAATAAGTTTAAGGATGTTCTTACGTACTTTCCCAGACTGAGGCCTTTGACGAACGGTAAAGAGCTGCAGCGTGCAAGGGCTGCCTGGATTCCTGCCATGCATGTGACTGCTGGGCCACTGCCAGGGAGGAAGAGGAGGAGGAGCGAGCATGAGGCAGGCTCCGTCCCGAGCTCCCCGTGCCAAAGACTGGCTTCGAACCACCCGGACAGCCGGGGACAGGCGTTTGAGTTGGCAGGTTTTCCCCCCATCTATTTTGAGCTTGGATGGCTGGAAGAAAAACATCTCCAAGGACAAGGTGGAGAAGAGCTCCGCAGGCTGCAGGCTTTCTCTTCTCCAGCTGGTAAACCCGCACGGCATCTCCCAGAGGCCAAATCAGGAGAAATGGAGAGCTAAGCACCTTCTGGTTTTCCTTTCAGCCCTTGTGCAATTCACATACAGGTGTACTGCCCATACATGCCTTTTAGTGCCTTTTAGTGTGCACGGTCTGAGACGGCAGCAAAAAGCAGGATGGGGCTGCAAAGCCGGGCGCAGAGGGATGGCAGAGAGGGGCAAATCACGTGTGCGCTCCCCGGGACACCAAGGGAAAACAGCAGCCTGAAACCAAAGAATTTATTGCCCGAGATGGCTTCCCCCAAGCTGGGAAGTGGACGTCTCTCACAAATTGCATGGCGTTGAAACACCCAGGACCAACTCGTCCCACGAGGAATTCAGAGCTGCCTAGCAAGAAGCTGCCTCTGCTTCTCGGCACAGTCGGAGCAACACCAAGCGCCCGTGATGGACAGAGAGCTTGGTCCAATGCATCCATATATAGATGATGACTCAACTTACAGTATAGCTGCTGTATGGGTGCTGTCATATCCCTACCAGGCTTCATCCCTCCACTGCATGGAGCCAGCAAGGCAGGGTGGCGTGGGTCAACCTCTCGCCACCAGGAAAAGCTCGGGACCAGAGGCAAGAAGCACATGTTGAAGCTGCCACTTCTCAGGGCCGACCCACCACGGCCTCAAAGCACCAACGACTGTTTGAGAAGATGCTGCAGGACTCCTAGGTCCTGGCAAGCGGCCACCCGTAGACCTGGTAACACGGCTGAGCTCTGCCCGTGGCGTTGCCACCGAGGGTCATTGCTTCCCTTTGGAAGAACCCCACTTCTCTCCTTTCGCTGCATGCGACCAAGCCACATGTGACCTTGTAGAGCCGTAAAATATTAAAACCAGATCATGAAGCAGTGGGACAGCAACTACCAGCCGTTCATTTCCCACCATCACCCGGATTTGCAGTGCCATAAAGCTGATTGCTCCTTGATTCGCTCCTCAAAGCTTAGTTTTGACACGGATATAGTGGACTACCCCTTGGTGAGAAAAGATTGATCCCATTTTTCCTTCTGCATTGGATCCCACCTGAGTTAACGCTAGCATAAAGCGGGGATTGTGCACTTGTGTGAGGAATACACGGAGGCTATTGGCAGCCACTTCAATTGGGCGTCTCGTTCCTCTTGCTCTTCTTAAAAAGCTCAAAAGCAAAACAGCTGAAGCTCAGAAATGCACCGATTCACCAGCCCCCACATCTGTCTGTTTATAGATAAACCACTACAAAAACACCTGGCGTTAGCCCTAAGACTTGACCCCTCTTTTTTTTTTCGCTCTGCTAAATGCCCTGAGAACCGTCCTGTGACCTTAAATGCCACAAGTGCTCTCCCAAGTGCCGCAGGTGACCTGGTGCTTATCTGAGTGGGCATCTAATCTCTGGGAGCGGGAAGCAGGATTTGCCAACGGACCTTTGAGCTCAACCATATCCCAGGGCTGCAGGTGCCAACGCTTCAAAGGTGGATACAAATCAGAGCATAACAACAGGCACAAAAGGGGGAAAAAAACCAACAAAAAAAGCAGTTTTGGACATAGGTGGACATATTAGACGCTTTCTTGTAGTCTTCTTCTTTATACGTGTCACAGAATGGACCTATGCGTAATTTTATCATTAATAGATGTGTCTGTCTCTTCCTTGGCAATGAATTCTAGGGCTTAGTCGTATGCTGTCTTAACAGGCTTAGTATTTTTAAGTGTAATAATCTTGTTAGAGGCTGCTTGTGCTTTCAGAGCAGGTTGCATAACGTGACCTGAGCATCTTACTGTCTTTTCAGTATCTTTATTGTATTGATTGAATTTAGGTGAAAATGGAGCGTGTGGTGGAAATACAGTGATTTCTCTGCATACTCTGAACTGAGCTTCTCTTTTTAAAAGTTGCACTGACTTCACAGAAACCCAAGAAATCCTATTGAAATGATAGTGATCAGAAATATATGTGCATATATGCATACAGGTTTCAGATTAGCTCTTCCACATGCAACTCATAGTCTTTATTTGTACTTAACACATCCATAGAAGCCTCCTGGTTTTACTACTAACATTCCAGATACCTTTTTTTTTTAATTTTTTTTTAAATTAATTATGCTCACATAAAAAAAAATAGGGGAAAGAAAAGGGTCGTTTTGTTTATCCATGTCAACATGAAATTGAGCTGGTAAACATCACTCTTAAAACACAAGGATCTTTCTGAGCTTTTCAAATCCCTTTGTCCTCCAGTTCTAAATGCATAACTGCATTAACATGTCATTAAAGCAAAACATTTTAAAATGTTAGCTATCGCCTTGATTGTGAGAAGATTTATTTTGTGAGAACATATTACTTGCTTGTGCTTATTTCTTACATTGTTTATATGGAAAATTATTATAATTGCTTACATGACTGAAGAACAGAGCATGTGTTCAAACTGTAACTTCGGGTGACAAGGCACGGTTGAGAAATATCTTGTTAAAAGTAATGCAAGAGTCTTCAACGAACAAGAACTCCCATGTTACAAATGTCAATAGGAGAATATCAATTTCTGCTCTTGGTTTTTGAGTAATTTTGCATAATATCCTTGCTAACCTAAAGCACATATTTGAAGCATCATATGTAAGCAAGTCCAGCCACCGTACACTTCTCTTAATGGTACAATTGTTCTCATTGAGTGAAGATGATCCATTCTTCACAAATCATGCTAGAAGCTATGGTGTTTCATTTCTTCCAGAAATTTCTTTCAATTGTGAAATGTATTAAAAATATGTGTGCCAGACCTGGGCTGTCATTAGGCTAAAACGTCCTAGTCCCCCAATCTCCATTCTCTTTTACAGCCTTGATGTTACCCTTATGTTATGCATGTGCAGGGACTGCTTTCCTCCAGAGCCCCACAGTGCATAGACATTCCTCTTCATATGTTGTGTCCTTCCATATCTAAAATTTTCAAAGAATAATGGAATAATGCGGCCACAGAGCAAGCACATATATAAAACCTGCATATAGATGAAGATTTGGTGCATTAAAGTGCATATGGAAACATTTTGCAAAATGTCTTTAAAAACAGTTCAACTAATTTATCACCACATACGTTGTATTCACAAGCATACAGTTAAGATAAAGTGCGGTTGTTGTCATGATGTTATTTTTTCAAATACATGCGAGCGCATTTAAGTGATTATGACTGAAAGATGATAAAATATAAGAACTGCACATCACCTTTCTGTATTTTCCCAAATTGTGGCTCTTTTGAATAGGACTTTTTTTGTTCTCTTTTGAATATTTATCTTACAGAGTATAACAAAATACTCCTAAAAATAGGTATTTCAGCCTGAATTCTTGAAACACCTTCTATTTGAAAACTGGAACCCATAAATATCTCAGGGTTGGTCTACTGAAATGTGAGGGACTTTAAGAAGACCAAGATATGCCAAAATCACACAGAAATGTTTAACTGAGTATGTAGATTTGTTCTCTTCTGTGACCAATCTTCCCAGGAAAATATATAGCTGATCTGTGCTAGATGAAACTCTCAGGCTTTTTTACTGGCCAAAGGCCGAACATACTGTGATTAAAAATGTCAAAATATACTTTGGGATTACAGTGTTTTACCATTAAAAAGAATTGCCATTTTAATATTGTTAGTTTAGCGCTGTAGTTAGGATCTAGTCAAATTAAAGTAGAACCTGCCTGCCCCTGGACCGGTTCGCGCGCCTAAGTGTGAGGCTTAGGGATTTCACGGCGACCCGGCAAGAAGCCTGAGCTGAGTGCACAGCCAGGAAGATCTCAGACGGGATCTGGTAAATTCAGGAGAGCGTAATCCTCTGCAGCACTTTCTGAATTAATATACCTTTTAACCTGAAAACCCCTGGGAGAACTTTGGACATCAACTTCCCAAGAAACTCACTGCACTATAGAAGGACATTTTGGGAAAGGTGCTAAAATTAGGACTCCTGGTTACCACAGTAAAGTACCCAAATACGCAGAGAGATATTTTAGGGTTGGCAGAACCTGAATATCACTTTACTTCTACCCCGTTTCCCATATTTGTGTCCAGCCACTGAATGTCACAGATACACACCGTTATAAAATTTACACCTTTTCTCTACACTGAGCTCTATAGTGCTCTTCTGTTCACCTTTGAACCTCATTTGCTCGCAACTTTCCAGGGTTTCAGTTTAGTCAAACAGGTCTTTTGTAATTCTGAATGTGCAGGTATCACCAACTTGTTAATTTTGGATCCACGATCAGACCTGAGAGCCCAGGTTGCATCCTGAAGACAAGTAATAGTGCACTCTGCTCTTAGGGGCCTCCTCAGTGCGGGCATTCAGAGCTTTACACACACGCAGTGAGCATCTGGGTTTTCCAATGCAGTATTATTCTGTTATCAGAACAGGATTAGCAGCCAGTGAGGGATTTCTGAAGGATGGAAGAAGGGCAATGTATGGCTGGACCAGGCTTTGAAGCACCCAGAGCCAGCAAGGGAATTTCAGAGTTCTCTCAAAAAGGAGTCGTGCAAGCTTTGTAAAGATTTGCACTTCGCCAGGGATCAGCAGTGCAGCTCTGAAGGACAGGTCTCAGGCACAGTGGAGAGCTGCTGCTTTCACACCTAAACCAAGACTTCGCAGTACTGGGGAATAAGCAGCAGCAAGGAGCCGAACACTCTAAGCCATGGCATGAAAGCCACGTGGTTGTTTTGGAAATGCTATCGTCTTCAGCACGTGAAAGCGAAAGCCACTGGAATCAAGCTGATTCCTGATGAGCAGGGAACTGGCTCTTGCAGCTCCTTGAGCTAACAGGATACTCAGCAATGCTGAAGACAGGAGGCACAGCCGCCTTCAGAGCCAGGTTAGAGGTGCAAAGCAGAGCTACATGAGCTTGCTAAAATATACTTAGGGATGGAGGTCCCCAACACCACTACCCACCTCACTGCTGGAAGATGCTATTTACTCACCTAATTATTTTTCCTTCTGCAGTATACAGACATTGACCCTGCACGAATCGAATTGGGATCCCTAATGCCAATGTCTTGTAGACTCAAGAGTGGCGGAGCTGCCAACTTGCTCCTAAAAACGTGTGCTCTGGACAGAACGGTGTTGAAAGGTGCACAGAGCGAGGGATTCACCAGGATCAATCTCCAAACAGCACTCCCCAAGCTACAAAATTTAACCCCAGAAACCATTGCAGCAAAAATTTCAATGCTGACTTACTTAGCCTTTCCTAGCAAATTAAAGGCAGTCCAGTAAAAACACAGCCTTATCCTGGTAAGAAATCATCCACACATTTTAATGTGCCACCTGCATACACTGCCCAAATCTACAAGGCCCTAAATATAAACAGACAGCCCTTTCCTGGCTGTTAAAAAGAACACTACCTCAGCTTGTTCTCGGAGCAAGCCAAAATTATAAAATTA
>VZSV01000164.1:349289-412082 GCA_013398735.1 Nothocercus julius | reverse complement strand
TAAGAAATCATCCACACATTTTAATGTGCCACCTGCATACACTGCCCAAATCTACAAGGCCCTAAATATAAACAGACAGCCCTTTCCTGGCTGTTCAAGAGTACACTACCTCAGCTTGTTCTCGGAGCTAGCCAAATTTATAAAATTATAGCTGCTTGGAAATCAGAAACATTTCAGGGAAGGTTGCTTTTTTTTTTTTTTTTTTTTTATTTTTTCCTCCCCTCTCTTCTTTCTACAGTGTTTGTAGTTTTATGAATAAGGCATTCATTGTGCCCAAACCCCAAAGATATCCACCTTGGAGGGAGAGCTAAAATTAGTAGTAAGTACGTTCCTGAAGCTGTCAGAAGAAGAGAGGGCTCGCGTGGGATGTTGTAGATTTGGTAGGCAAAACAAGCTCGCTGAAGAGGCTGGGTCATTTGCTGCACCCCTCGTTAGAGAGCTGATGGTTTTGCATAAACACGGCATACACAGTTGTTTAGCTGTCTGAAGAATGACCTATCCCTGCAAAGTCTGGCTCTGTCCAGCTGTGCCAGTGCATACGTGCCTGACCACACAGCTGCTGGGAGCTAAGAAAGGCTTGAGGTGCAACTGAGTGAACAACAAATGTCTTGCATTTTCATTCCAGGAGTCCCCACAATCATTTTACAGGCAATAAATATGGAGCTCATGTGCCTTTCTATGAAAGAGCATGTCTGTATGGTTGGAGCAGGGCAGCTTTAACAGCACAGGATTGGGGGAAAGCCAAGAGAAAGCTCTTCTCTTCCACCAGCCATTAGAGACCGTAAGACATGAGGTGCTCTTCTTCCAGCCTACTGCAGGAGAGCGGGATGGGCTCATCACCTTCCATGTACAAATCTAGAGCAGCTAGATGAGGAAAGACTGGGATCCCTGGAGCCAGGAGGAGCAGGATGGAGCCTGGGAATAGCAAGACCCATGTCGCATCATGAGATGGGCAGCACAAGGGGCAGAAAGGCCTCAGGACCGGCAGGACAGGGCTGAAGGCACGGCAGCAGAAGTGCTGGTCGCACATACCCCTCCTTTCCCTTCCCAACCTTTGCTTATATTTCATCTAGTCTACTCTGATTCCAAGGTTTAGTAAAATTTAATCCCCGCATGTCTTGAATTAATTAATTAGAACTCATTCCAAGCTACTGTGCCAATTTCTGCAATCACACTGTTACTCACAGTAGAGTTCAGAGACTCGCTCCATCCATCCCCCGAGCTGGAACAGGTACAGACAGGGTTTTGTAAGGTGAGTCACTACATGCAAAAATGGGTTGATTTTAAAGAAAGCCAATTTATTTTCTCCTTAATTTCCCTGGTCCACTTCCAGTAGAAAAACTTCTGCAGAAACAAGCGGTTGAGCACGGTGTGTATAGTGAGGTCAGCCTCACCGTGAAGTCTGCTTCGTTCCATCAGGTCCCAGGACCGCAGCCCTCAGGAATGGAGCAGAAGTGCTGTACCCATAGCAGTTAGTATTTCTGCTTCAAAACTATCAAGTCTGACCCAACGGGTTATCTGGTGGCATCCAATCACAAGGCTGCAGCTACAGCTTTTTTGCTCCCCTCTCCATGCCTCTGAGGTTGCTTTCCTCTTTGAATCCTCAGTAAAAGTTCTATTTATTCCAGGATAAAAAAAAAAAAAAACATACTTTTTTCTTTTTTTTTTGCATCAGCAACAAGCTGTGGAAATCTGTGGGAAATGGAGATTTTTTTGATCAGACAGCAAGATTACTCTGTTTTGATCTTCTCTGACACATGATCAACAAGAGGACATCCCACTGGACACTCAGACAGCGGGACAACCATCACCGTGCAACGGCCAACAAGAGTCCTCCCAAAGCTCTCTTTGCTCATCAGCTTTGGTGCCAGAGCTAAGAGGGGAGTAACCTAAGATGCTCAGTGCCCACAGTGACCAGCATAGTAAAACATGAACAGACACAGACAAACAGCATTTCTGCAACACAGGAGATGTTTTCCCCTGCATTGCTGTCTGCTTTACACCATTTTGTTGTGCGTAATTAATTCTGATGTCAGAAGAGTCTCATCGGTTTTGCCTGCTGCCAGTGTGCTGGATAGGGACTCTGATGAAGTGCAGTTGTTTACAAACACGTTAAAGCATATTTAAAACCTATTGTTTCGCTCTCCAGCTGCCAAGGACTTTTTACTCAGCTCCTGGAATGGTACCAAAAAGATGGGGATGGAGGGGTGGATAGAGGGAGGGATGCGCAGATGAGAAGTGGCTAGACAGAAGAACAAATGAGTATATTTTCCTGGCGTGTCTGGGAGTTGAGTATCCAACAGGGACCACCACGTCCATTGCAGC
Source organism: Nothocercus julius (assembly GCA_013398735.1). Taxonomy (NCBI): domain Eukaryota; kingdom Metazoa; phylum Chordata; class Aves; order Tinamiformes; family Tinamidae; genus Nothocercus; species Nothocercus julius. Next base: position 409,757 of record VZSV01000164.1, on the reverse strand, counting down.
CAGTTGCAGAAATTAAAGGTCTGTGAGACAACAGGCGGTGGCACAAGGACTATTTGCCGGCGCAGCCTGTGCCGAGCTTTCCCTGGAGCAGGGGCACCTGCTGCCCCCAGCAGGCAAAATCCATCCCCTTGGAATAGCACTGATCACTTCCAGGCCAACAGCTTCTCTCCAGGAGGGCTGCTGGGAACCTCTCCCACCGACACCAGCAAATTACAAAGGGATGCGCGTCCCTACGGATAATGCCGGATGCTCTAAAGCAACGAGCACTCAGGAGCAATTTTTTTGTGCAAGGACTGTGCTGATTGGTATCAGAAAAAGTGACTTGTGGTCATTAAAGTCCTCCAAACACAACTCCCGGGCCCTCAGTTGCCCATCACAACCATGCTGGTGGCCGGCATGCGGCAGAGCACCTGGAGGGTTCTGCATGAGCCCTTTGGATGCTATTTTACTTCCACCATCTCCCTCCAAAATTAGGAAAGCAGCATCCCTAAGAAGAGTAGAGCTTTGGGTCTATCTGGACTCCCAGCCTTTGCAGGAGCTTAGACACTCAACCTGGAGGTGACTACAGTGAAGAACGACCTCTCTTTTGGGCACAGGGCACCTCAAATTGTCACCGTAACACTTGTGCCCAGCAGCCAAGCGCCGTGAGCACTCAGCACGAGGAGTGGGACCGTGGAGGAAAGACCTAGCAACAACCTCTGTTTCCAAGTATTTTATATACCGGATAAAGCAAGAAAAAATATTTATTACGGGAGCAGGAGAGGCCACCATCTATCCCAACAGGACAATTTTCGTCTACCATGTTTAGAAAATCGCACCGAGCGCCTGCAGGAAAGCACCATCTGGCTAGATGGAGACAAACAAAAATAACAGCCCACTGCAACCAATAAAATAAAAAATAATAGTAAAAAAGACTGGAAGCCAGGTCCAATCACCACCACTCCACACCTTTTCCGATGACAGGTCACCGCACCTCTCCCCTCAGCCCTGCGGTGTCAGCCAGGCGACAGCTCCCACCCAAAGGCCTTGCAATCCCCACGCGTCTTCCCGGGCGTCGGAGCAGGCACCGAAAGGGTCGCTGAGCCTCCTACCTGTGGGGACGTGGCTACTGGTTCATCTCTCCCGAGCTTCGAGGAGACTCAGGTGTTCATATGGTGGCCAAAGAAAGGGAGCCTGGAGACAAGAACATGACAACTATTGTAACAAGGCTGGCTCAGAAAATAATATAAATAAATTATATCACCAACACAGCCACTCCAGCTGTTTTAGCAACACATATATAGCCTTGTATTACATGTCCCCATACCACCTACGGATGTTCCCATCGAGAAATTAGGACTTTTCCTACTTGCCCTTCTACTCCTTGTCCAGAGTCCCTCTGCTCCCATTGTTTTTGTTCCAATTCCTCTTTTTCACCCCATTTTTTTCTGCAGGATTTTTCTCTGTGCTGTTCTCTACACCCTCCCCAGACAGGTCCTGAACACACAAACATTTGGGAGAGAGACGGATTTCAGATCCCTCACCAAATTCCACCAAGCAAGTGCCCAGCTCCACACTTGTTAACTGTTGCCCGTCATGTCCTGCTATAGTTGGGTTGATGTTTGCACAGTTGGCTTCATAAATATTTGATTCGAAATCATTTTTCAAGAGCACTGTTGCAGAGACTCAGGGTTTGCATTTAAATATATGACGATTCATTCCCATTGGAAAAAAAGGAAAGAGGAGGAGACTGGTTGGTGAGCAGCTTTCTGACTCAACCTAAAGCAGAAGGTCTAGAAGGCCGACGAGATGCTGCCCTGAATGCTCCAGGGAGGGGAACCCAATGGGAACAGTCTCCTGCATAGACACCTAATGCACCCAATTTTCACCATGTCCCAGTCAGCAGAAGCACCCAGAATTGCTTCTGCTATTTTTATTAACTAATGAATTACTTCCTAGCAAGCAATGAATTACTTCCAAACAAGCAAATGCTTGGGAATATTAGAGCTAAATCTTTATAAAAACTAAAAATTGCAACAAGTTATGGAAAAAAGATACAAAATTAGGCATAACACACATGGTCCCAGCACGGTCCCCAGCATGGGGACGTGGCTATTGGGCAGAGCTAGTCAAGGAACCCACAGAACAGGTTGATGCACTGCTGCCGATGCTTGGGAGCCCAAAACAGGCTCCGACATCTCCGGGATGACTCGGAGCCTCCGGACAGCACGCTGGTGTGTGTGCGATGCAAGGCATCGGTGTACTTTAATATATAAATAAGAGCCATAGCCCAGCTTTGCCCTTGCATGACTCCTATTAGCTGGAGATTTCCAAGCACTTGACAGCCACCCATTAACTCTCGTAATCACAGACCAGCAAGCGAATAATTATCCCTGTTTTGTCAATGTGAAAACTGAGGCACGAAGCACTGCAGTTTCTCATCCAGGGCCAGGCACAACTGGGTTGGGGTCAGTGCAGACCCCGTGCAGTTCCTGTGCTCTGCCCACAGCGCCAGGTCTTCTTCTTTCCAGGTCTCCACAGCAATACACATCTACGGTCATTCTCATCATCTGTTTAAATTCATTTTTCTCATTCCACTGGAGGAAATAACTACAGACAGCTCTTACGCTGAGGATTTAATGAAGCTATTGGGGAATCCAGCAATCCTTCCTAATGTTTTCCATGTGATCCATTCCACCAAAAATTAGTTTGAAATCTGTAATCTTATCAGTGGCTTCTTCTGTAAACGTTGCACACATGAAGCTAAAGCGCTATTACAAAGTTACAGAAAATTCCATGCATTGCTATTGCAAAAGCATACGCACCCCGAATGCAATGGCATCACGGGGCTGGACATGAACCCAGGGCAAACTTGAAATCATTGTGCACAAAAAACTACAGCACTGGTTGAGAAAAAAAATGCTACTCAAAACAATGCTGAACAAAGGGGAAAAAAAAACATTTCTATATTAATCTTGCAACTGCTTACATGAAAAGGCTGTTTGAATTTAGCAAGGGCAAAACACTAAAAATGCTACAAAGTCCATTTTATAACCCATATTGCTCATGAATATATCTATATATGTATTTATCTTTAGAAACCAGCACCATGAACACAACTGCATTAAATCCTGTGCCACGTGCTTAAAATAAACATTATAGTTTCTTCTGTGTGGGGACTTTGATGGTCCTTTCACTGCCACAAATTTACCTAATGTTTGGTAGAGATCTATAAAGCCCCAAACCGGATCTCTGTAGTGTTTGATACCTGCCAACACCCTGGTCTTAGAGAAGCAGCAGCCTTCATAAAATACCAGAAGACACGCTCCCTCATTCGATGTACGCCAGTAAACATACAGACGCAGTGCCAGGCAGCGCTGCCGTGCGCTGCTCAGCTAATCTCTTACTGCAGCATCGCCTGAAAACATCCAAAATTGCAATACCTCTGCACAGCCCTTTCAGTGCCACGGAAGGGCATTTGGGTGGGCTGCCCTCCCCTTCTGGTCTCTCTTGCTTGGCGTCACACCAAAGCAGAGTGGGGGCTACATAGTAGAGCTGCCAAATCTATGGAGCTGGGCAGGATCTGGAGCTCCCGGTGGGAAGACAGGGTGAAGACGGGGGTCTACCGGGAAAGGAGGGCTCCTCTCTTAACCTGGGAGGTGAAAACCTGCAGGGATGAGTCCTGCCAGGCAGTGGGATTAGCTGGATGAAGGTGCTGGAGAGCAGCCAAGCTGCAGCAAGGGCGGTGCTCCAAGTCCTCTGCCACTTTCCCTTGTCCCCTAGGCTTTCTGGTATCACTGGATGCAGTGACACAGTGACGCTCCCTTGACATCAGCATCACGAAACATGCAGAAATGAACCCTTAACGCACAGGGCTCAGCAGCCTGGGCAGAGCAGCACCAGTTAGGTCTGTACATAGCAGCAGAACTGCGTAGACTGGGCAGAGGACAGGCTAACATCGCTGTAATTACTGCCAGGACCCTAATGAAGCAGTGCAGCTCCAGCTCCGTGACGATGTTCTGCACCACGTCCTTCGTGCGACTGCTCTGCAGCCTGTGCGACCAAGATAACGACCCCGACTCCCTCTGCGAAAGCCGATTCAGGATCTCAGGGCTGCAGTTGGTGCTGCCCATTATTATTCTTTGCCACTTCCTTCTCCTTCTTGGTTTGCTTTTCCCTCACCCTATTTTGGGTGACAGAGCTGCTGCCTTGTACATCAGTGCAGCTTTGTCCAGGGGGGCAGACGCCTGCCTCAGTGTTAAAAAAAAAAGGGGGTTTTACCTGGATTTAGACATGTGCCACTTCACAAATGGGCTAAGCCCCACAGCTGCAGGGATCCCTCTGCATGAGACCTGTGTAGAGTGTGGAGTTTCAGCACTTTTGGAATATGGCTAAAAATAATCTCAAGGTAGGCAAAGGCATTGTCGCTACCCTTGGGTTGTTTTTTAACTTGTGCGTGTTTTTCATTTATCAGGTGCCGCAGTTTAGTTTTCTGTCTCATGCTCCCTCTTTCTCCCAGGTGTTGCACATGTCTAGAGTCGCTGCCTCTCGCCCTGTCTCTCCTCTGCTCCATCCTCACCCAGCGCAAGCCTCCTGCTGCGTGCAGGGGCACTGACGCTCGTGCTGATCCAGAGATCAAGCAGCATCCAACCCGGGATGCTCTCCCTGGGACAGAGCTCACCACAGTCCGGTGTGCAACCAGCTCCCAGCCCAGCCGAGGACACCCCAGTCCCCCTGCACCATCCTTCTGCTACCCGATGCATTTAATTACGTGTTAGCAAGCGCGCGCGCAGGCTTTTGCAAGCGCCGTTTGGGGAATGCATGGAAAAATCTGGCTCCGGTACAGTGTTGTTCTATTTTACCTTCTTTACTGCTTGAAAAACATTTGGCCGTTGCTGAAGAGAGCCAGCCTAGACGCATACATTACAGCGGGCTCCAGAAATAGCACATGCCGGCTTGCACAATTTTGCAGCTAAAAAGCCTCCTTTTAGCTCAGCAGCCTGCCCCTCGCTGCGGAGCAGCTCTGCAGAAGGCACAGACCACGGCTCCAGAGCCTGTGGCTGAGCACGGATCCTTTTGGGAAGACATCGTGACTTGGAATGCAGGTGAACGAAGCGTGAGCCGGTTCGATTTCCTCTCCCTAGCTGCCGGCTTCTGCGTATCTTATGCAAAGTGTCTAATGAGCTAATTTGTACAGTGAAGAATAGGTTGCATGCCACCATAAAGCTGAGTTCAGAAAATTAAGGTATACGCATTTAATGCCAGAGCTGGCAAACTGAGCTTGCTCTCTGTCAGCCAGGACAAACTTCCCATAATTGTGTCTGTGTTTCACAGCCCATCTTGGGGCAAACTCAGTCTGCAAAGCCCGCTCAGTTTAAGGGCGGCCCAAGCCTTTTGCTTGGAATCCACCACTTTGGGCAAAATATGATGGTTTCTGGATGGCCGTGCACCATCCACATAGGAAAAATGAGAATTTCAGTTGTATTGAAATTGGTATTCTCTGGATAAAAAGGTTTTTCTTTTCTCAGTCCAGCCAGCCCTGAGAAGTAAATAGGACATGTTTGAAAACAGAAAGGACTTTTGAGGTAAGGCAAGTTCACACCAAGTTTGGACCTTCCTGAAGCTCCTCTCCAAAAATAGTGAAAGGACCCCTCACAGCTCCTCAGATACCATTCAGTAAACTGTGCAACTAAATACCCCATCTCAAACGCCAACAGGAGACCACCACCACCACCTACAAAAAATGCTAGCAAAATGACTCCTCCCATGCTAGTCCATTCCCACAGATGCTGTTTTGCAATGTAAACCCACTAGAAGCACCACAATCTTTTAAGCGTCCTCACACAAATTTAAAAGCATATTCTATCAGAGGAGATATAAGCAAAATCCAAAGAAACACCAACTGTGCTAACAGTTGGCATTAACATTTCTGCTTTCTTCCTACAGGAGTCAGGTCAGAAATTAAGGTTGCTTACGCAATTTTAACCCAATCTCTTGGTTTGACCAGGATCCAGCACCATGTAGACACATCCGGCTTAGCCCATGCTCTCAGATCACACAGCTTAATACTGCCCATAGATCCATTTACCTGGGGTTACCAGACCCTCAGCAATCCAGCTGCAACAGCTAGTCTTTTTTGGACTAACACTTCTAGAAAACCTAAGCAAATGCTCAAAGCCTTTTTTTTTCCCTCCTGCCCTCAACACAATTTCTGTGTGGGGAAAATTAGTCTATGGAAGCCTAGACATTGATGCTCTCACTAGGGTAATCACAGAAAAGCAAAGTATATTCTTCCCTTACGTAATGGGCTTGGACTTGGAATATGAAGACCCAATACAAGCTTTGTTATGTGAGTTTACGCATGGGGCATGGTGTCCCGTTTAGGAGCGACGGGGGCATGGATTTCGCTAGCAAGCTTCAAAGCTGTTGATGAAACAGCACTAAACAACTGATTTCTGAATGCTGAAGATCCCACGCAGCTCCAAGGACCCAACACAGACTAGTGGATGGCTGTGCAGAGCCTTGAGATGGGAGCAAGATGACACCAAAAGGTGTTGTATTAGGTCTTGGGCTCTACTCTCAGCCCCAGTGACCGTCTACAACCTCCGAGTTATCTTACTCATAGTAAAAAGGAGAGGCGCGAGGCCATCACTTGCCTGGCACGATGTGCCCCAGCAGCAGGCTGGGTCATGAACGGTGCCAGAAGTCCAAGCGCTGCCTGTGAGGGGAAGCCAGAAGAGCCTCCCCTTGTCAGGGCTTGTTTTACGGGCAAGGCTCAACTTTCCAGTCTGTTCGAGACGAAGACCAGTACACAAGGACTACCCAACACGCGCGTCTCCTGCACAACATATGGCGTCTGGAAGGGGTGATTCTCACTTCCACTGCTCCTGTCGAGAAAACCCTTTCCTTGGAAGACAGCAATGCACCAGCACTCCAACAAAAAGCAGAAGTCCTAGGCTATTGTTGTTGACCTGCTGCGGCAAACTAATATCTTCGAGTAGCTACCGTAGATACCTTGACCAAGGCCTTGAAGGCAAGTGGGAGGCAAGCGCTTCCCACCGCGAAGCTGGAGATGTTAGGGGTTCCCAGTGCCTGTTGTTCCCAGCGGAGATTGCTCTCCTGCAGGCTACAGCGCTCCCTCTTTCAGTGCCTGTTTCTCCAGGAGAGCTTGGATCACTTTGGGCTAGAGGCTACAGGTCAAAATCTTCACCTGGGATTAGTAATTTACTCCATCTTGGCGCTACCAGTGGCTTTGCTGATCGTGTTGTTCAATCCTGAGGTCCTGGAGGCCGAGATGGGGACAACAAACACCATTTTTATTTCAGCCAGAAATGTCTGGATCATCTCAAACACCAAAATGACAGACAGAGCCCTACACGCTTCGCTTTTCTCAGCGTGGAATTAAAGAGTCTTCTCACACAGACATTTTGCTTTGCCTATTTCATTTAGGGAAATAGGGAAAAAGGGAAAAAAAGAAAAGGCTGAAAGCAGCTGTTTGCCACCTGGACTGCAGCAAAACTGAGGTGCTTTGCCACCTGGAAAAGAGGGTCCAACATTTTTTAAAAATACTAGGTGGTTGTTATAGCAACACGGATATATATATATGTGTGTGTGTGTGTGTGTAGAATAGATCCAAACCCAGACTGTCACGGGCAACAGCAGTCAGCTTTGAAGTCGAACGAAACTTGCTGTCTTGCCTGGTGTCATCCGAGTGCAGCAGCCGGCTCCGATGGGGACGGGAAATATCCTGCTATCTCACTGCTGGTGCCAGTTGCTGGCTGAGAGCTCAGCACAGTCTCGCAGCTGATTCAGCTCCTTAAGAAGAGGGTAATTTTCTTTATCCTGTTTGCTTCCTCCTCCCTTGCAGGCTGCCACAGCACCTTAACCCAGCTGGGTAAGACAAGCTCATGGCTCCCTCCCAAACAGATGGCTGCAGGGAAGGTCCAAAAATAATCTAACCCATTTGCCTATGAGTTTTGAGTCTGTTTTGCTGATTGGCAGACCCTCCAGAGACTATCAGAAGAAGCAGATGGTCAAGACATGAGATCAGAGCTAGAGACAGAGATGTAAATCAAGAGGCTGCAGTGCCAGGCACAGTGACTCGGTACGGTGGCAGAAGCTACACCAGTGCTAATCAGGCAAGAGCGTATGTCCCGGGAGGACAGGTAGGTGAGTTTTCCTTTTTTTAGAAAAAAAAAAAAAAAAGGAAAAAATAAAAAGCAGACCATGTATTCAGCCTCATTAAAAAAAAAGAAAAAAAAGAACATTTCACAGCTTTGTCATGTTACGAGATGCAGCCCTTACACTGTTCCACCCCTGGAAGGCAGCTGATGTACTTAACGCCTGCTAATCCCTCCAGCAAGCTCACAAGCAGAAACTGGCAAACAAAACAAAATAAAATAATGAAAGAACAGCCGTATAGCCACTGTGAATATAACAGAGGGGCAAGATCACAGGAAATTGCAGCAATTACGATGCCTCCAGTGGTAAACTCTGTAACGAAATTTCTGTATAAAGTTCCATAGATCTTTCTGGCTCTCAGGCTCACACGAGTCTACCCTGGTACGCAGGGCACCAGGACCAAAAAACAAGGGGGCAGCGAAATTATCTCCTTTACGCAGGCTTTCAGCTCCATCTCTCAGGATGAGAGTTCTGCATTCCCTGCATGGACTGTAGCATGGGAAGCCCATTCCGGTCCAGAACTGCTTTGGGGATGAGGGGTGCGTATTGGAAAATGTAGCCTAACTACAGGGCATTCAGGAATCAGCGACACAGTGATGGGAGTCAGGTAGCACTTACCCTTTCAGCAAGGTAAAAGAACACAAATCTAAGTGTTTCAATAAGTCAAAAAATAAAAATAAAATAAAATATAAAGGAGAGAATAAAGGTCTTCAAATAATTCACCGGTATAAACAACAGACTACAAAGAAGTTATCTAAGGAGTGTTTTTATCTAATGGATTAATTATAGAATGGAGAATTTAGGCTCAGCACTACAAAAACATCCTACAGGGAAGGAGAGAGCGGTGCTAGACCTACTAACACATTTCACCCTAGGCTGGGCCAAACCCTTGTAAATTCATGGTGAGGCTCTGCCGAGCCCCAGCTCCTGGGGTGAAAAACAGCAGGATGTTTTAACTTTGGGTGACTCGGGCGCGTCAGCACCCTGCAGCGGGCTGCCCCAGATCTCACTTACCCGATGTACAAGTCACAGTCTGCAAGTCCCTGTTCCAGCAAGTACCTAACCTGAGGCACCAAAATATGGCAAGTGTAACCCGTTCATACCCATCCATGCTCCTCACCGACACTTTTCAAGTTTCTATCCCCATTTCCTAATGGCATCGGGGACATGTCTTGCATCTGTTACCACCCATGAACTTTGTTGCCATGCCCCAAGGTCAGAGACTTTCCTACCGGTGACAGCTGTAGTCCATTAAAGTCAATAGAGCAAAATATTTTAATTCCCTTTTGTGCCTTCCTCGATGCATTCATTGCCAATGGTGAGTGCTAACGAACTTGGAAACACAAAAGCTCGTTATGGCAAGCAATGGAGTGAAAAAATCCTCTGCATCACCTATATCCTCTTACCAAAATTGTAAGAAAAATAGTATTTCAGTGTTATTTAAAAGGTAGAAGGGCTTTGCGTGGACTGTTTTGCAAAGACTATAAGGTCTATAAGGAAAGCACGGGCACCGCACTGGGCACCCAGGCTCTGATCCCCGCATGCGGATTATGGAAGGGCCAGAAAAGCTGCCCAGGAAGACAGCAGCGCCCGCACGGGGACGGCTCGAGGTGTCGGGGCAGCCGCCAGAGCTGCTCCAGATGTTGCTGCGCCGGCGAGCAGCTCCTTGCCGAGGCGCGGAGCTGCTGGCGAGGAGGGATTAGCAGAGGGCAAGACGAGGGACTCGGGCTCGGCACACCTGTCAACACCCGCTCGCAGGTGGTAATTTGTGGCCTGCAGCTGGGGCCGCCCGGCCCGCTCGCTTTTCCTGCGGCTGATGTCATAGCCAAGGGGCAGGAAACGGTGCCAGGTCAGGGAGGGCGGCAGCAGCAGCCTTGCTTAAAGTTGGATTTACAGCACGGGCTCGGCCCGGCTATTTCGGGAGGCACCGTGGGTGACAGGAGAAGCAAAACAACGTCAGACTTCATTTCTGTCCGAACGCGTGCTGCTTTGAGGGCTTGTGCTCTGTCTCGTATAAAAACCAAGGGACAAGCGCAAAAATGCACCAGGCAGCCCCTGAAGAAGTTTGGCCCCTGCCTCCTGTAAAACAACCTCCCAACACGTGGTTTTCGTTAGGAGCCAGCTATTGCACACAGCCGACCGGGTAATTTTAGCTACCTGAGGAGCACCAGAAGATGACAGCATTGCCCAGGGACCGTTCAGAGAGGGCTCTGCACCTGCCAGGTGCCAGGACATTGCCGGGCATCACCATGTCCCCATACGCCACGATCTGGAGGGCTCGAAAGTCTCTTTGCAATCAAAACCATCACGAACGTGAGCATTCCTTACCCCCAGCGCGTTGTTTTTGAGTCCGCTATGCAATGTTGCTGCAAGAAATTGAAGACTTGAACGTTAAGTATGTGTTACAATCCTGCCTTCCGCAGCAGCAAAGCGATTAATTAAAATTTACAAGAGTAATCCAAATGCCTAAACATGTTTCTTGGCAGCAACTCCTGCAACCAATGCCAATAACATCTTAGACTAATGACAACCTCAAAGATAACCTTGGGGAGCCATGAAGAGTCTCTCTTAACTGCACCATTTGGTAACGTGAGAAGAATGAGGAGACATGCAATTCTTCAGGAAAATGAAAGCACACGAATACAGTAACGTCTGGGATGTTTGGCTCGCATGGGGAATAGCCCTATCCTAAGTCACAAATCGTGGCCAAAGGCCAGTTTTGTTAACTATTATGCTGCGGCATTGCAAAATGCTGTGTAGGAGTGAAACGACTGCGTGCACATCCAAATGCGTGATCTCCATGAGATGCTGAACCCTTCCAGCTAACACTGAGCCATGCCAAATTCTTTGCAAAATTAGAGGCTAAATTACTCCTTGGGAATATTTATTCATAAAACCCTAGAGGACAGATTATTGATCACACTTCTCCTCTTTCCTCCCAAATCTGTTTGCAGAATATAATCCAATAATTTGATATGTTGGCCCAATGTTGGAAAACCTAAAAGGGAAATTTCCCAGGGGCAAAACTCAGGACTAAATTAGAGTCAAGGGGGTAGGGGGGAAACTAGAATTAAAGCTGCTGATTTAAATAAAAAAAAGACTCAGGGAAAATTTCACAGTCAACTATGGCAGTTTTACAGAGGTGCAACCCACCAGCGTCTGGCTGTTTGCTGGAAACTGGTTGAATAAATCAAACAAATTAGAGGGGAGAGAGTCTTTAAAGGCTGATCTCGCTGCGTAATTCTCTTAACAACAGGTTCTTTTTGCAGTTTGTAAATAAATTCGAAACTCTTAGTGTGATGAATTAATCTACACCAGCTATTAGAGCAAGTCCTTGTATCTAATTATCATTGCTAAATTATTTCAGTGTTTTCAGAGTACACTAGTTGGTTGCTGGTAACAATTTCACTATCATGAAATAAACTTTGCAACTATGAATGGGAATCTTACTCATGGAAACACAGCTCATTTATAACTTTATTTTAGACACTCAAATTAGTAAGGATCAACTAAGTCCTGCTGGAATAGTAATTTTAGCAGCAGTGTCAAAAAGGAAGCAAAAAATAAAATGCCTTACCCCAAGGAAAAGTAATTGTGCTGTCCAACCACTTCTCTGAGGAGTACTCCCAGTTCTGCACCCTGGAACTGGAAATCTGTCACAGCAGTAATCCTGGATTTGGGCAGGAGACCTCTACACCTCCCATGAAAATACACTCCCTTTCACCAAGCTACACGCACCTGAACAAAATAGTCATCTGCTCTTATTTTGGGCTAAAATCTCCAGTTCTTTCTTTTCTCTGGCATTTTCCTGCGCTGACTCTCTTACTGGTCCCCTACACAAAACACGAAGCTTTTTAAGGAAGGCACAGGAGTGCATGAGCACACTTTCATGTGCTCTTCATGGTGACCTTGGCGCAATACTATGCTTTCCATGGGCGTTGAGCAACGCTTCATACTGATCTTGAGAGGCACACAAACATAATTCAGAACCGGTACAAATAAGATAGGCGAGAAGTTGCATAAGATCAGTTCTAGCACAGCTGAGAACCCGAGTCTGGGACTCTGATTCGAGCTAGCCGACCTCATCCCGTTGGAGACATCGCGCTTATCACAACAAATGTAGTTGGCGGTGCCGTCTCCCAGGGCTAGACCACCTCTCCATAAGGAGCTCTGGGCCTCGCCACTGCCGTGCTGCTTAGGAAATGACTGTTTAAACTGATCTGCAGACTCGAGTTGCATTCCCCAACAAAATCCTACAGATAGACTGGTGCACACAGAGGGTAAAAGCTCCCGGGTGCAACCAGCTACGCAGGCAGCGGCAGTGCCGAAGCACACTGTGCAAGCAGAAAGGGGTGCGTTCCCGGCCCAGTAGCCCAGGGAACACTGCTTCTGTTTGCCTTTTTTTTTTTTTTTTAATCATTGGAAGTGAGAGACAAGCTTCAATTAAAGATTGTTTATTTGCAAAGATAAGAAATGCCAAAATGACAGCTGGCTACACAACCCTAATTCATTCTACCATGCAGATGCACTGCATTTTATTTACACGAAGAAGTACCTTTTTATTTATTTATTTATTTATTAAATAGAATTTTTTAGGACCACTGCCTTGTTTGGGTTCTGGATGGCCAATGAGCAGGGCAGAGAAAGCCAAGAAACAAAAAGCTTCTACACAACTGCTGTGCGCTAGCAGACAAGACTGACATATTATCTAGAATATCTTAATGTTATTTTAATGCTGTTTTTATGCAATTGCACTTAAATTGTCAGCTAATCTAATTCAAATGGGAATATTTCTCCTCCTAAGCAACAGCTCATTGTCCTTAAAAGCACCAAGCACAGGTCTGCACTGGAGTGTCATGCCCATGACTGACAGCAGGGCTGCTAAATGGTCCTCAGGCAAACACAGGCTTCTTCCCCAGGGCTTTTAACCCTTTAGCTGCTCAGCGCAGACTGACTGTTGTATTGAAGACTAGGATCCCTGGTAATTTAGCAGAGTCATCAACTGCCTGGAGTACAGATTTTGTCCTTAGTCACCACCTATCTCCAAGCACTCTAGTTGTGCAAAGGCAGGTGCTGCTGTGTTGATCACTGCACCGCATCAGCCAAACCACTTGGGTGTGAAAATTTCCAAAATTTCTCTGCCTATAAATTTGAAGTCATTGATGATGATATTAAGCATCTGTATGCCTAAAGTTAGGGTGGTTTTCCATGCATTTTTGTAGGTAAAATCAGATTCATTCATTTTTTTTCCTGCAGGAAGGAAAAAGAGTGACAAAAACAAACAAACAAAAAAAAACGAAACAAAAGAACAAAAATAAATGTTATATCATTCTTTAAAAACTGGAGGTTAAGTCGGTTGGGAGCATGAGGGAGCACATTGCCTAAGCTCGCTGGTGGGCAGAGGCCGGAGCAAGCAGATGCCCAGGAGCTGGGTTGAGGTACTTCTTGTTTTGCCTTGACCTTGTGATGAGTGGTTTAGATATTCTCCTGCAAAGCCTACCCTTTTTATTTGCTTCACTTTTAGCACCAAAGACCTAAACAAGAAATCCAAGAGGAATGGAGCTCCAGGAACTACACACTGTAATGCTGGGATGGCCTCTGGGTAGTCAGTCCTGCTCTGGCAGCCAAACCCACGGGAGCCAAGGTGAACTCAGTGACCAGGCTTCTCCCATTCTTTACCCAGTGCAAAGACTGGAAGCAAAGACTTGGAAGCGAAGTCCTCCAAACTTGGGGAGAGCCTAATTACTCCAAGAATTGTACCAATTTCTGCCATTCAGATGCTTGTGGGTACCCAGGAGAAGAAAGTTTGATGAGGGCAAAGAACCACAGGAGCTCAAAAAGACAGCTGCATTCATCTCCAACCAGCTTAATAAGCAGCATTTATTCCATGCTAATATTCAGAGATGCCAAGGAGGTTAATAAACACTCATTTATGAAAGCAACTTTCTCCCTGAGGATGCTTCTACTAAGACAGCTTCCATCCATCGGGCCCTATGCTGAATCTCATCATCCTGTCCTCATTTACTGGCCTTTCAGCACCACTTTCTCAACACACCCCTTGAAGTTTGCCACAATCCTGTTTTTTTTTTCTCACTTTGGTATTTAGAATAAGTTCCATCTCTCCACATCCTTCAAAAGCCTCAATTTCCTTCCTCTTACCCCTTAAATCCCACTAAAAAAAAAGAAAAGAAAGAAACATCTCTCCTTTGTACTGAAACACCCCAAGGTTGCTCCTGGTGGGAATTAAAAATGCTCGCCTCCATTCGGGGCAGCTGCTGGATATCGCCTGCCCCATTCCTAAATGCTCTTACAGGTAGCAGTGATACTGTTGGTATTTACCACTTTGTTATCGTTACAAGGGCATCCATGTCAGGAGACCCATTTAAGCTCTATTATAACTCCTTTTGATTGACAGGCAGAGAGTAATGAGTGTCATTGCCTGAGGAAGGCCAGACGCAGAAGCTCTAAATGGACCTGTCAGAAAGAGCCTAAGGAGACTAATACATCAACCAAAACAGTGCCCAGCGTGTAAAAATCTTTTAATCTACCAGGGTTTCAACTTTAAATGTTTACCAAGGCCCAGAGTCTATAATGGTGCATAAGTAAAATGCTTTTTCTTTATAAATAATTCCGACAACCTTTCTAAGTATACGCCTGGCTTTCTTTTCATGCAAAACAAGGAAAAAAGGAGGAGAAAAAAGCGGCAGGCTGCCAGGGATCCGAATGCTTCAGTAGCTGACAAAAGACAAGAGAATTTGGGCTGATTCTCTCTCTTTTTTTTTTTTTTTAAAAAAAAGTAGCTTTGGAATGATGAATTCACAAGTTGTTATGGGAACTAGCAGCACAGATGATGCCCCAAAGGAGCACTGAAAAATGTCTATAGGATCTGGGGGAATAATAATGTAACGCAGACGTCTGTAATATGCACAGATTTCACCAAAGTCGTATGACAATTTGCAACCTCATCCGCACGGCGCGTGGTCCGTGCACCAGGACCGACCCGCCGCCCGCGCAGCACATCACACTGAAGCTACGTGTCCGCAGTCTTCGACGGGCAGCTCCATCCCTCTCCCTCCATCCTTCCAGGCCGTCTGCAGAGGATCCCTCCTTGTTTGCTCATTTTCTCGGACAACACATTCATTTCGTGTCCTGCTGGCTCGCGTTTTCCACGCTCGGGTGCTGTTGCATTCAAAGCGCATCATCATGCCAGGGGAGGGTGAGCAGGGAGATCAGACATCTGCACTAGAAGAGGATGAGGATTCTGGCAGCGGGGAAGATCTGAGTGCCAGGTTTTATCTCTTTGGGAGGTAGCTGAGGTCTTGGGCCGCGCAAAGGCAGCTCTCCTGCTCAGCTCCACCTTCAGATGCTAGTAGAGACAGATCAGTCTGGAGGAGGAGGGCTAAAAACCCCTGCTCCCAGCTCCAGCAAAGCCAAGAGCAACCGCAGTCCTGCTGCGTCCCCCGCATCTGCTGCAATGCCCAAGTTCTAACTTTGCACCGGCAAGGCCTTGTGCGTATCTATCACATCTAAACCTAGGGACTACTTAGAGGTAATATATATTGGACCTGTGGGTCACAGATAAACATAGACATGACTTGAATTACAGCAGCGATACAGTGGTCTCAGTCTCGCGTATGAACAACATACTACTGACAAGATCGGGAATATTCTCAAGCGATTTATGTTGTCTAAATCTCTTGGTCAAAGCACTACAGCGATGCAACGCACCCAGGGCAATCTGGCTCACGAGCGGATCACAGAGCCTAGGAGCCTCCAGTCCAAGAGTGGCACAACACGGCTTAGAAAGAGCGCGGGGCCCACAAGTCATCATGCAAGACACAGGGTCCCAGAGGCCGTGCTCTGATGTTACTGAGATCGATGAAAAGCATTTAAGAAATGCTACCAACGCTTAGACCCACATGCACGTCTGGCCCCATAAAAGCTAACGTTGTGAATGGGACCCTGGGGACCACGAACTCCTCCTTGGACAGATGTCCAATATTTGTGCCCATGAGCTGGCTAAGGCTGAGAGAGACTGGTTGGAAAGTCCTGCCCCCTTCCTGACCTAAGCTGTAGGGTACTTCTCTTGAGGGAGAGGGGAACGGAATCAAGGAAAGGTGGAAAGTGGTGGGCAGTGGTTGTGTCCCTTTCGCAAAGGAAAATAAAGCACAAACGCAGCTTTTTAACACAAGATGCTGCCAGATGGGAACCAGTTCAGTGACTGGGTTGAGTTTAAAGGCCTCTGTGGGGACTGTGGTCTGGAGATAAGAGCAAGCCTTGCCCCAGCCTCTCCAGAGCTGCCAGCACGGCTGGGAGGAGGGCTTCAAAGGGACCTCGCCAGCTGCCTTCCAAAGCCTCAGGCCTGCCAGAATATGCTATCTAGATTTATAGCTGGTATGTATTTATAAACGGGCTACATATCAATCGTGCAGCTTGTCATTCAGTCCTACTTGACTGTTCATGACTTTCTTTCATCTGCCCATTGGAGACTATAGGCCCCGTGGTTTTCCAGCTGTCCTTTTGGTCCATACCAAAAGGACAGAGGGCTCTTGGTCCCCTTCTTTTTATCCTTCAATATGCCAAAAGCTACGTGACTTCCTCAAATGAGCACAAAAGGCAACATTCCCTGCAACCACATTAGGCAGGCCCTTCACTTGTACAGAGGACAGGAGCAGAATCGCATTAGTGATATTCTTCTGTTGAAGAAACCTTCCCTGGAGTTTGGGACAGCCAGAGAAGTACTGCAGGTTTTTAATACAATACCTGCAGTTTGCATTTACCTAGTGATTTTCTGCAACCTCTTGCCAAGTTTCTGCCTGTGCATTCTTCCAGAGGGTAATAAAAAGCCCGCACCATGCTTTCTCTGCAGAAATACTTAACAGGGTTAGGAGGTTTGCTCTCAGTTCCATATTAACTCCAAGAAGGATAGGTATCCTTGGTCTTTGCTGGTCCTTCCATTCCTTCTCCAAGTCAACAAGCGCCACCGTGCCCTCCACTCGCAGACCCAGCTCTCCCCTAGGGTCTCTGCTGCACCTCCTGCAGTGGTGCAAGTTTTGTGCTTTCCTCCTCTCCAGCTCCCTCCTCCTCTTCCAAAGCTCTGCCTTCCACACAGACAGCTCAGCCAACAGCCCCAGCCTCACATTTCCATCCCACTAAAACTACCCGTTTTCACTTCACTGCCCTTTCCACACTGGCTCCCTATTCCAGTCCCGAAAAGAAACACCAAAATGCCCATTGCGGATGGGGTTCACAAGTATCATAAATTGCCCACGTGCCTTCCATCTTTGCAAAGAGCTCGAAACAACTTGGCAGATCTCACGTATCATCACCTATAAAGTGTGGTCCGTGCACTAAGAGCAAACCCAGAAAGGGGATTGTCACCTAGACACTCAGACATGAGGCTTTACCCAAGAACAGCAATTTATTTTAAAAACGCAGTTTGCTGCTGGCCATTAAGGAAAGTTTAGTTAATTGTGCATAAAGGAAAAGAAAATTATCTTCTTTAGAAAACGACCTAGCCCTTAAGAGCAAAGACACCAATATGGGATTTAAATGCCTCCCCTTGCATACAGTTCATGCTGTTATAAATAGGAACAGTAACGTGTCACAGAGGGCACTGACTGTCTCACCTGCTGCATGACACAGGTAGGAAAGTTCAAGAGCTGGAGATGCAGCTAATAAATTACTTTCATTATTATCACAGGTACCACACATGACAGGTACTGAAAGAAAAGTAGAGACCTGAGATCCCATGTTCAATATATAATCTGCACCAGTCAACACACCACTAATCTGGAGCGAAACTTAGACTTTCCCTTGGTAACCCTCACTGAGCAGACATTGCCAGCACAAGTCCCCTGCCTTCCAGGTTATTCCAGACGGAGGGAAGAGGCAAACAAGCCACTTGGTAATACAGCAATGTCCCTTCTATGCACAAATCAGGTTTGTTTTGCTTCCAAAAAAAATAAACACAAAAAGGCAGACAGGCTTCCATCTGACTTTTGTCAAAGCTTGGATGAAGGAACACTTTCAACAGTGCCTTCCAACAGCTCTTTGTAAAGATGGGAGGATGGGTAAAAATAACTTGTAATTAGAGGCTAATGAATCAGCACCAGTTGTCTAGTCAACAGTGCATTGGTTCGCATGTGCTATTTCATTGCTTGATATTCTTTTCATTGTGCAAAAGCAACGCACTGGAGAATTCATGCTCACTGCGCCCACAAATAGTTTTCCTTACGTGTGCAGTGTAGGTTCAAACTCCATTTCACCCTAGGGAAAAAAAGGACATGACTTTACCAGACAAGGAAACCCAAGACACCAACAGGCTTGCACAGCTTTCAGGCTTGGTGCACCTGGAAGTACATTAAAGTGGCTGCAGCTCACCCTGTTTTACCCATTTGTGGAGTTCTGTCGCAGCCAAGAATCAAGCTTCCCAAGCAAGGCCAAGCATTTTCTGTAGCATGGTGGGAATAATTTCAAACCACCCCAAAATTCCTTGGCAAAAAGGCCTGTATTTCCCATCATCTTTAATTCAGTGCATTTCCATGAAATGCTTCTCATTCCCAGCCTTCCTTCCAACACACATGCAGAACTACGTTCCGTTACGGGACGTAGCTCTGCAGTGGTGGAAAATGCCATGGTGTGCTCTGCAGCAGGGGAACTAATGAAATACCGCTCTGCTTTTTAAGCTTCCATCAGCCTCAAACAGCATTTCAACCTGGCAACGTGACTGCGAGCTCCAGCGGCAAGGACTGTCACCGGCGTTCAGCAGAAGTAACCTGCAGATGAGCTGCTTTTTCCCATAGATAAAATAATGAGTGTTCCGTGATATGAGAATAAAATCCCTTTGCTGATGACTGAGGAGCAAATTTGCAAAGTTTGCAAGGAGAGAGAATTTTTTTGTTGTTCTAACTGCATATTCCTCCTGAGATATGAAAATTCAATTGGATCTTTCTCTTCTTCCATCCTAATAAAATTCCTATAATACTATACTATATATATATACTATAATAATTCCTATAATTCAGAAATCATCTTAACTTGTGGTTTCAAGTAGGCCAAAGGTAAAACTGATTTTCAGGACAAATTAAAAAACAAAACCGCAATGGTGACTGGGCACTCAATATCATTCAATTTTTTTGCTTGTTTGGCACTTTTTGGCTTAAGCATCTGAAAAGTACCAGTTTGCATATGTATTAGCCATTAATTAGACTGTTACAAAGCGTGGAGCCCTTGACTCTATCTGGGAGCACAGCGGGCTAGAAGCCAGATTTAGGATTGCACATCCAGTTCCTAAAGCCAAATGAGAGCAGCTGCTGGGAAATCTCGAGAAAAGCAGAAAATCCGAGTGTGCAGCAGTGAGGCCACGTCGAGGCCAAGCTGTGACATCACATCGCACAAGTTTCCTCATGGACCACGTTGTTCCTACTGGCCTATTAACACGCAGTTGTAGCCCTGAACAGAGAAGTCATCAAGTGGGAAAATACTTGCGATGCCTTTTATGAGCCTTTCACACGGCGCACCCTCATCACCCCGGCCTTTCCCGTCTTCACGCTCCCTACACATCAACAGCCACAGTAACACAGTGCTTCAGCACCAAAGAGCAAAGCTAAATCAGCCCAGAGAGGGAGGGCAGCATTCATCCTCAAAAAGAGGCAGCAAGGTCTGCTTGGTCCCCATCTCATCCCAAAACGCAGGAGACGGCGTCACCCGTCCCAGCGAGGAGGAGGGCGATGGTTCAGCCGAAGGATGTGGGAGGAGGGGTGGAGATGCAGGGAGACCCAGTGGATGCGGAGAGAAAGGGCTGGGATGACCGTCAGCCAAGCGAGGGGATGGCAGGGTCAACCTCCGCGGAGACCGCGGCGCGTCCTAAGCGCTCTGCGCCTGCGCGGGCCGAGCGGCTCTGCCGTCACCCGAAAGCCGCTCTGCTCTGTCTCCATCCCAGCCCCTCTCACACAGGTTCGATCCGTCCTGGGAAGGCGTTACAAGACATAACGGAACACCACGCTGCATCCTGGCAGAGTCTGGCAGGGACCCCCTTGGAAAGCCCGGGGAGGGATCCCGGGCGCAGCTCTGCCAGCACTCGGGAGAGGGGCAGTGTGGTTCGCTAATCCATCACCAATTCCCTGTGGTTTCCCACAAATCCAGCATCTTTGCTACGTTCATGGACACAGACACAACAGGGAGCAAAGCAGGAGGGAAGTATGTGAAGGTAGCAATAGCAGCAACTTTCTCTACGCATTTAATAAAGTACCTTACAGCCAAGATCCTGCTCCCTTCAAGAGTTTTGACAGTGCCACACTTGCCGTTAAGGCATTGATGTAGCATTATTTTCTCTCCAAGCCCCCTAATTTGCTTTCAATTCATTGTTCGCAGGATTAAGCCCGTTTTTTTTTAAAATGAAAACACAAGAAAAGCTCAGTGACAGGAGGATGAAGGAAGTCCGTGCTATTCACCAGCCACCCAGCCACCCACATGCTATCTTAATTCATCAGCAGACAAAGCCGGCTCTTTGTCTTCGCAGCTCCCTCTATGCCATTCATCCACAGTGAGATATCACTCCCTGTAATCAGAGCCTGCCTATGCAGGGCCGGGGAGCGGGGGGGCGGGCAAGAGACAAAACCCATCTAATCAGGCCCTAGACTTAGCCCCATTGTCACCAAGACAGCTCCTTTTTTAAAATAAAACAATGTATATATAGCCATAGATCTCTATTAAGCACCCTTTCCATGCAGCTTTAGGCGGGAGCTTATGTAACATAAGTATTTTCTTCATTTGCAGTGTGTTCTTTTTTTCTTTTTTTTTTATCACTAATAGCAAACCATCTGAGCAATGGGAAAAATAACAGCAATTTCATAAGAATCAAAGAAAGGATTCCCCAGAGCTGAACGTTGCTTTAACCTTTGTATCTTCAAATGTGTTGCCCTTCTGCACTTAATGTCCTACATATGTGATTTGCAACCGTTAAGGGGTTAATCGCTAACCATTGTTTTAATTGGATGAACAACTGGCCTTTCGCCACTTCCTTTGAAAGATTATTCTGCGATCTAATAGAAATCAGTGCCAGAATGTATTTTCCTGAGACTACATGCCAGAGGAAACACTATGGGAATAGATAACTACCCAAGTTTCACGAGAATCAAGTATTATAACATTATCATCAACCAGACTCACGACAGCTACGCCTGCATGTGGTCACACTTCCAAAACTGCAGTGTTTTGGGAATAGGTAGTTAATGGAAAAATTTGCTAAAAAATCCTGCAGATTGTACAACTGAGGAAAAATGGAAAATAAAAAGCAGTACTTAATTTCACATTGTGCCATACTGCTTAGCAGAGGTACATGAAAAGGCAAAATCCAGATCCCAGCTGTTTATGTATTTTCTTAGTGAACAAGATAAAAAATAGTTAAGCAGTTGAAACATCCTTCTCATCTCTTCCCCAAAAATGACACTTACAATTCACTGCGAATCAACCCACATATACACCAAAGCAATTCGTAAAGAATGTTTAATTTCCATGTTTGGCTTTTTGCTAGTATTTTTTTTAAGGAACAACAACAAAAAATCCCATTGGAATAAAATATCCTTTATTTTAAAGTGCGGCTTTAACTGTAATGGAAATGTCACTCCTTTAGATTAAGGAAAGCAAGTTTTCATATGCCCGCAGGCATCGCCCCAGCTTCCCCCAGTGCCTCCGTATGGCTCAACACGTGCTGCGTTGAGTCCAAAAACTCTGGTGTGCTGGTGGCAATAACTTTTCTCAGGAAAAAAATAAATAAATAAATAAATAAATAACAAAAAAATATATTCTTTTGGCTAAATTTTATTAACCCCTCGACCATAAGGAGGGTGTCACAAGCTCTAATAGTTTTAGGACACCTGTTAAATAATTCAAAATCCTTGTCTTTGATGGGAGGAGAGCACTTAAGCTTGGCTACCAGCAATTAAAATGCCTCTGCAACATTATATATTTTACAGGATTTTTTTTTTTTAAACACATAACAGAGGGACATCATTATTCATATTCTGAATGATAGCTTGTGTAATGGTCTTCCGATTGCCACCTTTGTAAACTGTATTTAAGAATACACACCGATACAAGCATAAACAGTATGCCTTGCACTACATACAGTTATCACATGAATCTCACTGGCCCCAGTATGAAAAATGAGATCCCAAACGCGTACTTTTTTTCTTTTAAGCTTCTAACACTGACATACACACACAAGTGGGCAGTTTCTGGTGTTATACACGTGGCTTCATTAGATGTAATACTCTGAGTCGGTGAAAAAGCAGGACCACTTTAAGACGTCTTTATAAAACTCAGTTCCTTGAGTTGTTTTAAGGGTTGTGTGTTAACGATACCAGAGACCAACCAGTTTTAGCACCACAGAAGGCTGTAAAACTAGGATTTGGAAGGCAATTTCTGAAGTCCCTTATGTGTTTTTGGCATGGCACAGAAAGCCAAAGCCTACTCCAGTCTTCTTACCTTGGACCTAGCAAGACCAGGACCATGCTCAGGGCCACCTGAGCAAGAGAACAGTGGGTCACTTCCACACATCTGACAAAGCTGTCAAGAGGAAAGGCCGAACCCTCTTCCAGTGCTGAAGATGATCCAGAACAAGAAGTAAAAGGGATTCTTTCCTTGCACGACCCCTTGGGTAGCTTTCCACAAACACTATATCCCCCTTTCCGTTAGCTTTTGGGCAACTCCACACACATCTTCCTCCCTCCCTCTCTGCCAACTGCCACATAGCCCGTTGGCCTTGCATTACTTTGCACAGAGGCCCTCTCTATCCAAATCGCTTCGTCCACGTCCCAGACTCTTGGCCCATCCCTTGTGGAACCACAATCTTCTTCTGCACGTGGAAATTCAATCTGGGACTTCAGGGACAGGTCACTCGCACAGGTTTCAAAACAGAGGAACACACTGATGAGACCAGGTCTGATGAAGAATGCCCTTAATTAGCTCCTCAAACCTTGCTTTGTTTATCTCACCACTTGACCAAGGGCTGAAATCCTCTGCTGGCACTTTAGAGACACTCTCATCTACAGTCAGAAAGGCTAATTATTAATTAAAGGGTATCACTGCTAAGTGATGACTGTTTATTTCCTTCCGTCATACAGCTGCTCTTATTTTCTGTACCTTGTGTCTATAATTAATAACACCCCAGTACTTTGCTCCTCACATTAGTAAAACAAAGGCGGTGGGGACAGCACTGAGCCCTCCTCTTTACCAGTTATGCAACAGGACCTTTAGATTCCCATCCCAGAAGGATCCATTTAAGCTCAGCAACAGTAGAAAGGCCTTCAGCCACTCCAGCAATAAAAAGATTACAAGCCTGAATACACTTACATATGTTTGTCTCGGAGTATAACCAAACAGCGCAATTTTATCTGCTAAGAGCAGCTGTCAGGATCTACATTACTGGATTGTGGTACCCAGTGACAACAGCGTTGATCATGTGTGTCTGTCACCTTAAACTCAGTCCTCTCCACGTGCTTTAAAATGTTGCTGACATGCTGCATCTGATCCTGGTGAAGAAAACACCCCTGCACCTATTCGACAGGTGGGAAAACGGAAGATCTTCAAGGCCAAACCACACCAGGGCCGATATAACCAAACTGCAAACCCAGTCTGTTTGTTAACTAACAGAAAATAATAAAAAAAAAATAATAAAATGCATAATTATCTCAGCATACTTTATAGAATCTTTTTAAGTTTCCAATCCCTGTGAAACACTGCAGGTACAAGACAGAGGAATTACGGGTTTAACTGCAGTGGTTGGTGCTCACACGTTTAGCTGCGGAGATCTTGGCTTCTTTCCCCAGGGTCCATTGCATAGTTATTCAGCCACTGCTGCTATCCAGAGCGGTTGGCATCTCCTTCCTCATGTCCAGTTTCTTCAAAAGGCCAGTGACAACTGCAGCCCAGCTGACAGCAAGAGGGTCTTTGCAGCAGCCCAAAAGAGAAGGGAGTAGCTGAGTCCAGGATTTTTTTCTCTAGCGTGGGGCTGCTGATCTCCAGCAAGTATTGCATGGATTCAAAGAACCTCTAACATCTCTGCAAGGGACGAAAACATCTTGGTGGAGAAAATTATCAGATTATCCTGCAAACGAGTAGGAACAAGTCTCAGAGAGACTTCATGCTGGAAGTGGGGGCTGGAGAAACAGAAGAGGGGCTGGAAATGCCTGGGAGGTGGCCGGGAGAAGAGGAGAGCCTCTGTAATTCCGTTATTGCAGAAGGACGATGGGGAGAGGAATAGAGAGACCATTGGGCTATGGAATTAAAAAAAAAAAAAAGAGGGTTGTCAAACTAGGGACAAGACCTATACTGTATATGAATGCCGGTGGGACTGTAAAGGAAATAGCTCCCTGGCTTTTGCAGCCGGTGGAAAGCTCTTGCTGCAGCAGCTCTAATCCATGCAAAGGCACGGCGGAAAACTCAGTGCGCTGGGGCGGCTGGCAGTGAGCGAGGCTCCCTACGCCGGAGCAGGCGCCTGCAGGAGCCACGGAGCTGCTGCCAAAACCGCCGCAGCAGAGGTAGAACTGCCAGACAGATGGGTTAAAAGCAGGGGGAGGAAAGGCAGGCACAGAGGAACGGAGCCAAGGCGGCGCGCAGCGTGTCGCATCAGCACACTGGAGCTGCAAGGCGCAGAGGTCTTCAGGCTGGAAGGGGCAGGATGGTCAGCCCTGACTGCAACCAGACGGATGCTGTAAAACTCATTTCGAGGCAGCTGTGTGGTCAAGGCATGCAAAGCCCTGCAGCTCTGAGCTGCCTGCATCAGGTTCTTCGGAGAAGCAATGCACTGGTGACGGAAGTGATGGAGATAGAGGTTTGCTTTCGTCTCCTGTTGCTGTGACATGTTTTGTTCTGAGCAGCTGCAAAGAGGCTTCCATTAGCAGCTGCAGATTTGCCAGAACAGTTTCCAGTTGTCCAGGCAGCAAAGCCTTCCTTAGGGCCTGCATGTATCCTTCCACATTTCCCATACCCCTGGTGTGACCTGAAAGGAATCAGGCAACATGGACCAAGAGCAGGACCGAGGGAGAACTGCAACTCCCATCTTCCCAAAAGGCCTCCAAGTCTAAGAGCAATAGCCAGCACTCCTTCCATCAGCAGAAGCAGCCATGAAGGCTCATTTCCTATGGACTTGAATCTTCTCTCCTTTCTCAGTTCTTCCAAATACTTCTTTCACTTTGCCAATGGAGCAGTCGCACAGGAATGTGACTGATTCAGAGCCATCCGGGCTACCATGAGCTTGTGGAGTGGTGAAGAAGCTGAGCGACCACTACCCTTTCATTAGTGGCAATATCTGTCTGAGTCCCTCTGCTCTATGCTGGTCCCAGTTTCGACAGAACTTGCAAGAATTATTTATTTCTACAAGCATCTCACTGTCAAAAGAAGCTGAAACTGGTCAATAGACGCAAAAGATAATAGGGAAAGACTGACGGACAATGTGAGTGCCACAGCAGGAAACAAAATGTGTAAAAATGCTTCTCTGGTGCTTAGGTGGATGTGAGAGCAGCTGGGTTGGCACAAGAAACAGGTTTGTTGCCTAAGCAAGGAACATTTTAATATAGTCAATGCATGAGTAGAACTGCACTTCAGAATACATTTCCCAAATTCTCTCCAATCTGTTATTCAAACTACTTCCCTACCGAGCCTCTTCGGCACTAACCGGACTCAGAGTGAGGGCTCAGGCCTGACAGCTGGACTGAAACGCATCCTCCTCCGAGTCTTGCTATTTGGTGCTCCCCAGTCAATTCCTTTCCTTTATTCCTCCCCCCAAGATGGAATGGAAGTGGAAACGGTCCACAGTCTAAGTAAAAATGGAACTTAAAATGACGGCAGTATCTTACAGACCCCAGCCCACATGCTCACATTGAGAATTCCGCATATTTCTGAACACTGGTCCCTTTCGGGAAGTGCATCACTAAACACCAGCATCCAGGACAGCGAAGGAGAAGGAAAGCGGGAGAAGCAGGAGATAAGAGAAATATTTTACAATTAGAGGCATAAATAAATAATACCCCATTGTCTCACAAGATCTACCACTGCACAGTAGAAAATTTTTATAAACCTGAAGCAGAGGAGATTTTTCAGCGGAGGACACCTAATGCACTGGGCCAAATCTACTGGGCAGTGGTGAAAATGCATAACTTAAATGGAACTACAGCTGGGATCAGGCATATTATTAATTCATATTCCATTTGGATTACTTTATTGTTTAAAAATATTATCTTAGTGCAAGCATTACTAAATGCTGCTCATCTGTTTCTCTCTGAGAGCCACAAGAATAAAGAGATTAGGTAATTGCAATGCAAGCATGAAATACAATCAGTGATTTTATGAAATCTAGCCTGTCCCAAGCCACAGTTTTGATATTGTTCATAAACACCATCTGCAGATTTGCTTGACAAACAAACATCATGTTTATATTTTGTAAAAGTACAGTTTCCTAATGAAAAAAGATTTTCTTTTGTTGAAAAAAACTGACAAAACCAGAAACATTTTAATTCTCCTACCCTACAGTGCATGGGTTCTGCATAAAATTTGAGGGACAAACGTAATCAAATACTTATGGGGCAAAAGAAGTCACCAGTGGGAGACATTTCAACCAGGGATTCACAAAATCTTAGGTATGACATAAACCATATATAAAATAATATAGTGATACGCAAAATGTGAAATTAAAAATATCTAAAATGTTTAAAATAAACAAGAACATAATAATAATAATAATTTTAAAAGGGTGTAATGATCCATCCTCTACCACTGTGCCTGGCGGAAGACACCTTTACGCATTTGGTGTTAAGGTTTTCTTCATAAGCATAAATGTCAGCACACCTACAGCAAATTATAATTAAGTAATATTTAGCTAATCTTACCTAAGTATTATGAACACAGTCCACTAAAAACCTCATGCTAGTGCCACTGAGCAGATATTCAGCAAAATACTGTTTTTAAAATTCTCTTTTCAGTCACCGGGCTGTGCCTTTGGCTTTTTTTATATTGCAAAAAGACCTCAATAGGAACCTTGTCTGCCTTTTCCTTTGCCACTTGTTACTTAATATATCTTACCAAATAATCTTTCTTCTTTCCCCTTTTGCTAAAATACTTTTCATCTTTCGTCAGAAGTAAATCTGCCTCTTTTACATCTCCCCTTGGCAGAGCCCCTTTGAGATGGTGTTCAGAACAGTAAACCCAAGGAGAACACAGATACACTTCTCAAATTCTAAGATAACACCCATTATTATTTTCTATCCCTTTTTTGTGTGCACACAGGATATTGTTTGCTTTCTTCAGGGATGTGTAGAACTTTCTGCTGAGTTGTCCAAATGATGGTGAAGTCCCCCACCAAAGGTTCGAGCCAGGACGAACCCTACCACACAGCAGTAATTATATTTGCACCATGTCTGTTATACTTTCCTACTTTCCCAAAGAGTTTCAGCTACTACTATGTCATTTAATGGCAGGCCCTTAAAAATCATTTGTGTCCATAACTAAATTTCCCTAAGAGCTTTGTTCTTAGAGCACTCATCAAAGATTTTTGGGAAGCTAATATAAATTCTAGTCTGCTGGCTCACTGTCTGTACAGTATATTGATTCCCTTAAAAAAATAAAAAGGCAGAAAAATAGCATAGTGCAAAACCATGGGTCTTTTTGTAGCTTCCTCATCCAGTTGCAGCTTGCTGCTCTTGTGCTGCTGCACGACGCTCTGTCACCTTGCCAAGTCTTGCAGATAGTTACCATATGGGCCACTTTTGACTCCTCTTGGGCACGTTTTAAGAGGTTTGCATATATATTTTTATATATTTTTATATTTTTTTGTTAGCAACCTCGCACCCCCTTTCTTTAAGTGCCTTCAAGATTCTTGAATGATTATCGGCCGGTCCCGCTGACTAATTTCTGT
The DNA here is from genome assembly GCA_013398735.1 of Nothocercus julius. Lineage (NCBI taxonomy): Eukaryota > Metazoa > Chordata > Aves > Tinamiformes > Tinamidae > Nothocercus > Nothocercus julius. The sequence goes on along the minus strand of VZSV01000164.1, from coordinate 381,682 downwards.
GTAAGTTATTTTGCTCAAGCACTTCCTCCTCTGATAGTTCGCTGACTAAGAGTGCCTCCGGTTTACTGTTGACAAAGGGAAACCTGGAGGAGTAATCAAGCCTATGCAGGGAAGAATAAAGCTGGGCGCTGACAAAGTTCAGAGGGGCTTTCCCGCACGTCCTGTGATTCACTGCATGCTCCTCTTGACCTATGACATCTCATATCAATGTCTGGCTTAGGCGATTCATTAAACCCCAGAAGATCAAATACAGAATTGGAGATGAAGAATTTTATGGCGAGTTCCTTCCCCCGTAATGCTTCAAAAGAGCGATTCCATTGATATACAAGAGAGCTGGATATACTATAAGGAATAATTCGTCTATCATTATCATTAAAAATGACTGGCGTATCTGCAGCAAGCTCAGCTCCCAGCTATGAAGTGCCTTATTTATAACACATACACGGGACAGACTGCTGCTTCTTTCACTAATACGCACTCTGGGCATTCCACTGGTGGGACCCGAAAGTGATTTATGAGACGAGGCAGATGCAAGGGAAGGCCCAGGGTGACTTCATCTTGGATCGGCGCTAGGCTGCCGCACGAGACTTGGGACCGCTCTGAGCCGCAGCCCGGCATGGCCTCAGGGTGTCAAGAGTAGAGACTTCCCAACATAAGGCATTCACAGGATGTGCATAAATGATCAATCAATGAGGTACGTGATCAATTAGCGACTGATGGAGTCGAGGGGGGAGTTTTGCAGCTGCCTCTGGGAGCTGCTGAGTTTTTGCCCCTCCACAGGAGAGCGGTAGCGCTGGACAGTGTCACAGCTGCGCAATCCACACACATTTTCTGAAAATGAGGTCATTTCCATTGCAGAAAGGCACGTGAGACAGTCATTACCAGAAAATATATCATGCTACACTAGGGAAAGAGAAAAGATTTTTCCAACTCTGACTTTATTACATCACATTTGGAGGGGGCAAGAGATATCTTTTGTAATCCTTTCTGCAAAGGAGTATTCCTTGTTTTCACGCAGAAAAGACAAATAACTATTACATAGAATATCTTGCTAACCTAGCTCTCCTTGGGAGGCTTTCAACTACAAAGTCTATAAAGCAAAACTAAAGCATGGTAATACTTATTTCTCTGGATTTGCAAAGCTCACCCAAATATTACTGTAAGAAAGGGCAAGGTTTATTTTTGCAATATATGTGATGGCATTAAAACTGTTGAATAACATACATACTAAGCTGGTCATGAGTCTGTAAACAACAGCTAAACCCACAAGAACAACCCCACCTGCATCGTCCTGCTCATCCCAGAGAAAACTAGGGACTCTGCCCTGAAGCACTGGCTCCATCAACCAAGGAGTATGCTGAAACTCCTGCCTATGGCTCCTGGAGGAAGATTTAGGCTTCTGCTGGGGTGACGATGCTCTTCTACGACATTAAACCACCGCAGGGAATCCAGTTGCTTCCTTCCATCCCTGCCTTCTCCAACAGCCCTTGCTGCAAACATTTGTTGCAAGTGCCAGTATCCAAATCCCTCTGGGGACTTCGGGACAGCAGTCCAGGATGCTTTAGGAATTGCATCTCAGATGGACTCGTCACCTCGCTCCAGCCTTCAAAGACCTGCCTCCTTCCATGGAATTGCATTCTCAAAACAGCAGGGAAGCACTACCCAAAATAATGTTACAAGAAGGACTGTCAGGCCAGCAGCTGACAACAAATAGAGACTGGTTTTAGGCTTTTTATTGTTATTATCATGGGGAATTAAAATAATTCCATGTACTTGCTGAAACACATAGAGAGAAGCATAAAAGCACAGTATTCATCTCCATAACGTACATCTGATCCATTACTTTGCTGGCAGAGAAAGGGAGCCCAACCACCTATGCTACGAGGAAGAACATACTGTTTAATGTTAGTTCTGGCTTCTTCTGTGCTAAACCACCTTCTGTCTGGCTTTTCCCATGGCCAGCCCAAGGACGATTTGATCAGCATGTCCATAGCCATCTCTCTACTGATTCTTACGCCCACATATGGGGTTTCTTAGCTTATAGTGAAGGATGGAAGAGAAGACTTTGGCACAGGAAGGGACATTACTGGCTAAATGAGTAGTTCCCTGCCTTTCTTGTCCTCGCCCACCTGGCACTGAAGCCACAGGGCAGATCTCTGCTCTCGTGCGTGTCCTTCTGCGGATCCTCCGGAGGCCGAATTCCAGAAAAATACCGCCTGGTGATGCTGGTGTTTGTCCCACCAGTAATGTCTTTTGTGAATCACCTTGCCCACGTGGCAGTAAAATGATGTGAAAATAAATAAATAAAATCATAGGGTTGTGACTTCACAACACTTCTTGGTGGAAGAAAATGGATGAGTGGCAAATTCTGTTCTGAGAAGGATGGAGCCATTAAAAAAAAAAAAAAGAACTTCAGAAATTATCCCAAGTCCTGGCCAATGTCTCCCTGCCTGTTACTCTCAGTGGGGGCTCCATGACATCACTCCTTTCCTGGTAAAAGAAAGTTGCCACCAAAAGGCTGCTGCAGTTTCAGACTCCCAGCATCCAGCTCAGTTGCAGAGAACCGCTCTGTCCTTGCTCCCACCCTTCCTTCCCATGGTAAGCGGCACTTGCAACCTCCAGTCTCTGCTCTCTACTGACAACACTGGGCAGATAATGGGAATAAAAGGCTGAGCTGCAATAAGAAAGCATTTTAAACACTAAGGGGAAAAAAAAAAAAAGGCAGCTAAAGGTTCTGTGAATGATATATCATCACCCATCTGCAATATCAGTATGTCAGCGTCTGTCTGCCACAAACATTAGTCCATAAAAACAAAGGAATAAATCAATAGACCTGTATGCCCAGGCATATTATCTCGGAGAACACTGCAGGGATACGAAGCACCCTCTTTATTTGCTCAGCCAGACCCATTCACTCTGCTTACAAGGCAATGCTACAGGATGAATTATCTTGCAAGAGCCTCCGTATATCACCATATAACCTCGTACACCCTATGACAGACATTATCAAGTAACTTGGCATCTGAGCAGTTTGTTGCCCTGGTTTATTGGCAACTTTCCTGCTCATCTGCTTTCAAACGCCCAGTCTTTCTTTCCTTTTGCACCCTGCATGCCGCCCACTGTGGTGGCCACTTGGACTTTCACCAAAGGCATCAGGACACTGCACTATTTCAAGTCGTAATGGTGAAGGGGTCACTGGCTCGTGGCTGTGTACTCCGTGCGTCCTCCAGCGCACGGACGCTGTTGTCTCTGACCACTGTGCACATGTTGCCTGGGATGGCAGGTTCTCCCACAAGAACTGCCCTCTTTAGCAATCTCTGCAATCAAAACGCTGTCTCACTGCACCAAGAAAAGATCAAGCCTCATGCTATACACCTTTGCTAAGGTCTTTGGTACAAAAAAACATCATCTTCTACCATACAGACCGGCTAAAGCCTTGCTGGGTGCCTCACTATAAACCACATTCCTCTCCACTTCAGAAGTTACAAATGCTTGGGGTGACCATTCAGGACACAGAGAAAGTGCATTAGAATCCTTATCTGACACACTCTCAGCTCCCTCTTTAAAAAAGAAAAAAGAAAAAGAAAGAAAAGAAAGGTCAATGGGTGAACTACTCCAGCCATGTATTTAAAATGGAGAATTAAATGTTCAGTGATTAATCTCCTGTTTCTCACGGTGCTATTTATCTTTATATTCTTGACCTCAAGCCTACAGAAGTCAAATGGCCTGTATTTAACCAATTTCTAAAGAGCCTACTCAAAATATTACAGAAAATATCTCTAGTGTTCCCTTTTCCCACTCTGGAGTTGCCCAAGACAAAACAAAACAAAGATCGTCTTTGTGATCTGTTTTACACCAGTGCAATTCCTATCGGCCAAAACGGAGATTTGTCCAGAATTTCGACACTAATTTCTAATCTGTGTACACACATCCACTAAGGGCCTATTTGAGGAGAGACAACCGAGAAGAATGAGTTTTACATAATGACGTGTGAGGGGAGAAAAAAAAGGAAGTTGGACCTGCTAAAATTAGAAAGTGCTTACGCCCCCAAAGGCGGCTGCTTCAGCCCACGCATTTCATCACGAGTAGGTGCTCAACTATATTTACTTTCTGTAAGAAATGTTTAACTTGAGCTGGGACGCAGAAAACCCCACCAGGATGTGGTAAAGAGAAGGGAAGTTCACAAGATGTGATCTCTAACTGACATCATTTGAGGCACATCTGAAGCTCAGATGCTTTTTCTTTTTTCTTTTTTTTTTTTTTTTTAATGTGCAAGTTCCTCAAAAAGAAAGAAAAAAAAGAGAAAAGAAAACCATTCTTAAAAATATATTAAAACATAAATAAGAAGATCTGTGTTAATAGAACAGTGGTAACTGGGGAGCGCTGATGCTTATTTAGCTACTAGGCTCTGCAGGACCGAAGCCCACACGTTGCACGGAGGGCGTGGAGGATCTCCCGGCAGGGCCGTGGCCCCACCGCGAGGAGGTGCCGCCGGAAGACCGACCGCGACGGGAGCCGCAGCGTTGGAGCTGGTCCGCTCCCATGAGCTGCCCAGGGCCCCCTCGCCCTGCCCAACACAGCGGGCACGACCCGAGAGGCACCAACCCACGCTCTCTGCTCACCATCGCCTGTGGCTACAGGCGAGCCGGGAAACACCAGCTGAGCCCCTCAAGACACAACCAGCGGTACTGGGAGAGCCGCCGGGGGGGAGAGCGCCCAACTGGGAGAGTATAGACAGCTCCCATTAAAAAGGTCTGGGGGCAACAGGACCAGGGGTCTGCATAGGAAAAAGGACATACCTCCCCTCATCTTTTCTCCTACATTTCTTTCTCTCCTCCTTCTTTCATTAATCCTCTGCTTTCCAAGTAATCACTTCGTTTTGTAAAGTCAGTGGTTCCAAGGACGTAGCTGCTGTTCAGTGCATCACAAAACCTGCACGAACCTAGAGTAGTCCTGAGCAGGAGCTGAGCCTGAGCAACAATTTTCAGAGCTCTTCTTTCCACCTGGAGGAAATAGGCTCACATGGGACCCCATAGCCATTTGAGTGATGTAAAAAACACACAAAAATGACATAAGAAGGAGCAAAGAGTCCCATAATAGTCCCCTGCAGAATGGGGAGGCCACTGGCCAATTTCCAGTTTTGCAAATTCTTCAACATACGGACCACTGACTCCAGAGTGAAGAGCAATTGCTTTTTACCCTTTAATGGCTGAAATAGGGCTCAACAAGGACAAAAAGCTGGGCAGGGAAAGTAATAATTAAAAAGAGTACTTACTCATATTAGCAATTTCTGAAATAAATGTAAAAACTTTCTACTACCACTTTCTTGATTTTCGGGGTGAGAATGGAGTCAACAGGGCTGTGAAGCCATTGGCCTTCAAGCACCCAGCGTGGCAGCAGCCGCACGAAGCCGTGAACCCCCAACTATCTGACACAGTCCAAAAACCAGCTGAGCTTATCCGAGCGCAGTCATCATGAGGAGAAAAAACACACGACGGAGCCTCCCCTTCACGAGAACAGGCTCTACAGCCGTCTCCTGCAGCTTTCAGTGGAAGCGCAAGGCGACCCACGCCATGCGAAGGGCAATGTGGTTTCCATAGGACCCACGCTGATGCTACACATGGCCAAGGAGAGACCATCTCAGCCAGAATGAGCTTGGAGGTCTCAGCCTTGGCTCTGTACTGTGCAGTGCTGAGTTGCTTGCCCATGGGTGATATCCACTCTATTTGAGCCTCAGAGTATCCTGTTCTAAGTCAGTAACGCAGGCTCCCATTTATACTCAGAACTTACTTTAGGAGGAGTTAAAGCTTCTTTAGAGCTATTTCTCCCAAATGTCTATTGAGAGAGCCTAAAATAACAAGCCCAGACTTCAACATTCAACTTTTAGATGTTTACAGTTTGGTGATGAATCCCACCTCAACTGCTTGTCCCTGTGTCTACCTAGAAACTGTCATTTAACATGAAAGACCTATAGCTAATCTACGACAAGCAAAAGAACATAACTGTAATTTCAGATGCACAGAAACTAACAAAAATGAATAAAAAGGTAGAGCCCTAGAAGCTACAGGGCGTTACCTTCATTCATAATTTGATGAAAATGAGCTCGTTCTGCACACACATCTCTGAAGGTACCAGGGAGGGAGGCAGGTTAAAGGCACAGTGAGGCTCTCCAACCTGGCTACTAGGAATCTCTCCTTTTAGGTACGCAAGCCCTCCCTACCTCACATTCTCATCATGTGCTCTCATGACACTGTTTAAGCTCCATAAATACCACTGCAACCCAATCTGAGACCTATAATGTTCACATCAACTCACAGATTGACTCACAGATTTAAGTCCCTCTTATTCAGCTCCAGCTGTCTTGTTCATTTTCTCTGTTTAGCTCGGCTAAGATGTAACCTCTCCTACACGTTCACACAGTGCAAAGTCTCCGCAGCTTGATTCTCACAGTCACAGCATGTCCTTGCCCTTGAGAAATGCAGTTTTGTCATTGAATATTCTGCCGCTGGCCTGTCACTTTGAGCATCTCACCCTCCACTAGCGCTCTCTTCTCCACAACACCAAACACAAACTGCTTGTCTCTGCTTTCCAGGCCCTTCGAAGCACCTCCCAACCCAACCCGTCACCCCTGTCACCCCCTCATTTGCTGTTGCAGGCTAAGTTCTGCTTCATGGACTGATCTGAGGAAACCTGCATTACTACTTATTCACTCTACCCCATAAATAAATAAATAAATAAATAAATAAATAAATAAATAAATAAAACCTTTAATAAACAACCTGAGAGTTAACAACATTACTCTGGCTTCACGCTAGTTTTCAACCGCTAAATGTAATCTATTGATCAGCATCCTATATAAGAAATACTAAGTATCTACCACCTTTCTGGGGAGATTTAGGAGTGGAGGCTATGGAGAGCAATGTATGGTTTACAATGGAAAGTTCTATGTTTCAAACTCCAAAGAATCATGAGTCTCCTTATTGCCTTCTTAGAGGGGAAACCAAAAGCTCAGCCACAGGCTGGTTCAAAAGTTCTTTCTTTAAATTTCACTCATAGCTTAAAAAAAAGGAAAAATACAGTGTGCTATTTGCCAGAGTTATGGGTTTTACCCATGATGTCCCAGTGAAAGACAGAGCCTCACAAATATTTCCACAGCTGCTCAGGATGTTTGCTGGATTATAAGGTCACACACAGGACATGCTCACTTCATTCTTTGTATAAAGCCTGTATGCTAAAAAATAAGAGATCCTGAACACACTTTTGGCATCTAGGGTCCTCAGTTTCACTGATACCCATCGAACAGCACTGACATCCACGTTATTTAACCCTTATCAGACACCTTTTTAATGGTATGATTTCTCCTTCTAGAAGTGCAGCCCCCTCCCTTCAACCCATCCTCACTATGAGAAGCACCAGGACTTTACCTGAACTAACCAGAGCTTTATCCTGAGATCAGCTTGACGTGGATCATTTAAACACCCAAGAAAATCAAATCTAACTCAACCCTCCCTCCAAAATACCACCACCACCACCCCCCTCAAAAACTCTCGATCTGCATGACCGGATTGGCGAGCTCACTGTGCATGGCCAGGGCTCCCCACTGGCCCAACCACAGGGAACCTCCACAACTTCCTTACGTTCCAAGGCAAAACAAAGCAGAGTCGCATTTTGTGCTCTACAACGCTTAGGGCAGAAGACATCATAAGGCTCACAAAAGGGAGATTTGGTCTCTGGAACCCAAGAGTCCCCCCGTCTGGGGCAGGAACTGTCTGTCCCACATCCATTGACTTGGCAGTGCACACGCAGGTTTTGCAAGGGGAAGGTGTCTAGACAGCTGGATTCACCTCACCTATGGGTAGAGCAGGATGCCAAACCGGCCACGAGAGCCGTGGGGCAGACAGGCCTCTCCTTATGGCAAACGGCTGCCCCACGAACCAGATCAGCTACCCTGCGGTCACAGCTATACGACTTGGGAAGCACCAAAAACCTGGTTATTCTTTATTAGCAACTTCCCTTTGTTTCAGATGTTCGTTTAGGGGTTTTGGTGTGTGTTTTGTTTTTCCACTGAGATGTTCTCAGTCTTTAGGAACCTGCCATGCCGTATTTGCCCACTCTTTGCAAAACCAGGGGCCTATGTGAGCTTCCTCCCTGCTTCCTTCACCGCTATCCTGCTTCGCTTGGAGGAACAGCTGCACGAGGCTAAATAATCCAATACCAAAAATCTGGGGCCTAGCCAGATGCCAGTCCAGTAATAGATAGTTTGCATGAAGTCATTTGGGGGGTTGACTGTTTATCTGGATGTGGTCAGGACCATCACATTTTAATTATTACCACTTTATTAAGCTTCACTTCAAGCTACCTGAAAAACAAGTAATAGAGAAGCACAAACATTTGCTGATGAGCAGTGATGAGTTCAGGGAGGGGCAGAAATAGAGATAAATCAAAATATGTTCACAAAGGTTAGGCTGACAGTGCTATCTCCTCGCTGCATAGATTTAATTTTCAGTATACATCAAAAGTCGACAATCACGGTGCTTTCCAGCCAGCCAAAAGTGCTCTGAGGCTATGTTGCTTTTGTCATACCAAAGGAATCAGCATACAGGTGGAAAGAAGTATTTCAAGACTCTCATTAGAGCATCCATTTCACAGATAAGCATCAAGTCTTGCCTAATCCAAACTCCTTTCCACTTTCCTGTAGTATAAAATGTCATACAAGACAAAAATCTTTGCCTATCCTGACATCAGTTTCCTCCTTTAAAATTACCACGGATAACCCTTTCCATTTAGAAGGAAACTGAAATTGAGTGTCTTTCATCTCATTTGAAGATTTTGATATTTTTATGCCTATGAAGAATGTGAACAATTGATCAGACTTTTGTGAGATAAAGGATTCCCTGCAACAGTTCATGGACAAAGAAGTCCAGAAAATTCAGCTTCCACCTCTTTGAAGGAAAAATTGCATAGTCACAGGTCCAAGAAAGAATGCATTGCAAAGGCTTAAAATGCTCTGCTTTCTAAAAAAAAAAAAAAAAAGTAATAGAACATTTTGTTTTATTTATTCTTATTTTATGCTAAATGTTATACTATAAAAATATACTGCTTGTGAGTGGGATAGTGAATTTACCATTATTTAATACAACCTGGCTAATGCAATAGGAAAAGCTAGTATCAGAGACACATCCCAGCTGTCTAACCATGCTGCCACTCTCAAAGACATTTTTTTAAAAAGAAATGACAAAATATGTGGAAATTTAACAAAGAATGGATTTCCCAAACAAATAACTGATTCACACTTAATGGCATCAGTAATCCAATTCTTTCCATCTGTAATTGAAAATATTTTCTCAGAATTTTTGCTTAGTGCAAAATTTACACCAAAGGATAGATTTAAAGTGGAAGATTCTTTTCAAAAATAATGCCTTATTTTTACTGAGTTGACCAGAGCGTAATAGTAGAGCTTGCAACAGGTTAATTAAGAATGCTTAATTTTTCTGCTTGAATTCTGAACGGTCCAGCACCTCTTCCTTGATGCACTATGAGGATGGAAAGCTATTTTAGGACTGTCTAGGAAAAGTTAAATCGCATCATCAGGTACTGTAGTATAAGCTTATTAGGCACCTATTCACCTGCCTCTCCCTTCTACAGCCACGTTACACTCGATCTTTCACATTTGCTGAAGGCCACTTTGCACGGGGAACGGATTTAACAGAGACCAGCAAAACAGGGCTATTTTGCAGAGTCAACAGAAAAAGTGGCTTTAGACAGGAAAGAAATCAAGGAAGCCTCTTTAGTGCAAGTCTTAAGAGATTTACAAGCAAAGAGATGCTCACTAAACTTCAAGGAAGATGTATCTCCTCTTTTCTTTTCTCTTTTCTGTTTTTGGAGGGTGGGGAGAAGGCAGGAGCAGGCATTAAACTATTTCCAACACAAATCTTCCTTGAGAATTGAGATTCCTCTCTGCAGAATAAGAACTGGAGACTTAGGGTAAAAATCTGAGCAAAGGCAAATCAATGCAAAACCTCCTAGAGGTCTTAACAGGACACAATTTTATTTTGTTTTTTTCTTTCAAAATAAAAGCTTAATGCTTTAATACTAGATTACAAATTCTCGAGAATCCATGTTGCGCAGCAATATCCAGTGCAGGAAAGCTCATAGCCTCTGGATGGCTACGCCACTTACAGAAAGATGGCACAGAAAGGCAGGCAGGAGGTGAGGGAGGATCTGCTCCTGCTCCCGGGCAGCAGGAAGGCTGCACAAACCAGTCCAGCTGTTGCACTCGCATCACCCGCCTCTTGGACCAGAAATGGCAAGTGGGCTGCAAAAATGGCAAGTGGGCTGTGGGGAAGCAAAGCAGGAAAGGAGGAGAAAGAGGACAGCTAAACTCACAGCCACACACAGCTTTTCCGTGCAACTGCACGCCCCAGGATGAACAGAGCGGGAGCACATCATTACAGGTGGCAAACAGTCATGCTTAGTTCAAGATGCTATCATTTGATCTCTGGCTGTATCTCATCTTTAAAGGTCTTTGATGCTTCACAAAACAGACTATATACCATTCAAAGTGAATGTGTATGAATCAGATTTTCTTTCTTTTTTTCCCCCCACTTTTTGGTATTAATAGGAACATTTTTATGCGATAAGAATCCTCTGGTCTGTGTCTATTAGAAACCTGAGTCCTCTCTTTGAGGCATCAAAGTCAGTACCTGCAGAAATGAATGTGACATCATGCAAAATGATGTCCCAGGTGAGGGGAATGTGCTAGTTCAGCTCTACCCTGAGAAATTACTTTCAGCAGCTCTGATTTTGGAGGATCCCAGCAAGTCCAGGTTGCATTTAATCCACAAATTGCTAAGAGTGAGGTGCGTTCCCTGTCACTTCGTCACAAGCCATGAAGCTACAGCAGATTTCTTGCAACAATGGCATAAAGGACCTGAGCCAAACTCTGCCCTTCTGCAACCCAACAGTATTCAATAAGATTGTGAGCATGCCACTGAGGTCCAAACCTGTCCAGCAGCGAGGACACCTGTTTCAGACATTAATGAGCACCTCGCTGCTTCCTTTGGTTTCACTTGAAGATGCTTGGCAGCTCTGAATATTAGGGACAGTGGTGCTGATGAACCACATCCCAGTGTTTCATCTCCTGGCCCTTAGTGCTCCCATGACACTGGTGGGAGTGAATCAAAAACAACCAAGAAAAAACACAATAAAATATATTTTAGGTGAAGCAAGCAAATCAGAAACTACTGGATGCTCCCAATATCTAATGAGTATAAATGCACCACTCTCAGTCATCTTCTTAAGACACAGATATACTTGTTAAATAGACAAGATCAAGTTCCTTTCTAAGCATAGCTATCATGCAAAGGATGACATGGAGAAAAATTGGCGGATGGGCAAAAATGCAGGAGAACTGTTTCTAAATTATTGTCACCGTCTCCTAGACAATATTTCATACTATAAATAAAGTAACAGCAATAATACTAGCATAGACAAGAGATTTGAAAGTCAATTCAGGTAGAACACAATTCATACAACACTGGCAACAGCTACACAAAATACATCATGCAAAAATGCACAGGATTCAGCTGGCAGAAAAGGGTGCATAAAAATCAACTAATATTTGCTTCAATTTGCCTATTGCCTGCTTAAGCAGAACGGTAAAATATTGCTAAAAGAAGCTCATATGTTCTGCAAGTCAGCAACCTCCTATAAAACTGTAAGCATCCGTTTAGGCTTCTTCAGTTTTAGGATTTTGGTACAATTTTCGATTAGCTTTAAAGTAAAGACTTTCAAACTGTGGTTCACAGAGCTTTGAGGGACCAGGGATTATTTTAAACGTTCTCTGAAAGAAAAGCCAGCTTATGCCATGGACCTTGCTACACTCTAGAAGATCCAGAGCTCCACTGGCAAATTCATCAGGGGTCTTCAACCTAAAAACGTTGAAACCCATTACTGTAAAGAAGTTAGCAGGAACACTCTGCTGGCTTTCCAAAAAAATGCCAGGAAAAGATTTGTGCTATAATTTGCTAAACTCTGTTAGATGCAATGCAAACCTGTACACAGATCGAATATGACACTGAATTGAAAATCTAGTTAAAAAGGGACTTGGAACTGTGGCTAAACTAAGGCTATTCACTAACCAGGCCCAGCCTGTTATCCGTGTTCACCTGGAGGATCATCTGAAGACGTTTCTGTGGATATTCCTCTCCTGCCTTTCTCCCTGGGTCTTTGTGTTCTCAGCGAGTCCCAGCAAACCGAAGCATAAACCCAGGGCATGGATTCCCCTTGCACCAACTCAAAGCGCCCCAGACCCGTGCCAGCGAGCCTGCTGGTCTCCGTACGCTCCACCGAAAAGCAACAGCAAAGACGGGAGCGTGTATTTACAGTGGCCTTTTTACCCCCAAAGTTTGCTACGGTTGCTGCTACTTGCAGGGAGACGCGACTTGCTTGCTGTCGATACGAGCGAGCGCTGGCACGATGCAGGCAGTTTGCCACCCTGCATGAAAGAAAAAGAGTCCACAAAGACGCCCTTGTGTCAATACAGGGTGTTTACTTATTCCCGTTCTATTTATAATATTTGCTATGAATGAAACAGCCAGTTGGCATCCTGCAGGGGATTCTTTGGTGGTTATAAAAGATATTTTGGGATGGGAATTCAGACTCACGGGGGTAGCGCTCAGGCCTGTGCTTCCCCTTTCACACTTGCTCTTCTGCAGGTCTATGGACTCCAGCCTCACTTAGGTTGCAAGCCATCATCTTCAAAGTCCTCCATAACTATTTCTAAGCAGCATCTCTCTGTACCTATTGAGATTAGACTCTCATTTTCCTATTTCCAATGCCTGACTGTGCAGAGAGCAGTTCTATAGCTCTGGTTTTCCTTCCATTAAGTTAGAAGCTTCACCAGAAAACAAGTCCAATTCCAAAGGCTTTGAAAACTGGCCATATTGAGGTGGCCACTTTCTTACACTGCTTCTAAATGACAGAGTTCACCCAATATTTAAAGAAGTTGGAATGAGTTTGAGGAGTACAAATCAGTGGTCCTAGAAGAGCTAGGAATATGACAGAATTCAGTGAATATACCTGCATATCTTTGAGTCTTATTAAAAGAAGGGAAAAAAAAAAAGAAAAAAAACTAATTTCATATTTTGAAATATGCAACCATTTCCATATTCCCATCTGAAAATTAAATTCCTGCAACTTTGAATGTTGCCACAAGATCTTACAACTGCCCTGTCACAGAAAACAATGTGGAACAAAATGTTTCACAAAGCAGTGCAAAGGTAAATGATGAAGATCAAAGAGCATCTCTGTGCATGCACAGAGCATTTCTGTGATGATTTTTGTGGCACCCAGTGAATGCACTTTTTTTCCCCGCTAACTTTTGCACTTTAAGAATTAGGGGCTTCATCTAGCCTGAGCACCTGGTCTCCCTTCACAGTTACTGGAGAGCAGCATCACCCCAAGAAACACTTTCTATCTAGCTGAACAAATCATCTTCCAGAGGTGCCACCCTCCCACCAGTGACAATGATGGGAGTCAAGATGATAAGCTGAGACAGCAGCATTATCTCATGCCTTCATTTAGGGGGATTGAACTGAAGCATCCAAAGATGTTGCTCCTTTCACTTCTCAGCCAGGAAATTTCCCAGAGATACCTATGTCATTTGTTAAAAATAAATTAAAAAGTCTAAGATTTCCCCTTGCCATGCTCAGAGCCAGCATCAGACCCAGATCCCCTTTGCATGAGTGGTACAGTACCATGCCCCACATGAAAAGCCATCACATACTGCTTTATTTTAATCAAGGTACCAGCTACCTTCAATCTGTCCTTTCTGGTGCTGCACTATTATGTATTTGCAGCCTCTCCAAATCATAATTTTGGCTTTAAAACTCAGGTCAAAATAAAGGCTGTTGCTTCACCAAGCAGTTCATGCCACCGATGCTGAGTGTCCCCAGCGATGGCCACCAAAGGTCACAGATGCTGGTCTGCAATCAAGACAGCATCTTTAGGGTTCATATGGCCAGCAGCAGGTTTATTTTTAGCATAGGAAAGTTTCTCTTACCTGTTGATATTAGCTGAAGTGTTAAGCCCTGCAGTCTCTCAAACAGTGCTGTTTTGCGCATCATAGCAGAGCAGCTATTTTGTCTCACCCATGTATCTCTTGACTAAAACAGATTAGCATGCAGGAACTAAGAGTTAGATCCAATAAAGGAATTAAGATGAGATCCAAAATAGTATACAATTACCTAAAGTGCAGCGTAGGAGGACTTCAGGGTTAAATTCAGGAAAACAATACAAAATGCACCAATTTATATGCCTTAGACAAAACAGCTCTATGAGTTTTATAGCAAAACTCCTTTTTCCAGGAGGGAATTGGGTAAGCTGTCCCTCAGCAGCATCTCTTATGGAGCCATTCATTTTCTCTTGTGCCAGGCCTACTCATTGATTTTCCTCCAAAGACCACTTTGAACAAAATAATGGACCAACGAGAAAAATAAATATTAATTAATTTGCCTAGAGAAGTCCAGTGCTTCAGCAGTACTTCACCAGCTTTGTGCCTGATTTGCTTCCGCTGAAATAAAGAGGAACATTTTGATGGATTTCTATAGGAACAGGACAGAAATCGATTCGGCAAGTAACTGCGTGGACCAGAGGGTGAATCTGCTCCTCCAGGATGTGTGTAGGACGTGTCTGGGTTTGCAGTGTAACCAGTGACAGATCAATGGCCAGGATCATCCATGCAGGCCAGGAATGCAACTTTTAGCTTGCAGACCCCACGTTCTGGTGATCAGGCGTCACTTTCAAGTTATCGTTACAAAGACACTTTAATATGCAAAGCTTTTTTGTGTCAGCAGGGAACACGGGATGCACTGAGCGGCACACGTAGCACGTGATTGCAGGACATCCATGTGCATCCTAGCTCGTGCAGCGCAAAGTCCTCCTGCTCCTCCGTCTCGGCTGGAAGCAGCAGCGCTACTACTCGGTGCTGAGCTCCACCTTTGCTCCCCGGCTCAGAGAGCCCGTGCAAGGAGACGCGGAGCATCCGCGCTGCTCCGAGCAGCCGAGCCCGGCATATGGGCTCGAGGTGGCAGCATCTCTGCGCTGCCAAGGCACGAGGTGCCAGTGCCATGCGGGGAGCGCGAGACGGGCACAGGAAGAGCGCGAGTCTCCCAAGCACCGCGTGAGGCTTTCCCAGACCTGGCCCCCGGCCCGAGGCATCGCTGCGCTCCTGCTGAAAGCGAGCGGTGCATGCACTGGACAGCAACTAAGCAAGCGTTAGGGCAAATCAGCAAAAAAAACCAAAATGGACATTTTTAAGGACTTCCAAGTCTTAAAAACTGAAATATTTAAAGAATTCCAAGATGTTATAATACAGCTGTAACACAAGTTGTTCTTTTCTAGCTTAGAGATTTATAATTCTCCAGTAAAAACCTCTTGCAAACAGACTCCTTGGCTTGCAAGGAGCTCATAAAGCACCCAAGCTTTCCCTGAAAATCTATTATTTGTTTCCCGAAATGGGATCAGGATGAAAAAAACAGTGACCATAATTGCTCTGATTAGGTCTTAGTGTTCCCAAATGCAGGAGAAATGGTAGCATGACGGAGGCTTGAACAAACCCTGTTCTTGAGGACATCTCTCTGAAGCAAAATTAAGACTGTTTTGTAACCAGGGACAAATTTTGTGAATAGATCTTCAGAGGAAAAAATAAATAAATACACACACGCGCACACACATCCTTGAGAGGACTTGGAAAAAAAATAATCTCTGTGTTTGCAAGAAAATTCATGTTTCTGAGAAAGATTCCAACTGTGTTTATCAGGCAGAAAGCAACTTCACCAAGTATTACCCTGAAGAAATTAATTAGTTGCCTGCGGACAAAAAATATAGAGAGAGGAAAAAAATCTCTCGAGCTCGAGAAGCAACTTCGCTGCCAAACAGTTCATTAAAATGCAGCCAGGGCAGACTCAGCCGTGTCCCATCCGGTGCTACATTATCTTTCAAAATTATTGAATTCATTCTTACAAGAAACAAAATAATTAGTAATAATTGCATCTAGAGGTAACATTTGCATGAATTTCTATAACGTTTTATTAGCCATCCCCACTTTTTCTTCAAATCCCCAATCCAAAGCTTTTATTCCCCCATAAAGTGCCACAGGAGCAATCCAGCACTAGCAACCGAAATATGTATGACCCGCGTGTGGCCTGCACTGCCTTTAAAACAGTGTGTTACAGCTTGTAGGCTACAGATCCATGAGATCCATCAAATTACTGCTTGGATGTGCCTAAAAGGTAGCAAAGAAAAGCGAGGCCATCTACTGTCAGTGGATTTCCATTTGTTGGAGAGGGATCTGGATCTCCATGCAGGTGTTGTAACAGTTTGCACATGGAAAAATATTGAAAATTATTGCCTTTGGAAATTACTTGACTAATATCCCCATTAGCACGTTCCCTCTCCCATGCCATGAATGTTTTGAGGTTTGCCCTCTTAAAAAAAGACAGATGGGGTCAAAGGCAATCCAGACTGATTTCCCAAGCATTTATCTCTGCGAGACGCATTAGAGCCAGCACGGTGACAACATGTAAAAAGAGAAAAGAAGAATCACCAAAACCGCACAAAAGGCATGAGCTTCACGAGGTTACGGCCTTCTCCAGCTGCCGGGGAACAGCCCAAACGAAAAGCCAGGTGATACATAGGGACTTTTTCCAGTCCTCCCTAATACAAATCAGAAGTCCTGGCTCTGCAGAGATGTCCAGAGACCACCCTATGGGATGTCCTCTATTGGAGAGGAAAGATTTGGGGAAAATCTCCCACTGAAAGAGCTACTGATCCATGAGAAGCAAATAACAGCTTGAATGTCACCCTACCGCAAGCCCTGACAGCTTTCCACATCCACCTCCGCTGGCCATAAAACCAGCAACAATGGGGTGTCTTAGAAGCACGTTACAGAGATCTGTCCTCAAGGGTCAGTACTTCCAGAAGACCAAACTTTTGCTTGTGAAAATAGGTGGACTCAGGGAAGCACAAAATGGGGCTGTGACCGCACTCGGTTTACTCAAAGCTTGCAACTCCTGCTGCTCATGAATGTTTTTAACGAACCTTCTTGAACAGATGGACTCTTCCAAGAAAAGCAAGAAAAAGCCTCTCAGTGTATAATACGTACCATTTTTTTTTTTCACCATTAGATCCTTTACATAAGGCTAGATATTTCAAGGAATTCAACCACCAGAAACCCATGGATCTTTCAGTTTGGAGAGGATCCAACACAGGTGACTTCTTCAGAAACTCGAGCATTTCGTTCAGGGGTTAGTCACCTCCCCAAACCTCCCACAACATCCTGAGGCATTAAGACATTACAAATACCTTTTTCTGTCTTTTTTCACATACGCAGAATGGTTGTGATACTAATTCCAAGAGTCAGATGAATTAAAATACCCCTCCCGCTTCAACATACATTATGCAATCTTCTTCAGCGTATATTTGGTCACGAAACAGGAGTTCATATTATTTATCCCCACTCTTTTTTTTTTTCTCCTGACAAACAGCGCTAAATTTTTGTTCTGTGGCCAGTATAGCAGCAGTTGACTGTGAAAATTCAATATTTAGAATTCAAACTCTTTGGATTACACCTACAGGCCACAAGTTCCATTTCTTTTCATCGCTGCCTGAATGTCATTTTTAGAAGACTGTTTTGAATAAGAGCAGCAGCTTGCTCTTAGTAAACTTTCCTAAATATCTCCTTGAAAGATTCATCCTGTAGCTGTTCTCTCAGTAACCTCTTCTGCTGCAATGTGAGGCAAGCACAGAAGGATGTGAGCAAGCGCGAAGATAAGTTCACTTAAAAATGCAAACAATTCCTCAGTCAAAAAATGTCTGCAGAATCCACCTGGCACTGTAACCACCTCTTCAGAGCAGCCTCATGAATTCATTAACATTAAAGAAAAATGTCTGGTTGTCGTTAAAAAGGCTAAATGAGGGTAAAATATTCTTATGAACAGCGCAACCTCTCGCCCAAAGCCACCCATCTCTCCTTCCCTGTCCCTCTGCAGCACTACTGAAAATCTGGTTCAACTAAAATAATATCAGAGGACGCCTGCCTATTGCAAAACTAAAGGAGGGAACCACACGTTGGCTCCCAAACATCAAAAACACTTCAGCACTTGCAACAAAAGCGGTTTATGTTATCCCTCCTCCCCAGGCCGCCGAGCTCACTGCGCACTCTATTACAATATGTGGGCAGAAGCAGCAAGCAGCGCAAGGCAAGAAACGCTCGCCCCGAGCAGAACCCGACGCTGCGAGCCGCCGGGAGAAGCCGGAACTTGGTGATGGGCTGGCAGCCCTGCGCGGCTCCTGACCAGCGTCATCTGCAGCTGCCCCGCTCGAGCCCCGCGGTTTAGGTTAAAGGCAACGCTCCCGGTAATTTGCTTGGCAATAGTTCTGCTTCCCCATGGAGCTCGGAGCACATCCACGTCGGGGCGTCCCGTGGCCACGTTCAAACCCGGTTGAGGTTGGAAGGGACCTTTACGTAGTCCAAGCCCCATGCACGAGCAGGGTCACCTACAGCCCAGGGACGAAACGTGTCCTCTTTGTCTGCCACAATTTATAGACTCAGGATTGTTCTTCACTGCAGGCACGTAGTGGCTGCAAAGGCCACAAGCGTGGGACGGGTCACATTCCCAGCATAGGGACCCAATTCTGTGCGTGAATTTCATCAAGCTGCTTGAGTTCACAGCATCCACAGCTGTCTTGCATCCACACAGGAACACCATTAGTTCCGTCTTGGAAATGCCTAAACGCTCCAACAAGAAAAGGGCAACAACACAAAACAGAGGCCAAACTTGTGCAGGAGCATAAAATAATTATCGCTGCCTATTTTAGTAACACAACACAAAAATCTTATCTATGTTCAGACAGCCTGTGACCAGGTTGGTCTGATCTCCTGAGGACCACGGATGTTCCAGGGCGATGCCATAGGCTCGTTTCTCCAGCACCGCTGTCCCGTCCGGCTTGCGCAGAACAGAGAAGCAACCGTAATAAAAACCTCACTTTACTCCGGATTCCCGGGGGAACACGGAAAACTAGCCTTGAACACAAATCAAACATCGCCAGCAACAAGGGCACCTGAGCTGCCTGGCACCTCTCCTAGCTAATCGAACCACTCTAATCAAAGTTCCCCCCGCCACATTCTTGCCCCTGCGGTAAGTAAAATAAATAAAGAAATACATCAAAACATAACGTTTATTTTAACTTCACAGTTTGGCCAAGGCGAAAAAGAAGGAGGAAGCGACATTTCAGTAGTGTCACTGGAAAGAAATCAAACCAAATCTCACAAGCTTGATCCAAATAAAACGGGGACTTTAAGCCGTACCAAAAGCTCCAAACAAGCAGATGATATTCTGAATGGAAAGCAGATGCCTGTTTGCCTGCTGTTTTAAGAGATTCTTTCTTTTTTAATAAAAAATACCACCTTCTGTTTCTTAAATGCCTCAAGACTAAGTGTGTTTGGGAAGATCTGCTGTTCTCTCACACTTGTCACTGAATAAGCATTGAGGTTGATATATCCAGCATTATTAGGGAGATGCCCAAAAAAACACAGCTCTGTTTGCCCTCAAAAATCTTTAACAAACAGGGACATACATTACCATCCTCCACCCCCCCATGAAAGTAAGGGAAAAATACCCCCATTTGAAATTTCACCCAGGGTCTTCTTTAATGTCCTTCGAAACTTCTCTTTCCTTTTCTTTGATTCCTACTAAGCTTCCAATTGGAAGACTCTGAATTTAGCTATATTTTTTTTCCTTGCCTATGTTCTCACCATCACTGCCTGAGTAGACAGGGCTGTATTCTCAAGCAGCCTCCCGGAACAGGTAGAGCAGATCTGATTTGGGGAGGAGGCTCTTCTATTTTTTCTTCTTTGGAGGAGGGGATGGAATGTCCCCTTTAAATTACTAGATCTCAAATATTTTCTAATCTCTTTTTAAATCTCTTTCCCTCCACTCTTACACAGCTTAAAAATTTGTGCACCATGCACAGCAACCTGATTAATGGATATCTGGATGCTTTGCATTAAACCTCACGGATAGAGGGAGTGAGGAAGCAGTGAGCATCCACATCAGCTGGTATGTGAGCCCAGCCCTGCTTAGCAAGACACGACATTTTATGTGCATGGAGACACCCTTCCCCATAGCCAGTCTTATTCTGTAACGAAGAAGGGCTGTGCTCTGTTAGTTACATACAGAAGTTCATACACAGCAGCTGAGACACAAAACGTTCTCCATCAGCAGTTGACCTTATCACATTTACCTTGCGTGCTGCTCACCAAGCTCTTGCTCCTACCAAATCCTTTCAACAAGCCCAGGAAACAAATACACCAGGAAAAAAAAAAAAATTGCTCTGAAGCAACTGATGGTCGGATTCAGAACATCCCTTACACACGTCCACAAGAGGAAGGGAAAGGAACGCCAGCCGGCCTGCTGCTCCGTTACTTCCAAACACGGATCACACCATTTCCAGAACTTCCATCTGCCAAGAGGCCACAGGGAACCGTTTAGCCTCTGCCAAGCAGTCCGCCTGGTCTCCAGCCACTTCTCCACCACCTCCTTCCCAGGCATCTCCAGCCCAGCCTGCCCAGGAGCGGGGGTCCAAACACGCGTCCTCCTTGCTCGCTTAACTTTTGCTTGCTTTACTTCTGTGACCCTGCCCAGTAGTTATCACAAAGTCAGCGTGCTAAGACACAACAAAACTAAACTAGCTATTTACTTAAGATACTATGTCTTGGCTTAAAAAAAAAATGTGTGAACACATCATTGATAACTGAAGGTTTTCCAGTCTAGGTTGGTATCTCATGCACATCTGCCGAGAAATCAAAAAATCTGCTCTTCCCAATGGTAGTAACTGCATCTTTCTACCGCTGCAGGGATGCAGAGGAACAAGACTTGGAACCTAAGCAGGTATTATTTAACACACAACAGATTTTATTTAACATGACACAAAGCTATCAGAAGCCATCAGAGCCTTGCCTATCCTAAAGCACAAACGGAGGTACCTTGGAAGATGGAGAGAAGCATTTCCCTGGTAAATCCACCTTTAAAAACAAGAGGCTGTCAGGAAACATCAGGATCAGTCCTGGGGAGATGGATTAGTTGAGGCATTGAGACACAAGTGAGAAACTGTATCTTGAAACAGGCTTAGGTTCAGTTTAGCCGTGACAATCAATAGGCACAACTAAAATATCCTTTATTTTTTAAGTGTGAGCTACTTCTAACGTCAAAACACGTCATCATCCACTAGTTCTATTCATTTTAATTCATTGTGATTTTAACTCTGTAAAACCAAAATTGTTTGCCTAAAAAGTGCTGCACATTCAGAAAGCCACAAAACCCATCCTTAGCAAGTAAATAACTACATGAAGACCAGCTCAGCTAGTCACATGACTAAAAGGTAGAACCCCAGGCCTTTCTATCTTTGCCATTTAAAAAATAAGCATTTTAATTATTTTTAACTTCAAACCATTCTTTCGAAATGAGGAAAGCAATGTATTTATGTGGAAGAAAAAAAACAAAACAAAACACATAAAGGTCACAAGCCTCCTGAAACAACTTTTCTTATTCAGAACGGGCAGCCAAAGAGAACCAAGTGAGGTCTGAATATCAAATCAAGCATAATACAAACAAAGGAAAAAGAAAAAAAGAAAAGCACAGGGCTGGCCCAGGGCACTCCGGCTTACACATACAAGACCGACACGAGAGAAGCAGCAGCAGGAGTCCAAATTCAGATTAAATCCTAGGGACCTACCAGGTACAGCCTTCTGGCTTTCTCCACTCAGGCGCACAGAGATTTTGGACTCCAAAGAAGCTTCTCAACAGCCCCATGGGCAATGGGAAATAAAAAATCATCCAGAAAGACAGCTAGGAAACAAGGCAAGAGAAAGAACCCGTCCATTTCAGGAGGCTTCTCTTCCATAACACAAAAGGTGTATCACAGGATGCATCAGAGGACCTTGTTCCTCCACCCAAGGCATCTCAAGGCTCATAAAAGGCAGAATAAATGTTTATCAGGCACGTACAGTAAGCAAGTCAGGGAGTGACAAAGCTGGCACCAATATTCCATAAAGATCAGAAGCAGTAAAGTCAACACCGCAGAAGATTTTGGAAAAGTTCCTCCTTGCATTCGGTTGCATGCCGATGAGCTCCTTGAGAGCCTGTAAGCACCCCTGTTCCTGGAGGTGGTCCCAGCTGCAGGAATGGGGCTCCTGGGAAGATCTGGAGGCCGATCAGCTCCCATAGGGATGTTTCCACGTCAGCCCTAAAGACGCTGCAGGGCCAAGGTGGGTTTTGTTGCTTCTGGCAGCAATCAAGTAGCTGTACTGGGAAGGTCGGTCAAAGGGCTGCAGGGCCCTCTCCAAAGGGAACCCCCCCAAGGTTTCAGTTGTGGTTTCACTATGTGGAATGGAGCACACGGGCAACAACAACGTGCAATAGACTTCGCAAAATTTCCACTAAGGAGGATGCCATCTGTGCCCTCCCTTCCCACAACACATCTCCTAACCCCTCTCAAGCTACTCACATATTGTGAAGGGTGCAGGAAAAGAGAAGGAGGTGCGAAAATAGAGGGTGCACTTAAAAATCCTGTTTGCAGAAATGCTTCTTGGGTGAGCAACAAACCCACATGACCCTTGAGGATGGAGAAGAAACTAAGAGGAGTGCAGGACTGAGCAATCTCTCTGGCTATTCCTGAGAATGGATTGGAACAGCCAGGTAAAAAGCTAATGAAGGTGTTTGTAGGAGTAATTAACACATTATCAAAGCAGATTGCAAGCAGGATAGCTTCCATGATGACGTGCTCCCAAGAAAGCAGGAGATTGCAGGCTAGGAACACATGTGGTGGGCAGAGACAGATGTGGCCAAATGTCTATACCCCAGCGAGACACCGTGAGATTGCCATCTTCAGAGCTCTGCTCGTACAAGACAGGTAGGGCAAACCCAGCCCCTGACACCACGACGGCGAATTCCCCTCCTGCACAAACTACGCTATCTGAAGATCTCTCCGAGTTTACAGAGAAGCAGTCTGAAGCAATATCAGTAATTATGGTATTCACTGCATTTGTTTTATATGTCCCATGGGATATTTCTGCTGTGGAATTTGCTGAAGTCTGAGTCTCAACAAATCTGCTGCTTATCACTGCTTGAAGGACTTTCCCAGAACCACCTCTTGCTCTGCAGCTCTTCGTATGGGCGTTGAGGAAGAAAAGGCTCATTTCATTACAGCTGTTCCGAGAAGACTCAAACCTATTTTTCAAGAGCATGTGCACACCAGCCCCAAGAGTTGGAGATACGTTCCTGAACCTAACAAGGAGCTCTTGCATTCCTGGGGCGCACCAAGTAAAGAAGGTCAGTGGAGTTACTATATATATGATGATTAGGAGGTATTTCTGGACTACCTATGCAGATTAAAGACAGAAACTCCTGTATAGAATCACTTAACAACAAATATTTTCATCTATGAATCAGCAACTTGTGTGGCTTTGGAAAACAGGACAAGAGAAGGAGCTTTCTTGGTGGTAGATGAAATGAATCTTGGGACAGAGTTTGGTCTATTTGTTCTAATCCATTGGTTAGAGGTGCAGTGAACTAAATGCTCCTAAAACAAAACAAAACAAAACAATCAAGCCTACCACATTCAGGCTCTATTTGCACCAAAAAAAAAAAAAGAGAGAACAACCTATCAGGGAATAATTTTGTTACTGAACAGCCTACTGGATTTTACATCTCCTGTCTGGCCCCAGAACTATATTAAATGTAATGATACCTGGTCTGTCATGGAGTTGTGAAGTCAACCATACAAATATTAGCAAAACACTTAAAGTATGAATGCAGAGTTTAAATAAGAAATGAATAAGCAGAGTTTTAGGGATGGGAACTTCCCATCCTGAGTTGTCATGGAATTTTGCCTATTATCTTTTTGGGTTGTTTCCTATTTACACCAGTTATTGTACCCTGAATAGAAGTCGAGACCTAAGAAACAAAAATATCATTTCAGTTTAATATCTTTCTAGCAATGAAATTACAAGAGGAGAAAAATCTAAGAAATCAAGCCTGAAGGAAAAGAATTTTAAGCAGAACAGTCATTCGGATTTGAATTTTCCATCAGCTCTTTTAAAGACCAATGCAGCCCTGTGACAGTGACAAGAAAGGCTATCATTAGCTTTAAGCACTTTAAAGGAGAGTTGAGAGCTTTCTAGAAATGGTCCTTTCAATGGGAATAGAGAAACTGCAGCAGAGAAAGGGCTGTCTTAGCAGATAAGCTGTACTGCAAGTGGTGGCCGTCGTATTTGAAGAACTGCGTGATGCTGCCCAGTGGAGAACCAAGTACATAGAGGTTCTCCTCCATGGAACAAATGTCTATGGACGTTCGCAGCCCCGGAAACATGCAAGCAACCAAACCAGGCCGTCAGGGTTAGAACTGCACATCTGTGCCGCACACGTTGGACGCGTTCCTTTGTTCTGGCACGAGGGTTTCTCTTTTTCTCTGCGCTCATGGAAAGTGCACGTGACGCTGACAGATGCAAAGAGTAGTTTGCAAAGCCACCAGAAACTAGCAGCATGCAAAAAGCAGAATCGGCCACATGGAGCACAAACTGAGCAGGAAGAAAATGATGCTGAGAACCCAGCATTAAAGCATAAACAGGGAGCGGTGTCCATGTCCCACACTGAATGGAGAAGGAGAGATTATTTTTCCCTCTTTTCCCTCAAGAAGATTGCCATGTAATGCATAAAAACATCTTCAATAAAGTGGAAAAGAAAATAACCATTTAACTTCAATGCAGAATCAATTAAATTTTCACAAGATCTGTAAAGATATATCCTGCATGTACAGTTTAAGTATTCAAGGAGTTGTCATGGTATAATAAAAAGAATAGGATAATCCATGTTTTTTCTGTTATTCTAGTCTTCTGCTCTGCAGTCTCCACTTAGTAACACAAGATAGATATTTACTCAGGAAGAAAAATACACCAAAAGCAAAAGACAGGCCTTTTTCTGACAAAACTATAATCCCCCACTTTTCTCTGCAGACAAGTCAACCTTAGCAGCTCTCTCCAAAAGGGCAAAATTTCAAAGCATTTCTATAATCAAAGAGAAGGGCTTGAATTTCAGAAGTTACGACAGGCAGGACGGCAGTGCTGCTAGAAACCGATGAATTAAACAGTTGAGGAGACCAGCAGGATGTTAGCCAAGCATCCTGCAGTCTGGCACGAATGGCAAAAATCCACACATTCACTTCTGGGAGCTACGGAAGAAGGCAGGAAAACCATCAATATTTTAAATGGAAATCTAGACCTTGCAGTGCCCCACATCCATGACACAAGCTCGCAGCTGCTTAGCCCTGTTTTGTCAAATATTTAGAGGGGCCTCTCATCCTGCACATTTTGTCAGACCCGTGGGCAGTCTATCAGTGCCTAAATTAAACTCAAGTTATTCCCCCGAGCTGCCCCACTCCAAATGGGTGCAACATCTCTGCCTTTGTAGCAAGGCGATAAGACATCAGAGATTCCACAAGGGCAAACCCCACCACGGGGAGAGTCACAAAACTTCAGTTAAGCAACTTTGAGGAGCTCTGACGAAAGTACAATGAGAAAACAATTACAGTGTGTTCACTGTAGGTATATCTATGCATATATCCATATGTGGAAAGGGAGAGAGAGATGTAAAAGGCAGGACAAGAAAAACTCAGTATCCAAAACAAATAGCAATGATAAAGAGTATCAGTTAGCCTGTTCTGGCCCCACGTGGCTTTTAACATACCATACCTAGTCCCTGCTACCGGCACGTACCTAGGTTTGAAAAGTTGGCTGCAACTGTGATGCAGAAATAATAAGACACGTCATCTTCTTGGTAGCCCACTTAGAGACAGGAAGTGTGTGGGGTCTGTAACGCACCACAGGTACAAAATGCAGACACCCACTGCTTTTGCAATAAACAGGAAACCATGAAACCGGTACCAAACACAGAAAAAGGAGACAAAAAAAATCCAAAAGTAGAAAAACCCAGTGGCTCAGATTTTTCTGATTGTTTCCCAAGAGCACTTCACTACTTTTTTCTTTTCTTTGTTAAAACTTGGTTTTCATCTGAGAAAGATCACAGCTATTTCCTCTTCTCACCAAGAAAAAAAGAACCCTGTTATTCCCATGGCAAATCTGCCATTCATTAATATCTAGGCGTTTTATTTTTTTTCCATTGCTCAATATCATTAGGATATCTAATTCTGTCTGCGGCAGCAATCTGGAGAAGGGTAGACAGTTTGGGGAGATTTGCCTCTATTCAGCAGCCTTGGAAGCAAAGGGCACAGTCGGTTGCCTATGTTTCCTGTATAGCCAGTAGAGAAACACAGAGGGATCATTCCCGTCGGAGAGGTGTCTGGGACAGATGGGCTGACTCACCTGGCAGCAGTTCCTGCTTCTCTCCTCTGACTCCAGTGGGAGTTTTGAATAGGTCCCCAACTTCTAGACTATTAAACTAGGTAAAATTAATTCCTTACACAAGATAAAAATTATATCAACTACTGTGTCCAAATTGCTAAATGACAAGGAGGGTTGTAAGATTCGGGATTGCAGAAAACCTCTTGAGGGTGCTGCCCTGTTTGGCAGCACTGTGTCCTACCCCTCCTTGGAAGAGGGATGACTTGGCCATAACCAGGGAGGAAAAGGAGAGAATTTCTTGATTCTCGTTTCCAAAAACCAAGCTGCTCTTGGGACCCCACAGTGCCTAAGAAAACTGCAAACAAACTCGCTGTCCTCTTGCTTGCTCTTTCTTCTGCTTTTTGTGGGAACAGCAACAGTAGAGGAGGAAACTAGAGCCTATGGGGACCATCTCTTGCATGCCACCCCATGCCAATAATTAAAAGATCACTTAAAAGCCACTTTTCTAACGTTCACCTAAGGCAAAATGCAAACAAAAAGACCTTGTTCCACACGTTAGGACCAACCTTGCACGAGATGACCTGAAGATATCCCTTTGGCCCCAAGGCTGCACAGTCCCTGACAGCTCCACGAGGAGCCGTCTGCAAAGACCTCAGCAGTGTCTGGGCCCGCTGCTGAGGAGGACACGGTCCAAAACAGAGCTAACACCCAGCACCTTCCATTGCCCATTAAAGCCTGAAATGGATTTGCTCTTCTTTGACATACCTAAGGTTTTCGCCGAGACCTCCCAACCCACCCAGGTGCCTCTGCAAGCGCTCTGCCTCCTGCGCGTCCTAGTGCTGCCACCAGGAGCCTTTCCTGGAGGCCGCTGTGCTGAGCCATTACCACACAGTGTCCCACAAGCAACACCACGCTTATGTTGTTCTCCGCTTGCTTTTTTTAATTTTTTTTTTCCCTTTTGCATTCAGGTTTCACACCCACTTGAACATTTGGTCCGTTAAATAGGAAGGAAGGACTGAAATCATGCCCAGACACAAATCCATTAGGGATGATGGGAAAAAAAAAAAAAAAAAAAAAGCCACTATTTCTCATCTGGAATTTTTTTCTTTCTCTGCTGGATAGTTTTTCATGTTTAGCACAAGTTGGAGCTACAGAGTAATTCTGCAATTTCAGTGTGTATATTAAACAAGGAAATAGGTTGCTCTCCAAGACCTGGCTTTATTCAAATGCAGCAAGAATCTGATAAACACCAATTTCTTGAAAGGCAACATATTGCGCAGGGGAGCAAAATAAAAGACCGAGGTTGTTGAGCAGTACTGAAGATAGACCATGTCATCAATGTGCAGAACACTTCAGACTGCAAAATATATATATGTGCATGTGTGTATTATATATATATATATATTTTTTTTTTTTTTTCAGTTGCTGGATATCATTTCTAAACAGGAATTCTCAGATCACTAGTTAGGAGGAGTCTTGAAAACGGCCCGCGCTCTGCAATCCCGTATAGCATTGCCATTATAACAGTGTGCTCACAGAACAAACATAAAAGTCTGTGCTCCAGAGAACTTGCAGTCTGCAAAGCAGATTCACCAGCCCTGGCCACTCCACACTATCCCGGAGACACAATGGAGCTATAAAGCCAGCCAGGCTTATAATTGCTTTGCATCGCAAATATTCAGGCTGGTGAGTGTGACTGTAATGCAGTGGGAGCAGGAGCAATAAAAGTATGGAGTACATGGCGCTTAAAGTACTAGGAAAAGATGGTGGTTCTGTGATGTACTCGGTGCATCAGGGTAGTTTGATGAATTTATTACTCCAGATTCTTTTAATTTGCTTTTTCTGCACAACACCAGAGAAGCCGGGTTGCAGAGGGCTCCAAGTGAACGGTGTGAGATGGAGGAGAGGCCCCAAAGGACAAGAAGCAGCATAGGGAAAATGTCATGATTCAGGAGGAGAAAAGAAAGGGAGTATTGAGATCAGTCTTTGGCAGACAAGAGAAGGAAGCACAGAGATGTCCTATCATCCATTTTTTAATTTACAGATTAAGACTAAACTGCACTGTGCTTCTGAATTACACCAACTCCAGGTGCCAGGAGCCCCCATGAGCCTGTACATCAGTCAGCCACTGCAACCAGATTCTGAAGTCCAGCATCACAAGGGGTGGGCACTTACATGTTTCTCTTTAAAATCCTGCTTGGAATCTCATTAGGAAAAATGCGGACTCTTTTATTGGACTTATATAGCATTATATAGCATTATAGCGTCCAAATTTCAGAAACCCGTAAAACACCACGATGATGCGTCCTGCACCGAGGAGCACTAGTGAACCAGGGAAAGATGTTCTAGCCCTCCAAGTGCTCCCATGAGGAGAGATTCTGGATGAACCCAGCCCCCAAGCTGCACCTCTCTGTTTGGGACAGCTTATGCTTGGGAGTTTTGATTAGGTCCTTGCTCGCCAGATGAGTGGGAGATGTGCCCAAGGCTCCTCCCTTCACCCTACATGTTCTGGGCAAGAGAATCCTTTCGTCGGCCTCAGTGCCCAGCAATTTTGTTACTTAATCAGATGCAGAGTGATTCTGTGGCCATGGAAAGGTTTCTATTCCAAGCAGGCAGACGGTAATTAAACGGCGTGACCCACGCACCCTCAATTACTGCAAATCTACACAAGGGTCTGTTTACCAGGCTCGTCAACCAGCAATTATGGAACTTTTCGCCAAGGCCTCAAACCCAGCAAACTTCTTAAAAAATATTCAGTTTTCTTGTGGAAATAAAACGAGCACGTTCTGTTACTATCTCAGTTTGTTTATTAAAGGCCTGTTGCCAAGTTGAGAGCAACTTTCTCAATATTTTGACCGAGCCCTATTACACTACCTGCTGTTATTTAATTTTAACTTTCCCAGCATTTTACCTCGATCACATTGGGCTGCAACCCTGGCCAAGCTCACATCAAGTTGAGAAACTCCAAGGGTGACCTAAGGAGCAGGTGATGCAGGGGTAGAAGAAATTCTGCTGGCTCAGTGCATCACTGGGTTTTGAACACCACTGGAGACACGGTCCAAGCCAGTTTTCGAAAACTCTATGTGGATTAAGACCAGAGACTGTCCCTTCTCTACCACACCGGCCACTAACATGAACTAGGGAGTTCAAATGAACCGGGGAAGTGAGCGCAGAAATATTTTGACTCCAATGCGCTTGTCCCGCTGTTTTTTCCAGAAAGAGGCACCATACACTGTCAAGTCACTCGGCAGCCTAATGCCAGTGGGTTGCAGTGAGGTATTTGTCCGTGCAGGCTGCACGGACATTTCTTGCAATAAATCCAGGGAGACCAAGAATCTAACTCCAAGCACTTCTGTCTTTCAAAGGACATATAGGAATATGTCTTTCTTTCTGTCTTTCAAAGGACATATAGGAGCCACCAGGCTCATGCACTGGGCAGTTAGTAGGAAGCAATGAGACACACGCAGGCATTTGTGGTACTTAACACATGTTTCTGAGCTGAAGTAAAGCACGTTGACATTTCTGAGCAGTGAAATTGCCACAGAAATTGCTGATAATGTTAAAACAAGAAACGATACAGCATTTGCCAGCCAAACACGTTATTTTTCCTAAAAAAAAAGTGTCAAAATTAAGCCCATTTAGCCATCAGCTGCAAAGCTTCCATTAAGCCTCAATATTTCCCCACCGTGGCAGGCAGAGAGTCAGAAAGATCAACAGATATTAGCTAGGCAGGCAGACACATGCATATCTTGATGTCATGTAACGTGCCTGCAAACCAGCAGACGAGGGGACCGAAAGTCCTTAAGGACACAGCAGTCCCATTGCAGCAGTACCTTAAAGGCCAGGAGAAACAGGCACAGGCAAGTCCCCAAAACAAGAAATTATGGTGGAAGGGTTTTCCTCCCCTCTGTTTCTGAAACAACTTTTTCATTTTTTCCCCCAAAACACTTTTTTTTTTTTTTTTTTGGCATATCAGAGCTGCCTTCCCAGCAACTCACTGCAGGAAGCAAGTCCCTAGGGCAGGGTCGCTGAGCTCTGCCCCGACAGAGGCTAAACAGCAGCAAGGGATTTAGCAAAACACTTGAGCCCACAGCCCAGGGAACTCTCATCGGTGGTAATTCTAGCTAAATGTAATCTCCATGACCTTTTTTGACTATTAATAGCCTTTTGCTGCACAGTCAGGGTAGGGCAGCACACGCAGCATCCAGGAGCCGGCTGTTGCTCGTCCCCACGTAGTCACATAAGGCGAATCATCCCCCCCACTCTCCGGGTCTCGGCGCCTTCACTGGGGAAGGGAGACCACAATCCTCAACCGTCACTTGGGATCTACTTTGAGATCAATATAGGTGAAAAGTGTCATCAGCATTATTGCTTTTCTTACAGGAGGGTGATAGGACGAAAGGCTGCAATTATGCAGCATTCCGGAACAAAACTCCAAAACAATACAGCTTTCAGCATTGTGAGAGGCTTCAACACCATTAGCATAGGACAGCGGTGAGGAATTTTATCTCGCTGATATCTGTGTGCTTAAGGGTGCCCTGTCAGATGTGCACAGTATAACCCAAGGCACCCGAGAGCAAAAATGCAAAGAAACAGAAATCTGACAGAAGTTTGGAGAGGACACAGAGGGAAAAAGATGCACAGGGCAGAATGCAATGGTTTCTAAATAAATACATTCTGCAAGTGTGCTGCTGGTGCCTTTTTGCTACACACACTGCCCCTCACACACAAACGCATTCACAAGTGCCCTGCCACAAAACTAACTGTACAATGAGCCAATGCCAAAGGAAGAAAGAAAAGCGCCCTTTATTCACAGCATCTCACATCAATGGCCACTTTATATTAAAATCAAGGCACATGCTTTCCAAACTTAAAAGCTGCAGTGGAAAAAAGAAGAAAAAAAAAAAAAAAAAAGTCTTCCTCCTCCTCTACCATTAACACTTTTATAGCCGCTTGTTTGAGTTGGCCGGAGGTCTGGGCTGAAACCACCTACAAGAGAGTGGCGGGCGATGGAGGGCTTAACATGCAAACTAATCTGCCTGTGAAAGACCATATTTTGCTGGTTTGTGTATTGTTTGACCTTGCACCATATTACGTCAAACTCCTTGAGCTACACAGCCACCCCAAAGCAGGGAGGGAAGACATTCGCCTCATCTCCAATGCCAAGAGCCATCATTAAGGTCCAAGATTCAACTTTTCTGGAACTGTTGTAACAATAACAGTGTGAATGGCCCCAAATTCTAACAGTGGCATTTTTTTTAGAAGAGTGTCTGATGACATGACTGCTAAAAAAACGCACATCAAGTCCCGAGGCAGACTCGGCCTTTAGCCTGAAACAGCTGAAAAACTTAATTTACTGAATAAAGCAGCTTGAGTGCCTGTAATTTATAGCAGAGTGATCGCATTCTCTTGGCCTATCTTTATAACCTGATGTTTTCTTTTACCATTTTTGTGATGTAAATAAATTCCCCACTCCCTCGTAGAATGGGGATAGAGCTGCAGCCTGCCTTAGGTACTTTTCCTTGCTTTGAGCTCTTTTGGCGGCTGGAGAGCTCAAGAGTTTTTACAGGGCTCCCTGCACTGCTCAGGGGCGTCCGCTGGCACACGCGTATGCAACTTGTGTTTTACTTAGGTCCCAAATCTATAGATACCATGAAATGAATGAAAGAGAGGGAAGGGGAGAGAGAGGGAAGGGGAGAGAGAGGGAAGGGGAGAGAGAGGGAAGGGGAGAGAAAGAGAGAGAAAGAAAGAGGGAAAGAGGGAGAGAAAGAGAGAGAAAGAAAGAGGGAAAGAGGGAGAGAAAGAGAGAGAAAGAGAGAGAAAGAGAGAAAGAGAGAGAAAGAGAGAGAGACAGAGAGAGAGACAGAGAGACAGAGACAGAGACAGAGAGAGAGACAGAGAGACAGAGACAGAGACAGAGAGAGAGACAGAGAGACAGAGACAGAGAGAGAGAGAGAGAAAGAGAAAGAGAAAGAGA
>VZSV01000164.1:334989-348829 GCA_013398735.1 Nothocercus julius | reverse complement strand
AAAAAAAAAAAAAAAGTGAAAAAAATAGGTGCAAGCCCAAAAGTTCCCCAAAAGTTCCGTATCTGATCCATTAGCACTAAGGAAAGGGGGCAGCCTCAGCAGTGAGATGCATTACTGGCCTGCAAGGAATTTCTTACGGTACCACGTATGGCAGCTTGTAACGTGACTTCCCAGCCTCAGGATTTATGCTGCTCCTGTCACCTACCATCTTCCTATTAGTCATCTGCGAGGTTTGGATGCAACGTGTTTTTTCTCAGCGGCTTTACTCTCTGCACCGTGGCAGACAGCGCGCTTTAGTTTTTCACCTGTATGTTTCCCCCAGTTCTGATATTTTTTCGTATCAAATTGTTCAGGAGGGGACAAATTTGCCGGTATTGGTCCTGCTTTGCCCCATTCGTCTATCACAGCCCCAGAGCGCAGCTGTGCTTTTGCCTTCAGGGCACTGAGCATCACTGCGATGTTGCTGATGATGCCGGAGTACCTCTAATTAATGACGGTTCTAATTAATTTGTGCTGGCGACTAATTCCATACCTGCAGAACCATTACAGCTTCGGTGCCCACCCAAAGAGTTTCTTAACTCTGTGGACAAGGTTAAGAGCAGGGAGACAGGTGATAAAATTCTTTGGATTTATAAACAACTAACTTTTTTATATCCTTGCTGTTTCCTGATTTGTTTACTTATTAACATTTAGGCGGAGGCTTCTGCCCCACTTAACGTGCAATTAGGAGAGCTGAAAACTCAACTTGAAGCCAATCCATAGGACCAGTAAACAATTTAACTACAGTTTTAATTGCAGTGTGTATATATAATATATAATGTTTATATAAACAATCATATTTTTATATATACACACATATATTTTTAAGGTGCTGAAGAAACATTTCTTAAATCTCCAGCTTTTACCAAACAACACGTTCTTAGACAGCTCCTGCTGAATAATTATTGTCCCACTAAAAACCCAAACAGGAAAAACGAAGCAAACAGATAACTAAATCTTCTTTACTACCTTGTGGCAAGGAGGCACAGCTTAAAGCAAAATAAGACACTGAAATATTGAACTTAGAATCATCCAAAAAGCTTTGGTCTTCTTGCAGAACATGATCCACATTACTCAGAAAAGAAAAATCAGATGAGAGATTTAGTGATGAAGTGGTGATAGCAGCATCTTCAGAGCATAGCAAGGAAACCACTTGGGTTGAAAGTAATTGTTGTTGAACACTGGCCAGCCCAAGGGCAAAGGGGCAATTCTGGGAGCAAAAGTCTTGATAGCTTTGAAGATACTGGTGAAACAAAAAATAAGTGTAGCTAAAAATAGCTATAATTACAATAATAATAAAAAAAAGCTATAATTGGAAACCAGAGAGCAGGAGAAATCATATCACACCATCCTCTACCAGCATCAGGACATCACTGTTATCTTTCTTGCTATTCAATGCCCCAAAAATGCACATGGAACTTATGCACTGAACAGCAGACTATTCCTTTTCCATAAGGATTACAATCACAATGTCTGTCACAGAGAAATCCCTATTGACAGATGGCAACATTCCTGCAGTTCAACAAGGAGGAGGACATGGTGACACTGTGAAATCGCTAGCAGTGTTCTCCTGGTCCCACATTTGAAAGGTGACTGCACCAAAAAGCCACCACCAAGTCAGTCAGCACTAAGCAAACAGGCCCAGGAGGAAAGAAAGAAAGGAGAGAGAATTCCCCTTGTGTTCCCAGGAAGATTCACAGGGGTTAGAAGTGAAAGGCGACACTGGTAAATCCCACGATTCGTACGAATTAATTCATCATTCAGCTGATCAGCTTGGCGCTCACTCTGGTCAAGTAATTCATATTTTCAGAAATAAAAAAATGGTTAAAAAGCCAACATTATGCAAATATAACTTAAAAAAAAAAAAAAGAGTACCCACAACTAGGTATAACAATAGTATTTACAGAGTATTTACAGAGCTGTGTCTGAAACACAGCAAGATTTTAAATAACAGGTAGAAAACTTGGAGGGATGATTTACCAGCCGCACAGCACACACCATAAACTTACACAGGTCCATGAAACTGGTGGAGAGCCAAGAGCATTCAGGTAAGGAAGACGTAACACACAGATGAGATCACACATTGCATCCTCAAAGAATGAGGCTTCATTTGTAACTTCTAATGCAAAAGAATAAGAATCCCATGGAGCAATACCTGCTAGAAAGCCAGCAGACTTGTGCTGAGAACCCTGAGAATCCCATTGATCCACTGATAAAGACTTATTACCTGGTCAAGAAGCCAAAGACCTGCTCCTTCCAAATATGACCTATTTGAAAGCATCTTTTTGTCATAAAAAACCAGTAACTTTTCGCAGCTCTCTCGAGTGTCCAAGCTAGGCTTCTCTTCACAAAGTGCGTGTGAAGGAGAGGAAGGTCACTGCCTGCGACTTGCTAGCAGATGGAGCATAACATTTATCAGACAGTAATAATCATGGGCTCTATCATCACACTCAAGTGCAGAAGTCAAGCAACAGGATGGATGAGAGGGACATCAAGGCCAAATGCAGAAACAGTGATGACCCTTCATTAGGGCCCAGAAGAAAAGGCTACAAACCCTCAGCCGGACACAAGCCATAGACAGATGCCAGAACGGGAGAATGCTAAAGACATATTAAATCAGGCTGTATCCCTCCTTGGGAGAGAAAGCTCCCATTCCGTGCTCTTTCCAAACCCTACAAGTTCTACAACAGCATCCTAAGGGAAAAGTTGCTTTGACTCGCTCAGTAGGATCTCCTCCCAGAGGAAGGGACAGATGTTAAGTTTGTTTTAAAAGAACAACATTTCCCCTTCAAATTCCATCCGGACTTTCAGCACAGCATTAAAATAAGCAATTCAATTAGTGAAATGGCACCCAGGTGATCCTTAGACCTCGTCTCCATCCGCCAGGATCGCTGCCTGGTCATAACCATGAAGGTCACAGTTATTCTGGGCATCTTCTTACGCACAGTAAAACATTAATCCTTTCCTGCTGGTACTCTCAGCTAGGTTTAAATCTCAAATCTACTTTTTTCACTTTTAAAAATAAATCTTAGGCTGGATAATTTCTATTTGGAAGTGGAAGATGCGAAGGTTTATTTCATTGCTTGATCCCAGTGCTCTGGCTTTGGGATGGCCTCTAAAGTCTCCATGGCAGAGACTGGAAAGTATCCAGATGTCTAAGGTCTGAAAAATGTATATATATAAATCAAAATCAACCTCTCTACCACTCAGGCCTCCCTATGACTCCCCAGACAGGTATATCTTTCAGCTGACAGATGGTCTATTCAGGCAGCATTTAGAGATCTCTGCTGAACTTTTAATGAAGATATTTCTGGCATTAGGATCAACACCACTTTGTTCTTTCTGCCTGCCTCACCTGGTGCTGTGGTGCCCTTGTGGTACGCATGCAGCAGAGAGAACAGAAAATAACTCAATCAAAACATAGGCACTTGGAAAACAGCCTCAAAACAATTGTCACAAACCCAGAGAAATAAGGAATGAAATCTGAATAAATCTACTAAACCTACTTTT
The DNA here is from genome assembly GCA_013398735.1 of Nothocercus julius. Classification (NCBI taxonomy): domain Eukaryota; kingdom Metazoa; phylum Chordata; class Aves; order Tinamiformes; family Tinamidae; genus Nothocercus; species Nothocercus julius. The sequence continues at coordinate 345,280 of VZSV01000164.1, read as the reverse complement.
TGTCCTTGACACCCCTTAAAATACTTGTCTGAACAGCAGGAACCAAGCACTGCTTCTCCCTTAAAGATGCTCCCATCCAACATTCATGGGGGGTTTTTAAGGAAGCAAAAAGGGCTAAAAGAGGCAATAAAGGGCAACGCTTCCACTGCTTGGGTAGCACAGGTGTTGCCCTTGCTCGGGCAGCCCAGCCTAGCTCCGCAAGGCAAGCTCCGCAGGTCCTCCCCGGCCTGCGCGGACTCGCTCCCACCCCACAGGCTGCTCAGCTTCGTCTTCTGAGAAAGCACAGACTGACGGCATTTCTACCGAGAGGAAGCTGCAGTGAAATTAGCTTTACCCCTCCAATTCTGGACAGTCTGGTAATTAATTTCCTTTGAATAGGCAAGTAAATCCAGCTGAAGTTTTGTGCTTGGTCATGAGAGCTTTACCTCTCAGCAAAACACGTTCAGGCTCCAGCAGGCACTGCAGTCCCAGGGAGGCACGGGGAGTTAGCCAGGAACAGGCATTTCTCCACACTGGCCACGTCGGGTGCATTTGAGCTGAGGGTGGAAAGCTGGAAATGCATCTTTTTGGTGAGAAGCTCCCGTCTTCCTTCAGCTTTACCCTGGGCTCTGGATCTCCAAAACTTCTCTTTTCCAAAGCAGATGCAATGGCTCAGGTCTTTGTGCACTTCTCTGAGTCTTGATAGCTCACGATTGCTTTGGTGAAGGACAGCATTTAATGACTTGTCCCCCAGATGCCAATAAGCATTTCTCCAGTTAGTAATTAAATAGTTAATCCCAAGACAATGCCGAGACAGGCAAGTGTCCTAACCGTAGAGCAGAACATCCCACTGAAAATATTCGCATGATGGAAACTGCTTCCCCTCCCCAGCCCCCTCCAGCCAGGTATGGATATTTTGCTAGGAGTGCAGCAAAGAAAAACGGTACAAGAGGTGTGAAGAGATCAGACACTATCAAACACATCCTTGTTGTGAAATTTCAAGTAATTTCAAAAGTACCACAGCAGCTGAAGCAGCTACACAAAGGGTTAATTATGCAGCTCCAACTGGACACCCGAATATCTATGTTACAGGTTGCTTAAAAACAACAGTCTTCACCAGTTCCTTTCTAAAAGTCTTGGAGCCACTGAGATGCTTGACTAATGTAAGAGAAGGCATGGGGCTAAGTGTCGTCAGTTTGGCTGGAAAACATCCCAGGGGTATCTTGCGCTGTCATGCCCACTGTCAGCTCAGCTTGGGTCATCTCGGAGAACATTTAAAATAAACCCAAACAAAAGGCATTTTATTCATGCAAATGTTTGTGCCATTCTTTTCCTGGAATACGACGCTCCCAAAAGGAACCTCGGACACTCTAATTATAGTGACATAACTCCACCAGTACAATTATACCAGAATAACTTGGAGAACTTTCTCACAGAGGTAAGAGTCTATCCTGAAATTTCCTGACATTTCTCAAGGGTAGCATTCACGAGACAGTTTCTTCCACCCCGCTCAGCTTCCCAAGCACCTGAAATTTATTTCTCAAATTGCCTCTGTGAAACTCTTCTAATGGCTCATAGCTCTAATGTCAATAAAATAAGTAGGACCAGCATGTCAGAGCTCTTCACATGGTCCTATTCTTACAAGTCACTTCGTAGTCAGACTTACCTACCTAATTGCATGGAAGCAACTGCCATTCTGTGTTTTAGAGCAGAAGTAAAAAATAGAGAAAATAATTGCTCTACAAATTATTACGACTTTCAAACTATTTTATTCTTTCAGCCTTAGAGAATTTTATAGGAAAGCCTCTGATATTCTTCCAGACAGAATTACAATTATTAGTAATCTTGTCTTGGGGAAGAGAGGGGAGGAAAAATGCTGGGATGGAGCAGAGTTGATTTCATAGCCACTGCTGCTGACACCCCAATTTTTTCTTCCTTGTCAAAGAGGAGGAGATGAAATTAGTGACAAAACACAATATGCAGCTTCTCTTTCTGACACCTATCCCTTTTCTCTGTGTCACTGCTGAAGGAACACAGACAAGGCACTGGCCCTTACTCCATGTCTCTCTCCAAGATGCACCAAATTTCCAACTGTACTGGGTAATCTGAGGCTGTTCTAAGCTGCCGCACTTTTTGTGTTTCCCCCACCATCCAGTCTCAGCTGCCCAAGCATACATATGATTTGAGTAGCTGTAGACAATTACAACCTCTACCAGACATTTACAAAAGCTAACAGAGTTTTGCTTGCTGAACTTTTATTGCTTTTATTTGTTCTACTCCCATTCTAAGGTGAGGTCTTATTTACTGCCTGTTGTGCCTTGGTGTCTTTGGTGATGCTGCTTTTCAAGTCTGCCTTTCCTTTTTAATTAATATGTTTAGATTAATTTTTTTATGCCAGTTACATTATCTTTCATTTTTCAAGCTCCAGATGTATCATCCTGTTTGTTATCCATGTTGTTAGATCTCTGTTCCATTATATATATTTTTTTGCTATTATTGATGTGTATAATACTTCCTAGCTTTGTGTCAGCTGACAGTGTGCTATTTATCCTCTCTTTCAGATCATTAATAATGTTGCTAAATAATTTACTAGCCAAATTACTTCTGTAAAGTCAAGTTCAAACTGTAAGTGCAATATGGTGTTCTTTATATAACAAAATTTAAATCCTGCCTGTCGTGCACAGGGCACAGACGTCACTGCTATCACAAGCAAACACGCTTACGAGCTCAGGGACTCCAATTACACCATTTAGGGGAATTCTGAACAGCCAAAAGGATTGCTGGGGCCGCGAGTGCTTTACAGCCTGAGTCAGGGTGTGCTGTACTGACAGTCACACTGTGTGGTCCTTGTTAAATACAGCCGATGCCACTGAGTATAGTAAATGCTGCTGGTTTGCATGCAGTGCTCTTTAATACACAAGTGAGCGTTATGCGCACAGAGCCACTCAGAGCGAACTGCAGCCATGCAGAGGAAGTGTCCAACTGGGAATTCTCATTTCTGCCGGAGTCCCAGCACTAGCACGGGATTTACTCGTTCTGGCTGCAGGAGAGAACTAGTCAACCCCCCATCCCAGTGCTTTCCCTCTGGCTCCAGATGCTCCACAGCCCTCCCAACCAGCGGGATGCACTCACAGCACCGAGCTCGGGAAATAAGCAGGATTAGGATTTTCAAACTGACTGCATGGGCATTGTGGCCACTTGCTGCTCCCAGGGTCGCACTCGAGATTGGACAGATGAAATTCCTTGCAAGGATGCAATTTGATTCAAGGATGCAAGAATGCTCTTCAGGGTGAGGAGCAGTGAAACTTATAAATCACCTCAAAAGCTACAGACAGCCATTGAAATCCGTAGGTAAGAGGAGGAAGAGAGGTGGAAGTGCAAGATAAGTCTTAACATGAAATACAAATCAAGTTGTACGAATTTTACACTTAGGAAAAAAGAAGCAAACGATAACAACAAAAGGAAAAAACACCAAAAGAACATTTTTTTTTCCCTCCCAAGTAATTTTTCCCACATACAGCAAACCACTACATTTGTACAGTGAGATTAAGAACTCAGCAAAAAATTTAAAGTATTATGTATGAGCGTGGGTTTTAAAAAAGAAAGTTCCCCAAAGTAGCAAAAGTAAAGCAAACAGATCCAGCTCCCAGGGCTCAGCCAGAGCAATGTCGGCCAGTTTTGTACTGAGCTGCTTCTACCTGTTTGTTATGAGGAGGCACCTTGCAGTGCTGCAACGCACATTGCACCGGACCAGGGCGTGCGCATCACCTGCTAGACCATCACCATTCCCATGTTTCCTAATACTTCCAGTAGACATTTACACGAGCTGTGGTGCCCCCAAGCTTCAGGAAAGCCTCCTCTACCACCTCCAACCAGCCCAACTCCCATGCGCCTCAAACCAGTGTCATCTTTTCTCCCAGGTTGATTTTATCCCAGTAACAAAAGCAGCACCATTCATTTTATCCAGCTTTCAAAGCCGGACCAAATTTACTTCCTAAAATCCTACTCAACTTGTCTCAGGAAAACAAAGGTCCTGCATTTATTCAGTTTTCCCAGCTGAACAGACACACCCTGCGAAATAAGGTAAATAAGGCAGACTGATGGGCCTGCAGCGTTTTTGCAGGACACAAGGCAACTGTACTGCCTGGGCTATGAGCTGGAAGGAGAGTGTTTACACTGAGGTAGTAAATCCTGGAAACCTCAGAGAGTGCTGCTGGATGAGGGCAGTCACGCTTGTCTCTGGAGCAAGCTTGGAATTTCAGAGTACAATCACGGAATAGAAGACAACCAGATCTTGCAAGTGGCAAGCAGAGATCTGAAAACTGCTTTTCTAACCTACGCGTCTCCAGCAAGGTCTCCTTCGTTAGATGCTACCCACCCCATCCCCAGGATGCTGTTCTCAGCATCCCTGCCCTTGGTGCGACAGCCCTGCATGGGATGAACACGCCCAGCTATTCGCCTGCTTCCAAACGTCAGCAGAACTAGCAAGAAACATCGTCAGTCCTACTACCCTCGGGAAGACAGCAGTGATGGACAGCTGATTTATAAATAACTCTTTTTCTAATTATTTCCTAATAATTATGAACTGCAGTAAAGCACTATCATCTTTTTTTTTTTTTTTTGGCACACACTTGTTGAAGGTCTCCAAAGAAAGTAACTGAACACCTCAATCAAAAAATTGTTAAAAACATTAACATCAAAATTTTTGCTCATTCCACAGTTTTAATATTCTCATAGAGGTTTACCATCAACCCTGCACTGCACTAAATATAAATAAATCAATCATTTGGATTTATAACTCTTGGTGAGGAAACTTTGCATGAATTCAGAATTATCCATACAGACTACTAAGCAGCCCAAGATAAATTATTCATGAAAGGGTTGATTTCACAGGTATGATATATATAACTTAACAATTTAACAGATATATCTTGTAGCAGTTGCTGTATAAATATAGTGAAATGCTTACAACACAGAGTACTTCAGAAATGTGAAATAAAGCAATTCTGTTGGAAATGAAGAAGAAAAAGAAAACCCTAACCACCTTTCCATATAAATCATGTTTGCAGTCTCCAGAAACTTCAGCAACAAAATACTTCTGACATTTACACTTTATCCGCATGGATTCGGCGCAGACTTCAGGCTTCTCTTTCACTTATTCTTACATCCCGTTAGAATTCCCTAAACCATACAGGTTTTATTACGATTCCTTTCTGTATGTGAGAGTAAGGTAGAAAAGAAATAAATTTATTTCAGTTTAGTATTCTAAAAGAAGCACTATTGCTAACATAAAGTCTATGTGCAAATAACCCTAACCAGTTGCTCAATCGTACGAATAGTGTCTTCATACAAGTGAACTTTACTATTTGAAAAGCACCATACACAGTTTCTTCCAGCAGTCCAGTTAAGCAGTAAAGCCTCCTAGAAGACACTACTTGATCAGGGTAAATGTGGTTCTCCAGCGTAAAGGGTAAAGACTCGAAGAGCAGCGTGCAGTCGCTGAAGGAAGCGGCAGCCTCCAAGAAAAATGCTCAGGGGTGCAGAGTTCGCCTACTATGTTGAGACTTCATGATTTTTATAGAAATCTGTTTTAAACCAAGTTTTCATCGCAATAAGAGCAGTGCCAGAATGACAGCCGCAGAAAATGAAATTTCCATCTCAGGGGCTCTTAATCCCCTCTCTGTAGCAAAGGCTGGACACCCTTTTCCAAGTCAAAGCAAGTTTTCACTACGAGAAGTAACTGTAAGAAGGCACTGTAGGAGCCGCTGGAGTTTCTTTACCTTTGGATCGAGCATGCTTAAGCCAAGTTTACAAGGATGAAGCTTTTTTTCCCTCTTCATTCCAACACCGCAGACTGCCCTGCAAGTCCCTCCATGAGCTGAGCACTAAGCTGGGCTCTTTATCTCTCATGTCATCACCACTAATTAACCAGATCTGCAAGTCTGTTCATGCTCTCTTCAATACCAGTGCATTCGAACTACCTGTAAGTGATAAAACCTTCAAAAAAAAAAGAAAAAAAGAAAGCTCTGCTGATAGCGTAGCACAGCAGCGCAGACTCTCTGCATGTGGTTGCGTTGCCACTGCAAAGTGCTCATTTAGGAACATTAATTTTTGTTAGCAAGGACAATATGGAAAACTTCACAGGCACAAAAAAAGGCCGTGTTTATGCAAAAAGCACATTATCAGTGTAAATTCACATACAATTTGTACAATTTGAACAGGAAGAAGCCTGTTTCTACAACATCTTTCCCAGCAGCTTTTCCCAAAACTCCCAAAGCTTGTAAAAGAATCAGGCCAATAAACTTTCAAGAACATCCCAGAAAGAAAGGGAGGACGTCTCAGCTGTCCTGCTGTGCACAAGCACATGGGCCAGATCTGCTGCGTTCGCTTGTTTAGTTTATGCATTTCTTACAACCAGCTACTGATCATGGCTTTGGTCCTGGATTCCTTGGTCTACCCAAAACCTGTTTAGATGCCCTCGTCTAGTTCTGAACGTGGTCTCCTACACTGAAGATCTACATCCCATCTTGCAGAGAGTGACTGCTGCACCTCTGGCATCTTAGTAAAGCAAATACACTTGCATGCACATCTGATGTGTCTGGCGGCCACAGCACAAATTCAAACGTTTGCTGCTGTGAGTTGTACCAGATACAGGTCAGAGGCTCTCAATCCACATAGTCTGCAGTGGGATCTTGAAATACACCACAACCCAGGAGTCACAATCTGTTAATGCCTCCACTGGATGGATGCAGACAAGCAGATTAAATTAGGTAGACAAACAGAAAGGCTACAGGAGGCTTATCACTAAATGCAATTACCTCTACTTGAAAAAAACCAAACCACTGCCAAGTCTGCAGTTGTTAGTACAGAAATCTGACTTGAATACCAAAATAAAGACCAATAATGATTTGGATAATTTTCATCTAGAAGGACATTTCTCAGATCCTTCATCTTTGCAGTTCTCTGTGATAGTGCAGCGTTCAGCCTCCCCGCTCCCAACATGATGAAAGGCGCTGCTGTGATCCTCTCTTCTCTTAAATACCTTGGTACTCTCATTATTAAAGGATGCTCTGAAGGAAGTGCAAGACTAGAGTGTCTAATTCCATACAGGAGCCATGATCTCTAGAGGTCCCTTCCAACCTCAGCCATTCTGTGATTCTGAGACAGGAGACCCTGTGAAAGAATCAGGATATGGAAAAATGTAGTAAGAAGTATTTAAGTTCAGAAAGACGCAGTGAAGTTCACCAAATTTAATCATTAGCCGCATGCTACAGTTTTCCCTTTAATATTGAAACAATTTTGCTGTCAATATTTTGTTTTGGCTTTTGATTATATTAAATGTTGCAATAATAATCTCTCCTTCCAGTAAGTGAGGAAATTAATGAGTCAGACCCTGGACACGAGCAGGAAAATGAGGCCAGTTGCCACTTCTGCTAAGGATCTGGTTCACAGTCTGTCTGGGACTGATCCAGTCGGGTGCTGAGCACCTCCAATTCACAGATTCTGGAAGGTCGGGCAGGTTCACAGAAGCACCCCAGGATCAGAACATCCTCAGATTACAACCCATTACCTCTTCAGTGCCAAGAGATATTAATTAATAACCAGGCCTTGTTATGCCCTGGCATAACATCCAGGCACCCAGCAGTAGGTGCTCTAGAGACATCTGGTCTTCAAGGACTTAGGCTCAAGGTGAGGAAAGAAACTGGGTCTACTTTGGGAACAGGAAACCAAGCGAGTACCTCCAGTACCCGGTCTCGGTCCAGCCACCACCCTTCAAGAAGAGACTTTGCCAGCACGCGGACCTGGACCATCTCAGGTTGGTTTTAAACATCTTGTGCATTTCTGAGGGCCTGCCTGGCTAGGGCTCTTCTGATGCCTCTCCTCACGCCACTGCACGTGTGTCCCCGACCAGGGATGGCAAGGCCATCTCTCCCCTATGCCCTGGTACAGACAAGAAGCTCTGGACGGACTTAAATCCTAAGGTTGGGGACCACATCTACTTTTAAGATTGTGCTACACACTTTGCTACACAACACAAGCACTGAAACAGCAGATCTAACACCGAACACCGGGGCCAAACAGGACACGAAGGACCGTGATGGAAGCAGTGGAAGGAGGGCTGCAGCGCTGCCCCGCAGAGCTAACGGGCAAGTCCAGCCATGTATGAGTCTCACGCTCAACCTGCAACCCAGGAGAGATCGCAAAAGCACTGAACAATGCCCGGAAGCTGCCCAGAAAAATCAGAAGCCCCAAAACATGGCACTGCCTGTCCACTTCTAGCCACTTTCTGCCTCTCAGACAGCTAAACACCCACAGAGCAAAAACAATTTTAAAAGGGCCGTTTGCTTCCTGGGCCGAGTGCAAGGCCTCGTGCTTGATCCCCGATAGCGACTGTTCCAAAGCGAGTGGGTTTGGGGCTGCAAAATGCGAGCTGGAAATCTCACACACAGGGAAAAACAACCCCCTATGCCCAAAGAAATAGGGAGTGCTGAATATAACGAATATAACAACGGTTTCTCATGATTTAGAAACAGCCCAGCTTCTACAGAAATTTCAGGCAGATGGATAAACCAAAGCAGCACAGCAGGGATTGCTGTCAAACCCTAAGGGGGAAAGAGATACCTGATTTTTAGAGTAAGGGAGAGACCCAAGGAGCCAGCGCTGGCAAGGGGAGCGAGACGCGCACCGTGGGGACCGCCTTGGCGGAATGTGCCCGCTGCCGAGCTCGCGACACCCACAGGCCCTGCAGACGCACAGCTGGCTTGGAAACCCTGCCAAGCTTCACGCAGGGACTTCGACTCTCACAAGGGCCATTGCCATCCTAAGAATTTTGAATGAATACAACTGACTTAAACCCATCGCCTCCATCAGTAACGTATGCAAGCAGTGTGGCACAGGTGGAAAACATGCACAGGCTGCAAGCAGCAAACACCCCAATCCAAAAACACAGAGTAAAAGCAATGACAGTGTTGCAAAGAATAGGAAACAGAGGTCTCCACGTGTTCCCTTGCATGCTACCTGTATAAGTTAGGGCTCGGGGAGGCAAGGAAGGGTTCGCTTTTCTAGGGTCTTGCTCAGTCCGCAGTGTCTGCACCACAAGGCAGTCAAGGCTGAGCGCTCGCCAGGTCCAGCTGGAGCGAGACAGTGACCACAGACGCATTTTATGCCAGCTGTCCAGCAGCCACCAGAAGGTAACAGCTTGCAGTTGTTGGTGGGAGCCAGGACTAATCCCTGGAGCATGGGGAAGAGCTACCTTCCCTTCGGCTCCGGGCTGAGAGGCACTGTCTGAGCATTCCTCAGTCTGTTCGGCAGCTTGGGGACTGGTTCTTTTGGAGGAACTCCAGGGGGAAACAAATCTCTGAGCAGCCTCTAAATCTTTCTCCCTCCGCCGCAGCAGCCACAGGCAGTTCCAACTTCCGAATGCGTCCAGCTGACAGGCCGTGTCCCGCCGCACGGGACAGCGGGGACAGATGGAGCGCTATGGGACACCGCACCGCAGCCAGAGAGACCTGCGCCAGGTTTCCTGGTGGGAAGGGATGCACGTGGCTCCGATTTTGCATGCTGGGGAGCCAAGAGCCAGGCTGCCCCGGGCCAGCTTTAACAATACGAGATGAACGGAAAACTGGGAAAACTGCATATGAGTTTAGGTCCGAGCCAGGATAAACTGGAAAATGAGAAGGGACTTTCTGCAGCTCAAGAAGTCTGCGGACGTCAGACAGACAAAACCCTGTCTAGCAGCATCAGTTTTAAACTCTGAATCCCCCACAGTCCTCACTGACTCTTTCTTGCCCTTTCCTGTGCTGCATTTGTGCATGCACAGCAGGGGAGAAAAGCTAAATCTTCCAGGATGCCACATTTGCCAGAGCCTTTGAAGCTAAGGATTCAATTTACTGTCACTAGGAGAAAAAAAAAAAAAAAAAAAAAAAAAAAAAAAAGTAAAAGAAACAGGACAAACCAGAATAACCACAGAGAAACGCAGGGGAAAGATGGTAGCATAACAACCATGCAACTGCAGCCAACAAATCTGGAACAGATTCCCTGGATCGACCTCCATCCCACAGGCTCCGCGCGGCTGCCAGGGCTCTCCCGCCAGCTCCCCCCCAGGGCGCAACCCCGGCACAGGCTGGGGACCAGATGGGCTGTTTCGGCAGCCAGGGCAGCCCGAGCCTGCCTGTCATTTTTCAAGGGCATCCTCACGGCTGCACAGTTGCATCCTGCAGTGGGAGCGCGGGAAGCCCAGCGTGTGACAGCAAGGCGGCTGGCACTTTTTTGGATTTTATTTTCTGTTTTTTGGGGCGGATTTTCTGTTTTG
>VZSV01000164.1:316820-334933 GCA_013398735.1 Nothocercus julius | reverse complement strand
AGGAGAAAAAAAAAAAAAAAAAAAAAAAAAAAAAGATTTTTCTCCAGCACTTTGCCTTGCTCCCATGCAGAGGTGCATTAGCCTGCAGCAAAACCAACAGTAGTTCATGCAGTTTGGTTTCCAAGACCCGCTGGGGACAGCAACCATGTGAAGATTTACTTCTGTCAACTCCCAGTCAAGTCATTGCTGCCATCGCCAGAGAAATCCAGGCACAGACAGAACTGGAATGCTCAGCACTGCCATCAAGACAAGACACCAGAAGGCCTTTTTCCCTAGTTTTTCCATAAAACGGTACCCATCAGTAAGCAAGCAGCTATCGAGAAGCGTTGCCTAGGAGGGCACGGGCCAGACTCCCTGCAGATGGGCTGTCCTGACCCTCAGGTGCATGGGGAGGTGGCTGCAAGGCGCCAGCCTCCCTCGGGGCTCCCCACGGCTCTCGGGGCGCTGGCGAGACCCGCCGGCGCGTGCCGCTCAGCTATGGGCTACCCCGGCACAGATCCATTCAGCATCACCTTTGGGAGGCCGTGCACGTCTCCGCACCCTTCCCAAAACGATTGCTCATGGCACACAAGGATGCCCTTCTTCGATTAGAGATGGCCCTTTACATAAATAAATAAATAAATAAATAGGAAAAAGTGGCTTTTTACTGTCCGAGCTTTGAGAAGAAGCTGCTCGCTATTCCCTGGTAATGCCCAGTGCTCCCTGCAGGCTCCCTGACCTTATGTCCTGGACTGGCAGCTCTCCGGAAGGAGAGCAGCACCGTGCACGCGAGGTCGCTAACTGCATCAGTAACTCTAGAGTAAATTCCTAAACGCTTATCTTCCAACCGCAAATGTTGCATGGGCACACAATTCAGACTTCTTCACACCACAAAGCTATGAAGCAAACCACTTTCCAGCACTTTCAGCTTTTTCCTGCTGTCTCATTCAAGTCATTTTTATGATGAAATATCTTAAAAAAAAAAAAAAAATCTGGAAGGAGGACATTTTCTGCCTGTGACGGACGCCGCAGTCATCCACACCTATCCACAACACTTTGGGATACCAATCTCAGTTCACGTTTTCTCCAGCCCAGGACACACCTGACACTGGGGCATGTCTTAAATAGTTTGTTTCATTGCTCAAGATACCCAGCGTGTAGGACAGGATTTGTGAAGGTCATTGGTTTTAAAATATGTCAACCTCCAGAAGATATTCAGAAGTATCAGTTAGCAAAAACTTCAGCTGTTTGTCTCTTATTTGACTTCACTGGAATAACCAGACTCTGTGAAATTTCTTTGAGTTCTTGTCTATGTTCATACTCAGTGCCTCAGGTGGAATATCTGTATTTTACAGGCTCTGAAATAATGCTCTCAAGTCTCTGTGGGTACAGCCCGAGTGACATCCCATACTTCTCACCAGAGACAAAAACTCCATCAGGCTTTCCGAACATAGGGCCTGTTTTAATTGAATGTGCTGTTTCCTTTGGCTTTTCTCCAGTTCCCCTAGAGCCATCCCAGTTCTCCAGCCTTTCCCTGTAATCGTGATGGGATCACAACCACGAGGCTTTTGAGTCCTTCCCTTCTAGCAGCCTGGACCTCCTGCTTATACTAACAGTCATGATGAAAGTTTCTTCTCTTATTAGCCAAGAACTGATGAAAAAAGCTAAGGGAGGTAAATACACAACTATCATTTTGAAACTTTTCACTTTGCATCTCTCCAGAGCCCAGACCAGACTTCTCATGCTTCTATATTTTCAGAGCTTGAGAGGCTATTTAAAAAAAATCTCAGCTGAAAACTGTTCAGTTTTACTTAGTTTTCTGATTTTTCACTTGGTCTCAAAGCTCACATGTAGGGCCTACAGGACCACACCATCGCTTCGCATGTAGACATTTTCCTGCCTGCATGTCCCCCTTACTCTCTGAACCACCAAGTCCAAGACTAAATGTGCCAAGGAGACCACGGTCTGAAAATATTAAGTTCCTACAAGTTTCATGGGAACAAGACAACATGCAGAAGAGAGTGACCCTACCTGAGACTCCATTAAAGAATGAAACACGAATTTATCAGACAATTCAAGAAGAGAACGATATTCTGCATGTCCTAACCTGCGGGGAAAAAGAACTTTAATCTCAACTATTAGACACCAGAGAATACACTCCTCAGTGAAGCGTCTGCTCCCATGTAGATTCTCTGATGTCTAATAGGCATGGGATGCTAGTTGCAGCTTGTCCAGCAAAGTTGGGGCATTTATAATAGCACCATCCTATGGGGAGTCTCTAATGCCTGAAAAGGAGTGGTGCTTCTTTTTAATTTAGTTAGAAAGTCAGCAAACCACAAGATACAAATCTATTGGAAATCAGACTGCATTCATTCCAGGGGTCAGCAAATGTCTTGCTTGCCTTCTTTCTTCATTGTTCACTACAGCAAAACTGTGTAATTGAGGCCAGTTTTTGCAGTGAAGTTTATGAGAGCCATCAGACAAGCAAACTATTTGCTACCCGCAAAACCAGGGAACACCTGACAAAGCCAGGAGGAGGAAATACTCCTGGGGGTCATAAATGCCTTTATCATATCTGAAATAAACTGGTACTTTTGAACCATGTTTCAATTGCTGCAGCTGAAAAGCAACATCAGGAGCAAAGGTAGACTAAGTACCACTAACCTAAAGGCAAAATAACTTTTTTCCGCCAATGTAAAGGTAACTCTAGAGGAGCTGAAGCAGAACAATACTTCTCGGAGATGAAGAGATGTAGCTCTACCATTAAGATGACTATCGCTGCTCTTCTCTCATGATACTGAAGCAAGAGACATGAGAGGGAGAGCGGTTCCTTTTCTACAAGCGTAAGCACAAACGTGCACATTTGCCCAACACACTTTGTCTGGCACTTAGATTCCAAGCTGGGGCTGTGATCTCATTTTCTAGATGTCCCGTTGCTTGCTTCACCCTGCCAAAGTCACCATCCTTTTCCATACAGCTCCACTGCCATCCAGGGAAGGGATGTGAACACCCTTCCTGCCTCAAAAACTTTCCCTTGGATCCAACACCATAACCATCCCATGCTTCTCACTGCAGCATTACTCATGGATGTGTCAAAACATACTTTGAATAAATACATACAAGTCAAGGGCACAAAGACGGGCACACCAGAAGAGTAAAGTACATGGCAGATTTCAGTGGGGGGAGAAAAAGCATAATAACAGAAAAGAAGCATTTATGCCAGTGCTATTTAGGCTGAATTTCGTTTGCCATACCCAAGAGTGGTACGAACAAAAGAAAGCAAGTCTTCTTAATGCACGGAGTATAAATAAGTTGTCATTAGTAACATGCTTCATCACCAACAAAACCTTCTCCAAATAACTAACTACAGGTTTCCTTTAACAAGTCCAGGTCGCATGGGGGGTTTGAGGCTGCAGCTCCTGTATCTCCCGTATCTTTCACAGGAGGAGAAGGCCACATCCTTCGAGGAGCGAGACCCTTGGTTAGCATCAGCTCCCGTTCCTCTCTCCTCCTAGTGTCTGCCAACACAGAGGACCATCCAACTCATTACACGCGGCCCTGCCGCAGCGCAGCCGAGCAGGGCGGAGAGGGGGGCTGTTTGTCAAAGACTCTCTTGCTCTCAGCAGTCACGTGTAGCAGCCTCCATCAAGCTGGGAACGTGCTGGGAGTGCATCAGCGGTGGTGTTTCCACAAGTTGGGTCCCTCCTGGGACACACAGATGCCAAGAGGATTTTCCAAACCCCGCTAACGCAACACAGGACTTGGGCAAACGCACTCAGCTATCATGCTTGCTGCTCAGCCTTCCAGAAAGGCAGGGAATATCAAAATAAAGGGCTACTTATCTTTATCAAAGCCATTGCACACTTGGGCCTCCGGGAGGAAAGCGGGATGGAGCAAATTTCAAGACCTTTTTTTTTTGCATCTTTCAGTTAAACTTGGTCTTTTGTCGCACAGAGTATGACCAAGCCCCAGCGGCACCCAGCGAGAGGGGCTGCAATTCAAATCCCCATGCATCCCTCCAGAAAATTGCATGTGTGCACCCGAAACACTTCCGTAAAGTGATAATTAATGACAGACTTGTTATGAATATTCCAAATAATAATCCTCTTTAAAAAAAATCGGCCTATGTCAGCAAGGGGCAACGTTTTGAAAGGCTAGGAATCATTGTGAGGCATCTGTGAGAGGAAAGCACAGAAACCTGAATTAATGGTGGAAATTTAAAACTTTATTTCACATACACTGACATAAATTCCGCTCATCAGAAATGCCCAGAAAGGTAGAAGTCAGAGCCCGACCAGCCAGCAGGACAATGGTCAGCTTGACTCAAAGGTGACCACAGCAGCACAATATCCACCCCTACCAAAGCAAGGAGGTTTATTATTTGATGGGATCTGACCAAGGAGGATGCTCATGCCTCTCCCCCACAGCAGCTCCTTGCTGATTCCCAAGCTTTATGTGGGCAGATGTTTTTTAGTGGCAGCAGTGTCACCCAGGAGGACCACTGCCTCTTCCAGACACTCCTTGGATCATGATGCTAACCCAAAAGTCCCACGTGGGAAGCCTACCTCTATCTATCATGATTTCTTTCCAGAGTTTATCTTTTTATTTCAGCTCTCCCCAGCTTAAACAGGCAAAAGTGAAAGGTCACCAAAGAAATGCAAAGCAAAGGAAAAAGGCAACTCTTTGTACTGCACAGGTTTGGGTTGCAGGGGAGGAAAAATACGGGACTAGGCTGGGAAGCCAAGAAACTGACCTTATGCCTAGTGTTTAGGAGGGGAAAAAAAAGGCATTAATGCGAAACACAGTGTTTGAATTGCCCCCGAACCTGAGTTTTTAAAAAAAATCTCAAGCATGCTTTAAAATCTAAAGGGACTCCACCGAGCTTAGCAGGACACCAGCATTGTCCTTCCTCACCCTTGTCCTTCCCTACCTGAAATTGCTGGGGGGGGGGCTCCCCCTCATTCTTACAGAGTAATTGAAAAGATATTAAGGCTTTGGCTGTAACCACAGTAGAGAAATGATGCGTTCTGAAATCAGAATAAAAAAAAAAAGAGAGAAAAAGAAAAGAGCAGGCTCCAATTTTCTCACTATTCATGTCAGGTGAGATGAGTCAGTTATGCCATAAGATGTTAGGAAGAGTCTTTTAAGGATTCATAAAAATCCAAAGTGGGCATAAAAGGCAGTTAAAAGGAGAGATTTGCAATTAACAGTGTTACTGTATTGCTAATATGCAACTCTGCCCAAACCACTGGGGATTTTAAGTCATATTCACAAATATAGCATTCTATTTTAAGGACAGCATTGAGCTCCTGAAGGGTAACAGAGAAATCTGCCTGAGAAGACATAACAAAACCTTCAGATGCCCAAGCCAGATGGAGACACTTTGCCCCTGATCAATCACTGCCTTTCATTATCCTTAAATGACCCCCAAAATAAAAATGGTGGAAAATAAACACAAATTGTGAGAGAACCACTCAGCTCTCAGTTACAACATCCTTCCCCCAGAATCAGTGTTTTTAGAAGGAACAGTGCACGTTACCAATAGCAACCGAAAAACGTCCCATCAGATTCAGAGGCTGATTGTTCTGTGCAGAGTTGATATGACATGATGATAATCATTCCCAAAATTAAAATCACTCTATTTCGGCAGTTGCTACATGCTACTTGCTGCTTTAAATCACTGCTCCTCATGGGGAGGAACTGACCCCATGATGCACCCTCTGAATAAGAGTCGGGTCTTGCTAAAATCCTCCTTTCTGCACTGTCTTTGTTTGCTGGTTTTAAGGCCAGGATGGGGCTTGGTTTCACCCCTTCTGCTACAGCTTGGGTGCCATTCAGCAGTTTTTTGTTGTTTTTTTTTCTTTTTTTTGCCACAACCTTGAATCCTTGCCCTTACTGTAATGCATCTAATCCAAAAATACAGAACTGAGAGGCTGTGCAAAGACACAGCTGTAAATAGGATTTAGATACCTAGCAAGACAGAGACATTCAAGATAAACACGTGATGTCTGTAACCATGGATCTCCCCATCATCCCTGATTTTCTTTTCACAGTCACAGACTCACCCCAGGAGTCCCTTTATATGTGTGTGTGTATATATGTATATATGTGCATGTGTGTGTGCACACAGATGCCCATGTGTGCACTAGTGTATATGATTGCGTGTCATCTACTGCATGACCTGCAACTCAAAGCAAAATTTGCAAAACTTTGCAATTTCTGAATTAGACTTTTCAAACTATAATCACTCTTTCTGGCCATGATCTAGATCCTTTTCTTCCTTTAAATTAGCATTAGAGATGAAAGTGGATGCCCCAAGGCTTTGTAATGCTAGTGTGAATCCAGCCCAGACAGATCTATGGAGAATTAAAAGCTGTGCTCCTTCCTAGGATGTTACAAGACATTATTGCAGGGAAAGTTTTGTATTCACACACCACCACGCTTTGAAGATACTCATGAGACAGCTAGAAATGCATGAGCCCATGGATTGAACCACCCCTCACCCACAGCCAAAGCTTCTTCCTACCTAGGCACAGACGTGAGGTCTGTGCCTAGGTAAACAAACATAATCAAAACCCTCTCCAAAGTCCCAGCAATTCCCAAGGTCAGAGAAAGAAAATTATTATAGATTTTCCAGTTCATAGTGCTGCTGACTTGTAAGGGATATAAATATTTCTCAAGGTTGCCATCTAAGGATTCAGCCAGCAGTCCCTTGAAGACCTACTCCAATTATGTCTTCCCCCTCCCTCTAACTTCTTTTTTTCCCCTTTATATAAAACTATATTCGAGTGGTTTCCAATCCCATGTCCCGCCTGAATCTCCACCTACATTTGGGTTCTCAGCAATCCCTTTGCTACCAGAAGCCCCTGAGACTGGCACAAAAAAAAAAACAACCAGCAGGTCATGTAGCCACTTGATTACACCACCAATAATGTGTTTTAGGTGAACTGATGGTGTTTTGGCTAAATCAGTGTGCTTTTAGAAAAGGATTTAATCCTTTTCCTTCTTACAAGAGGAGAAAACTGCTACACCATGAAGGAGAGCTGTTTTCTAATCACTAAACAAACATTAATGGTAATCCCCAGGCTTCCCCTGATGTTGCTGGGGGTTATCACAAGCACAAAAGTGAGAAACAGGGCTTAGAGGGATGAAGTGGTTTGCAGGGAGCAGTCGTGCATTTCTCCTTTTCAAGGGTTTGAAGTAGGGTCGTTACCACAAATCAGTTCTCAAAATACCCAGGATTAAGAGACATTCAGTCTCATTCCGGTGGGTGGGTGAGCAACAGTATCTGCATTATACAAAAGGATTAAGCACAGCAAAAAGATTAAGGCTTATGTTTTCCACAAATGGCTTCTGATTTTGGATGCCTTTTTTTATTATTATTATTATTATTATACAAGCTTACACAGTTAAAAAAATAAAACCAAGCATTCTCATGTCTAATTTCAGTCAAGAGCAAGAATTGCAATCCTCAAAATTAAAAGTCATTTTTCAACTATTAGCCTTCCCTATTAGGTGCGTTATTTTCCTGCACGAATTAGCCCAATTAAAGTTTGGTTGCTGCTACTTCAAAGCCAGTCTGTGATGCCTCTTAAGAACTGCTTAAACAGCACAGAGAAAACGGGCTTTATTATTATTTCTGCTTCCCGGCGCAAAGCGGAGGGAGGCTGGAACCCACGGCCTCTGCTCCCTGCTCGCTCCACCAGCTCGTGTGGTTGGAGAAACACCTTGAGGAACGCGCGTTGCCTGGCCTAGGGATGAGTACCGAGGGAAAATTACTGCCTCTGTGCAAATTGTGCAAGAGGCTGCTGGGAGCCGCGTGTTCCTGCACGGCGCAGCGTGGTAGGACGCACGCTACCTAAAGCACACCCCTCCGCATGCCTGAAGTCATCGTAACGTTGCTCACGTTGCGAGGGTGGGATCCAGTCACCTTTAAGGTGCCACGACACAAGCCAGCATGACTTAGGCAATTGCTTCGGCACCTCCAGAGCAAGCGACATCTCAAGGACGTGGCCCAGATGCTTTTTGGCTGTGTCACACTTAAGGGGTTACAGCAATTCTCATGGGAGCAGACATTTTCTACTTCATCCGTGGCTTGCATGCTTTCCTTTCTCCAAAAACCCTACAAAATCCTGCTTTCCCATTTGGGGGAAACTCATGCAAACAGGGGGTTTTTGATTGCTTTGCTAATGAAGTTCACTCCCACCATCTAAGGTTCAGCCAAGCTCGCAGTCCTGTCGCGGCCAACTCGAGCCAAGGCAGCGCCACGACACTAATTGCTCGGCTCTGGCCCCTCTTGACACTCGAGCACAGCAGGCTTCTTTTGAGCCCCCAGCGTCTGAATGAAGCGGGCAATTCAGCAGAGCCCACGCACGCGGTTCACTGCGAGTTCAGCTTAATTCAGCCTCAGTGCGTTACCTGCTGCTTAAAGCAAAGCAGGTCAAAGCCCCGGCAATCCGCTTCCCTCTTCTGCCCCAGTGTTGTGATGACTTGCCCGGGACCTCGCGATGCTGCTGGTGGGCTCGCTGGCAGACAACCCAACATCCCTGCAGGCAGCAGCATCAGAAAGAGCCTGCTCAGCCCCAGGAGAATTTGGTTGGGTGCATGGGGAAGCAATGAGCTCCCCAGGCCCCTTCCTGCAAGAGGGTCCTAAGCCGCCGCAGGGGTTGTGGAGATGGCAGCGCATGCAGACATGTGCCCATCTGGGCCAAGAGGCTCTGCAAGCTGCACAAGGTCCCATCTGCTTTGCAATGAGGAGGTCAGAGCTCCCTCCTTCACCAAAACTGCCTTGCCGTATGGATGGTCAAGTTGTCCAGCTTGCTTATGGCAACTCTTCAACCGGATCACAGTGCTTTGCATTGCCCTACCCGTGTGCTACCATTTACACCCACACAACGAAAGCATAAATACAACCATTCCGGAAAACTATGCTTTATATCAGCATATACCCACAGCCATCACTCCAAAGTCTCCAACAAATACATATACCTACACATTTCAGTAATTCATCATCCTTAGAGGTTTCCCTGACAGTGCTCAAATCAGGGTTTAGTTTTTTAATCCTACCCCACCAAGCTGACACTCAACTCATTCTCTTCAAGGGAGGTAAAACCCTGAAGGCTCTCAGGAAACGGGATGCACGGAAAAACAATAGTACAAAAAGAGACGGGATTACGACACCATCACTCACACGTCCGAGCCACTTCGCTGGAGATTCATCTGGAAGTTGCTAGCTCAGCATTTTACCAAGAAAATCCTAAACAGTATTTCCTTTAAAGGTCCAGTTCCCAGCATCCTGCCCTGCTGTGAGAGGTTCAGTTTTCCTTAGCACAGACAGCCAGAAGAGAACTTGCGATCTAAATTCTCAGTGCCCAGAGACTCACAAGGACAAATCTAAAACAAACTGAGAAAACTGCTAAATCTCAGAAATGCATTACACTTAAAATGTCATGTTTTTCAGGCTACTTTCATGAGGGATGTGACTGTGATTCCTGTTTATTCACACTCTGTTCCAGAGACGCTGCTCAACACACAGCTGTTTGGAAACAACTGCAAGAGATGCTGCAAAGGGGACACTGGAAGCAGAGAAATCCTGCTGTACAGTCTGAAGTGAGAACCACCCATTCATAAGTCTGAGCAGGGTGACGTAAATGCAATAATGCCTAAATAGCACAATTTACTCTCTAATATCCTCCCCAAACCAAAAGGGGCTTCAACGAACTGCAGAAATCCAAGGCTGAGCAGCCACAGCAGCGCTGGGGCCCAGGGGCCATGTTTTAGGAGAGGAAATTAATAGAACTAAATGCAAATAATAACCTTGTGAAAGAGCCAAAACGACCTCCAACAGGAATGCTTGTTTCGGCAAGCTCTGATTTCCATTTCTGGACAGTGCGAAGACTGGGAATTTCCCTCCTGACTGATGCAGATGGGGATGGTTTCAGAGCTCAGGTACCTCCTCAGGCAAAGCACCTCTCTGGGTGACACATTGCTTGAAAAGCTATTCTGCCATATACCTGCAGGCTTCATCTCAGCTATGTATTCCCAGGGTTGTGCTCTCCAGGCTTCTTCCATAGTCTCTCTGTTGGGATCCTGGGATCTCCTGGTGCTCTTCCTCCCTTCCTTGATCTTTTGCAGTGGGGGTCCTCTCCAATTCCCGCCCATCCCCAGCACATGTGCACGCTGTTGCCTTCAGCAAAGCCTCTTCAACAAAGTTTTCCTCTTACTTTTGGGCCAGACAGGTCTAGGATGGCTCTGTACAGCATGTGCCGTATCCAACACGCTCCCACCACGCAGACCAGCCGGGAGCACAACCACAGGGCCCGGGAGAGCCAAGAAGGGTCAACGTACGGGAGGGAAGGCTGCTGCTTGCACGCATAAAGCTGAGGGGGCTTCTATCAAGGCAATGAGGAAGGAGAAAGCTGTCTCATTAGCCAGCACTCTTGCTAGCACCTTTTATCAAGACATGGTGCTGCATCTTGAAACTGGCCCAAGTTTGGTGGTGCCTTTTTGCTTGATGCAGTTTGGCCCATCAGCAGGCACAGCCATGAGCACTTCTGGCTCCTCCGGCGTTTCACAGCACCCTCCGAGCGAGCACTGGTGACCTCTTCCTTTGCCGAAAGACCTGGGCAAATGCTCTCCATCCTTCCCGGCAGGACCTAAACTCCAGGCTTCCCGCATAGTTCTTAGAACATGGAGAACTCAACCAAGGGTTCACCAAAGACTCCCTTGCTGACTGATAAAACCCCATCTGGAAAGGCAGGAGGTCATTTCTTGACTAGATAATTCATAGGGGTGCAACATTCACCAGATCAAGTGGCTGCAACCATTTGGACTGAAGCTTCTCCCCCATCACATTCAAACCCTTTATCTTTCCAACAATAATTAATATCAGCAGTTTAGCCAAAACACAGAAAATTAAAGGCCAGAAAAATGGCCACATGCTCAGCAGCATCTACACCTGAAATGATTAAGAGAGACATCCGAAAACAACAATTAGCTGTGCTCCTATGTGTGTTAGGCTCTTTTTTATTAATACAAACACCAGAAAAAAATGTTTTTACTGGCTTTGTGTCTACTGATAAATGATGCTACCATTTTAAGATGCAATAGATTTTGTTCATTTGATTTTTAACTATTGAAATAAAAAGAGCTAAGCTGCTGCAGGTGATAGGCAAAATCCTCCACTCACGTTACCTTAGAGGGCAAACTGAAGACCTCCGAGACCTCTCTACTGAATGCAAGAAAAATCATCCACATAGGGCTAAAGCATGGAGAACTGTGAGAGGCAGAATAACAGGAGCAGAAATAAACATATCATCGCCAATTAAATATTGTATCAAGCATGCCCGTTCCCTAGGATGCTGAGCACCTGAGTATCTACAGGCTGACCGTCCCTCCTTCTCCAGACTCACAAAATGCAAATAAAATGAGAAAAGGGGATGCATGACCAGTAAGAGGTCCTAAATGACGGACCACCAGCGAGATGCAGTGGAAACTCTGCAAGTTGGCCCATTCAAAATGGGGCAACGCACTTGAATTGGTATAAGAGAAGCATCAGGCCCTGAAGGACATATCATGACCTACTTGTTGTTTTTCTTAATTCTGTTACTTTCATTTTCTACAGCTTTATAAATACCATTCCTCTTCCTTTTTATTTTTGGGTTTGTTTTTTTGGTTTGTTTTTTATTGTTGTTGTTGGGTTTTTTTCTTCTTCTTTTCTTCTAAAGCATTTCAAGCACAGTCAGGACCCTTGACAAAATAAAAAAAAAAATAGGGAAAGAAAAACCCTTCTCACGTTCTACCAGGTTAATAAAGACTCAGCTGCATGTGATTCCTGCCTCGTAGCTTGAGGCAGCCCTTCCAGTAGCTTTGCTGGTGCAGGAGATGGAAACCCGTAATAGCGGCTTTGTCAGACTTGGCCCCCAAGTGCCGCAGACAGAAGCCTTGCCCTGCAGACAACCATTACGAGCACCGCACACGTGTGTCTGCACACACGCCCGACAGCAACATTTAGCATCACAACACAGAAGCAATTGCAAAATTTAGCTACTTGGTGCATCTATTTATTTTTTTCCACATTTACATCTGCCTGGTCCATACAGTTTCTGTCTGAAGTCTATAAACACCAACCTGGGAATTTCTTTGATGTCAGCTGCCCCAAATGCTGCCAGTCAGCGGGTGGTTTCCATACCGCCAGACAGCCCGTTTGAGTACGGCACAGCCCTTCAGCAAACTTTCTGCAAGTGTTTTACCAAAGTTGGGCTGATTTCCACTCTTCAGCCGATTCCAGAAGTCTCCTACCTTCCTGCTGAAGAGCCAACAGCTCCTCCAAATTTTACAGATTACATAAGGTACTTGCACTTTTCCAAAAATCAAACTTATCCAAATGACTGCAGGACTGGCTTACTAAATAAAATATTCTCTTTAGCAGATTGCCACAGTTACCAAGAAAATATCCCGTATATTTCTTTCAAATGCCAACCTCCAGCCAATGACATTAGGATGGTCTCAGAGCAGACAACCTGGAGTTTGAGTCATCTATTTGCCCGTTCAGATTTTCTACCTGGCCAGGACAGGTTAAAAAAAAAAAAAAAAAAAAAAATCATTGGACTGTTTTCTACCTGCCAAACATCTCTACTTATGCTAATAATATGAAGACAAATCTGCTGAACACATTTAGGAAATTGAAGTTTTGCACACCCCTCAGAATTGCCATGCAGCTGCAGCACATCTGTTTGGTTTTCTAGATGAGGTTTTTTCTAGCACAGAGGTTTAAACCTCTGTAAAAAAATGGTCTTTTGTCCCAACTGAGTTCTACAAGGTTTTTGACTCCTAATCTGAAGTTTTTCTAATATGGGTAGTTTAGCATGACTACATGCAACAGTGTCACCTCCTCTTCATTGCGCTTTGGCTCTGCACCCACAATGTTTGATGCTTTTCCAAAAAGCAAACCCACGACGCAGTGATAAATTGCAAAAAGTGTGCATTTCAGAGAGGGACTGGCATGATGAGAGGAAAGGACCCAGCAAAGGAATCTGGCAGAGGGCAGAGGCCTATTGCATTTCTAACAGCCACCTGGACAGGTCTGCAATTACCCTGGAGCCCACGATAATGTGTCATGGCAGAGGACATAGAGGTCCTTGAATGTGGCAGCAACAGTCACTGGAAATGACCCTGCAAGGCAGCACTTGTGCCAAAGAGAACAGAACAGGGGAAGCGTTATACCACTGCAGAGGCCTCGAATAAATACCATCTGGAGCTCTCCTGCAGATCTGCTGCCTCTTCCTTCAGCTGCAGCACCTACCTAACATACCGCAGAGCGGCTGCAAATCTGGGCAGGCTTCCTGTGAGCCGAGGAGCTCGTCACCTTCACCTGTGGGAAATACTGGCCGTATGCAACGCGCCGCGAGCGGGAGGAAGTACAAATTAATTACTTGCCTGAGGCAACTTGATATTTTTCTTAAGTAGGTCAAATAAACTGTAGCAAGGCGCTCAGTCTTCCGCTCCCCTTAAAAATTACCAAGTTGCAGATTTTATGAACTGAGCTGCCTTCCAGAAGCATTTTCACAGGTTCAGACTGCAGCTTCCACCATTGCACAAGATACACGCAAAAGAGAAGAAGAAGCCACTGCTAAGTCTGTTAAGGTCCAACATACACAGTACCAGTCTGCAGGGCTTCAGATTGCAAAGAACAGACACTGTTTTAATGCATTAGTAGCAAGACCTTAAGGATTGCCCTCCATGCTGTAGGTCCAGTGCATCAACCAGCTCTAGCGTTCCTGTTATCTAGTCTTAGGGTTGCAGCTAGAAGAGCTTAAAGGCATGATCTCACCCAGTGATAAGGGGGATAACATGTTACCATATCACAGAAGAGTCCTTTGCCTTCCTTTTCCACAGAAATACAACAGTCAGCAAACAGTTTCTGGCACTCGAGGCATCCATGGCCATGTTATGCATGGTAAGAGACAGGTGATAATCTTGCTGGTATTCTCAGTGCATGCAATGACACCCCTCTCCTTGCTTAAGATAGCTGGGCATGCTAGTGAGGGGGGCTAATATTAGCAAAATAAACTGCTGTTTGGGTCACGTTCATCTGGAGGCAAGTGCGGGACATATCATATGCAGGAAGGCATCTGTCCACAGCTGGTTGTGCTGCACCCATGTGCAAAAACAATTTAAACACGAATAGGTCCAAGCCACACCGATCAAAGAGGAAGATGAGCAACTGAGCTTTTCTTCATATTCTGCACAAGAAATTGGGTTGCATATCTGGTGAACTAAGTGCACCATGGACTTTGTGCAGCCCGGGGAACTCAGCGCAGATTGTGGCTCTTAAAAGAGAACTACTCCATCCATGTGGTCTTATTGCAAAAATACAGAAGTGAGAGATGTTGCAAGGAACTTGTAGGGAGCACGTTAATAATTTTGTGCATCTCACCTGGCAATCCTACATTAGTCCGTCAGGACTCATGCTTTTATCTCCAGTTCTCCTACTCTGCTCCCTGAAACCATGAAACCGAGCACCAGCAAGTAAAAAAATTGTAAATTCCCTGTAATTTTCCACTCTTTTTCTCCAGTTATAGAGCTTGTTTTAACTTTCATCCCAGCACGGGTGCTGCTGAGATTCTTGAAGCAAATTTGGGGAGCTACAAGGAAAAAAAGGATAGCAAAGAAAAGA
The DNA here is from genome assembly GCA_013398735.1 of Nothocercus julius. Taxonomy (NCBI): domain Eukaryota; kingdom Metazoa; phylum Chordata; class Aves; order Tinamiformes; family Tinamidae; genus Nothocercus; species Nothocercus julius. The sequence continues at coordinate 320,277 of VZSV01000164.1, read as the reverse complement.
CCAGATGACAATTAACAGCATAGCAATTGATTTATCAGAAACAACAATGATGTTTTAAATCCAAACAGTGATTAGCTACCATTTTGGCAGGCTAGTTAACATGCAACTGTAATATCACTGGCAGCCTATAAAAATCTTATCCAAAAAACTTACTGGTTGTCTTCCATTAGTCAAGATGACTGTAAGAGGCTCTAATCAGACAAGCTGTGCCATTTTGAGTCAAGCTGGGGTAATAGTCTGGCTTCAGCCACAGAGAGCCAGCCCCAATATCTGCAGCAGCGTGTCACTTTCTCACAGTTGTTCTCTATTTACTCAACACTACTTTTGGTTTCTGGGATTTAAGCCTTTGCAAGACTGCTTATCAAGTCACTTCTCTACACATGTAATGAACATTTTTTCAGACAAACAAAAAAGCTCCTAAACCTAACATACTTTTGAAATGAATAAAGCAAATCACTGCTCCTCATTCCAAAAGGCCGTATATCTCAATCCACTTTGCTAATAGCTTCCTATCTACAATCACCTTTAGTTGCAACCAGAAAGATTTACTGGAAAAAATATATGGGAACATAAATAGGACTTTACGCAGAATTTTCTCAAACCGAGCTGCAGGACTCAACCCTGGCAAACTCTATATTTTGCCAAGTAGTAAAAAGGGTGCTGTGAATGAGTAGCTGCACTTTAGACCTACGCTTAACTGAAGAGCAGATGGGGTGAAAAGCCACTGCTTGTCCATAGCTAATAACTCCATTTCCTACCAATATGCACAGAACATGCCATCAGTAGTGCAATCAAATATATATACATTATGTATATATACACACACACACATATATATGATTGCACTACTGATATATGTATGCATATATACACATCTTTCAGTGGTTTTGCAAAACAGCACATCCCAAAGAGGACCCTGTTCCAATAATGTGCTCTTAGTCAGGCATCTAGACAGGTCTAAGTAGATGGTGTTTTAAGCAACTCAGCCGTCTCATAGCAACTTCCAGCCTGCGGAGACCCCCGGGGTACAGAGGCGCCAGATGGACCGAGCGCAGCATCAACCCTCTCCACCCGCTCCAGCTTTTCGAAGGCACTTGGGCATCATCTCACCCCATTAAAAGCTGGACGGGTGATAAGTCCCGCACTAGACAGGGAACATGGAGCAAAGGCTATAAATACAGAGGGAGCAAGAGAGCGGCAAAGAGGCAAAACCTAGTGCTGCCCACCCTGGAGGACGTGGGAATTCTTTGGGTATCTAACACTTCAAACCGCCACGAAAACACAAGATGAAGGGGTTTCAGGGCCCCGTCCCCATGTCTTGACGCTGCTTGGGGTCATGTAACGAAGCCACTGAGGGTTTCCTACGTAACCTCATTACTACCTTACATTTCCCTGCACTTGACAGCTTAAGCCTCTTATCGTCCACATGCTCTGAGTCTATGCAAATAGCACTAATAAAAGCAAGGGATTCTCATTATAGCACCAATCTCCTATCAGAACAAGGCTGCAGCCTTCCCCCCACCAAGCACCAAGGCAAAGCCACATAACCCAGAGGACAAAAAAATGCAAAGTCCAGCTAAGATACAGCAAGTGCAGCCTCGGATTTGCCTCCTTCAAGGCCAGCAGCTCTGTCCCTAGGAGTTCAAGTTCATGCTCAGAGGAATTCCCTGAAACCCATCTAAACTTGATGCACACTCTTGTGCCAAGGGGTCCCAAATCTCACTGTTCAACCTTCAGGACTGAACAAAAACAAAAATTAAAGACACAAAAACAAAAGAAACAGACAAAAAAGAGCCAGCAAACAAGTGAAAGCCAGACTGCACTGCCTCAGTTTCCTTATTCTTGAGGGGCAAGCAGTGAAGGAATCCAGTCCTCCCCGCGTAGCTGCTGCCGCCAGCTGTGCACCGAAGCTTCAGAACCCGTCAGCCAACACGATGTTAGTCCTGACACATCACAGCTGCTTTACACGGGTCTTATTACCGTTAGCCTGTAAACCATCGCTCCACTTTTAATCAAGCATCAGGCCACATAAGGCCACTTAGCATGTACTACACTGATATGCCAGTGCTGGCAGAAGGGGAATACAGAAATACGTAATCATCTGCTAATAGAGCCTCCAAGACACTGTCTTTTGCAGTAGGTTTTCAATATACCACACCCTGCAGCCACTCCAGGGTCAGATATGCACCATGTTCTCTGCCCATCAATCAGTATTGTGATAATCAGATAATGATAGACTACAAATAACTGTCTAATCTGGTTTCCAGGAAAGTTTTGCACAGATTAAAAAGGACAGAGCATCCCCTGGTCAACCAAAGGGGCCAACACGGATTTGCGAGCTGTGCACTGAGCCCTCCTCCTTCACCACTGCAGCCCTAAATCTAGCATGAAGTGAGGGAAAAAAAGCACAGGGCAGGATCCAGTGCATTTTGATCCAGCGAGATCCCCCCGCATTGCAGCGCCAGCTGCCCCCACTGCATTTCAGCAACACCTGCAGCAGGAAATTGCAGGCAGATGGATAGTTTCAGCGAGCCGTAATGCAAACTTCTTCCTAAGCAGCAAAGTCACCATCATATTTTAGAGAGATTCTTCTCCCCTTCTCCTGTCTGCTCCCCATGATGCCAGGACTGTGAGGTGTCTCTTTTTTACGTATAAGCTTGCAGAGAAACCCGACTCAGCTTTTCTGTTTGTTTGTTTCCCCATCAAGTCCTAAGGTTCCTCCCTTGGATGCCAACAGCGCGAGTGCTCGCGTATTCTTGTTAACACAAACGCGTTTAATACAGATCACACAAATACTTCAAAGTGTATCTGCATGCATATTCATCTTGATCTGAGGAACACCAAGAGCCTGCAAAGCAAAGCCCTGGCCTCCTCAGAAACGCTCCTTTGGAAAGGAGCAAGCTGCCCTTCACAGCACACCAGCCACCATTTGCTCTTTCTTTTTTTTTTTTTTTTACCTCCTTTTCTTCCTTTTTTTTTTGAGGAAAAAGAAAAAAGACTCTTCAAAGAGAATTTTCCACACTTTGGACACATACTGTGTTTAAAGGCTTGGGAACCCTTTTTTAATTTGAAAAAGGCACCACCAAAACCAGAAACACTTGAAAGGAAAAGCACACAGGAAATATTAATACGAAAGAGGTGGTATCCATGTGCTTTCCTTTGAAAAGCTCTGATATTTGAAAGCTCAAACGTACCTTGATAGACAACAGCAGGTCAGCCAGGATATGTGACGTGATGTTTCTGTTGGCCACAGGTTCTTTATTCTCCCTTTCAAATAACTACACAGTGATTTAAACTCTACTCACAGTCCATACTTACTAGGAAGTCATGTTTAAATCGTGGGCTACAAATATTTAAGGATTCGCTTAATTACCTAAAACTAATTATCTAAAACATTGAGTTGCATATTTTAAAATATAGTTGGATAGGGTGATTGATTTTTTCTTTTCTTTTTTTT
>VZSV01000164.1:289725-312304 GCA_013398735.1 Nothocercus julius | reverse complement strand
GTGTGCAGGGGGTTGGACTAGATGGGGACCTCTCTAGAGGTCCCTTCCAACCTTAAGCATTCTGTGATTCTATGAGTTCCTTGAAATAGCATCCTATGCAGCCATGTGAAAATGTGAATTAAATTCTATATTTTAATTACACAACCTATAATTTAGATACAGGATGTTGCTCTGGAACTTCAGATAATACAACTGGAAGAAAACTTAACCGTATACGACTAAGTTTACTCATGCTGGACATATCTCATAAATACATCCCGCTAATGAATCTGAACCAACTGCGGCATCTGTCTGGGCAAGTCTGGGAAGTTAAAGCCCTGCTGTAGGATAGAAGCAACGTCCCTGGGATCTTCCTTTTCCCTAGCCCCAACCATGACATATTCCAGGGAAACACTGAGTGCTGAGATGCTGGTTAAGGTTAGTTCACACTCTGCAAGAGCTGCATGTGGCATGAACCAATCTTGTCCAAATCTTTGGATTTTTTCGACAGGACCCTTGCATTGCAAGTTAGCATAAGGTGGAGAAGTAAAAGAAAGCTGATCTGTCAATTCTGCATTTACCTGTTCCTAGAAGTAGAAAGGCTGAGTTTGCAACCGAGTTAACGGGACTCCAGTTTGGTTTATTTGCATGCAACAGTGAATATTTATACCTGCTCAGGCTAATAACTGAAAACACTCAGCAGAGAAAAGGAAACACTCAGCAGTTTTAACAGAGAACATACTATAGTACAACTGCCTTAGTTCCAGCTTGCATTAAAATGGCAAAAGACTTAGCCTGTGTGTCACTTCATTTACATTTTTTTCCACGAAATATACTACATGTTTTCATGGAGCAAAGCTACTACACAGTGAAAGAAATCCCTTTAGGAAGGCCAGATTAACCCAAAGTAATCAGTTCTTTGCAGAATCTCCAGCAGTGCGCTTGCTTTTACTTTTGAAGGTATGCAACTTCTCTGGAGATACTAAAAATAAACCTAGGGTAGAAAAAAAAATCACTAATGCCTAAGTCAGCTTTTAAAAGATGAAAGAAGCACTGACTCCACTCTGTAGTACCCAGAGACCTGAGGACATTTGCAGACTCTGCAGAGATCCCAGAGCAATGCCAAGGTGTGGAGTCATGAATTACATAACCGGCAGCGGTATCCTCATAAAAATCACGCTGCATCATGCAGACCAAGACACCTCAGGTAACACTTCTCTCCCGCTCTCTTCCCCCTCCTTTATGCAAAATCCAAACCTTAGCTTGTGCTTGTTGTGACAATCCACTTTTCCCAAAAAAGTAATACGTAAATTCAAGGTATTTACTGCATTTGTTCTTTAAATGATGTACTTTGATCTCCGCCCTGATAACAAGCAAGTAATTGAGGCTAGCCTAAAGCACAGTAGCGGGATGCTATTCTCTAGCACAGCACAGAAAGCTAGCTGCTCCATATATTTGGCATTCCTACATTTCTAGCTGTTGAGCAGAGAGCACGACTCTCCTGATTTGTGGGTGTCCAGAAGTTAAAGGACTTGAAAGATTACAGCTATGGGGCGCTGCTTGTTCAAAAGCAAGATGTAATAAACAAAACAAACAAACAAAAAACCACTATCTGAGACCAAGCTCTGCTGAGTCAAGCTCTGAAAAGCTCATGAGACTTGATTAAATAACCCTTTCTGGAAAAGCAGCCAACTCTCAAAACGGTGTAATAGCCCTTGTGAGGACTGTGCGCGTCAAGGCAGCTCCACTGTAGTCTTCGGTCCTGCATTCTGACTAGCTCTACAGTTATTATTATTCCTATTTAATGTGTGTTTGATGATATATACAGTGAATTTGACAAGTCCCGAACTCAGCTCAGTCATCATAAATCAACTACTATGCTTTATACTGGACTACAAACTCTTAAGACGAGACTGTCTCTCATTATGATGATGTAGATAGGCCCTTAATCTCCTCTTAGTAAGGAAATAGCTCTGTTCTGAGCATCATATTAGGTGGTCTTCACATTTGTCCTAACTGGACTACATCTTCCTGACCACGAGGAACCAGAAGTTTGTTCGAGAGCAGTTCAGATCTTCCAGCGTTTCCTCTCCACTCTTGCAATTTGCCCTTCTTCGACGATGTGGTCTAACATGGCCACGTATTTTCCTCAGTGTACTCCTAATACTTGAGCTGCATCATCAATATAACAGATGATCAACCCCAAACTAACATTCAGGGGATGCCTTCAGTAATCTCTCCCTACTTTGCTAATTGCCCTTGAACTAGTCTGCATTTTCTTTAGTGTATAGTTCTCTATGCAACAGTGTCAAATATTTACACAAATCTGAAGAGTTGACACCAAGAGTCTCGTCTGCAAAACAGGGGGAAAAAAATCAACTTTCTCATTAAGTAATTGGGATAATCTGGTTTTATATCCCAATTATGTAATAAAATTAGATAAGCTTCTGATAGATATTGCTTAGTCTTTCCCCTTAGCAGCAGGTATCACTGCAAGGTTACGTAGCTTAGCTGCCTCTGCCAAAGGTCTTGAGAGAGCAATTCATGATTCCAGGGGAAAAACAGAACATATTCCAATAGCCCCTTTGTCTGCACCTTTTGATGGCCAAATTCAAAATGTTGGGAAGAGAAGGAAGATGAAGGGGAGCAGACTGCAAGAAATAGGGCAGGGGATGGGGCAAGTGACAGCGAGGTTTCTCACGTCCCATAGCAAAAATGGCACAGGAAATACAGGAAAGGTAGTATCCCTTATGTTTTCAATACAGGTCGCAGGATTTGAGTCTGCAGTACAGGAAATCTCATCTTACACGGATGTCTAGCAACCCTACCTCATGGAACACCGTGGGAGTTGGACCAACGCCCGAACTCCTCCTTTGCTTCCAGCTGACATTATACACATTGAGAGCATATTGGTCAGGTCTCACAGGGTACGGATGCTCAAGCCTTAGCTTGAAAGGGCTGGATAAAACCTACTGCAGTACTGCACCCTTTCTGTCGCATCTAATGCCTGCGTTAAGGCGTCAGGAAGGAGGAGGCCTCCATGTGACACATGGCGGAGGCTCTTTGTGAGCCTAGGAACCGAGGGAAACAAGCCCGGGGCAGGGCCGCAGAGCCCCAGGCAGGGAGTTCACAGCTGGAATCAGCACGTTGAGAAGGGGCAAGGAATGTGACGCTGCCCAGGCCACGACACGTCCTCCACTGGGCTGCACAGGTCGCGCAGGCTGAGTGCCCTGCTCTGTGTGCCAGTGCTCTCAGCCCGCTCAGCAGCCTCGTTCGCTTGCATTTAGCAAATCAGCGTCTGCTGTGTGCAGCACAGAGAGCAGATCCACGCGCTGCAGCCGTCCACGGGTGCAGGGGAAGCTACTGGCGTCCCTTTGGAGAGGTTCATTCACTTGGGATAACAGAGCTGCCCGGGGCCAGGACAACATAGCCTGATCTTTACCACAGACCCTTTTGCGTTTTCTTAGGATTTCTGTTATTACCAAGAGCAGTACAGACAGGCTTTTATCAAGCAGGGAAAGGATGTGATTAAAAAGTAAGTTTCTGATCTCTTTGACCAGACTATTTGGCATTACTTGTTTTTTTGTGAAACATTCAGCATAGGATGGGATCCCTAACAATGCATATAGCTGCTCAAGAACATATTAGCAAGCTGGTCTGCTGGGGCTTTACAGATCGGGGAGATGAAGATATGTTAATATGATCTGGAAATGAATACAGCTGTTCGCGGTGTGGATGGCTTCACAAGGAAGGGGAACAGCGGTGCTCTCGGGGTGATGCTTTGCACTCACAGTGTCTTTCGTGGGTCCAGCTCCCAGTTACCCAGTGCACTTTCACTAAACGCCACCCAGGCACCTTGCACGATGCTCGGGTGGTGATGCTGAAAGGATGATGGAGGTGACTTTTCCTGCTGGCTGCAAACCTCCACCAAGAAATCAAAAGGTTCAGAACTGATTGCTGCTGGGATAAAGAGCTAAGCCATGATGAACACTGTTGCTTTGGCTTACTGTGTTAACACTTAAGGGACTGGGTCCAGGCCTCCCTGAGAGAAATAAACAGATTAAGGATATTTAAAATACATTTGCTTCCCTTTCAGGGGTTCTTTCAGGAAACGAGATCCATCCTGGCCTTCAAAGACATGAGTCTCCTCAAAGGTAAACATAGGGTATCCTGAGTACCCATCACAGAGCCATGCAGTGATATTCCAGGAGGTCAAGCTTTGAGGGCAGCCTAGGGGTAATACTTTCTATTATGCAAGTCCTTTAACTGTTTAAATTTTTTGTTGACCAGCAGGCATAAAAAGGAAAAAAACCAGCACTGGAGAAGGTCCTGTCTCGAGCTGCAGCCATAGGGAGCCCATGGCGGGGCTCACCCTGTGCCTCGCAGTCCCGGACCATGCAGTGCAGGGGCACAGACAGGCACAGCCTCAGCAGGCGATGCCAACAGAAAGAATTTGCTCCTCCACGTGGAGGAATAAGTGCTCATCGCTAAAAGGGAAAACCCACGCAACCACTCAGGGAGAAGCCCCTGCCTCCCTAGGTGATTGCACGATGCATTAAAAGCGCTAATTACAAGCAGAGCTTGCTGAAAGCTAAGGCAGGGCAAGCTGAGGGTCAGTCTCCGGCAGCCAGTTTAGTCTCCTAGGAATCACCCCAACATAAGAGCAAAGTTTGTGCCCTGCCCCACCACACAGTCACAATTCAGACAGGAGAACGTGCCACACGCAGCACCTGCGCAGTCAGGGACGGCTGCTGCCAAACAGAAATGAAAGAAAGGGATAAAAGGGAAGAAAACAAACAAACAAAGGGGAGAAAACAAACAAACACGCAGCAAGCTGCTGCAATCGAGCCGCTGCTCTTGGGAACAGCACCTGAACCCAACAAGGCCCAAGGGGAATTCGTGCATGGGGAGGCAGGCCCCAGGACTGGACTCACACACACGCTCATGAGTCAAGAAAAGCATTTGCTGCAATAATACGTCCTGATGGTCACGACTGCATGTCCCTTTTGCTCGGTGGATCTCACCCTCCGAAAAGCTGTTAGCATCTCCTATGAGGGACAAGAAAGATGGTAGATCCAAACACCGGAGCATCAGTCCCCACACCTGCCTTCATGCTGGGCCAGCTGCAGCACCTCGGCCCTGCAGGAAAAGCACCCCAGGGCCACCCCGGGGCCACCCCAGGGCCAAGGTGACAACGGATGATCAAGATCTTTGCAGAACCGCAAGCTCTACAAGTGCACAGCCCCCTGGGCATAAGGCTGCATCAATCCAGCAATTTTAATAAAGGAGTCGCTTTTCCTCCTGTTTTGTGGACACTTATTTTTGCCCTTGAAAGAAACCTTATTAATTTTTGCAGCCATCAGATGAAGCAAGACTGAAACTCCAACACGAGGCAGGTTTCAAGTCTTTGTGCATCGGACACGGTCCCACTCTGGCCTGGGGAAACCAAAAGTGAGAAAATTTTTGACCCATTAAGTTATAGCTATATATGTTGACCCATTAAGTTAAGCTATATCCATAGCTCGTTCCTATTAGGGTACTTAGGTGAAGTTTTTTCGCGAAGCAAGGAAGTCTAGTGCAGAGCCAGCAAAGGAGCTTCTGAGAAACAGCAAAGAGGAGGAGGGAGGAGGAAGAAGGGGGAAGGGGTGTAAAAAAATAAAATAAAATAAAATAATAAAATAAAATAAAATATCAAAACTCCTACCCCCACAGTGCGTTGCTGCACTGAAACTTAGTCAGAGTTTGCGTGTGCGCCTTTGACAGAAACCCCTCTTTATTACTGCTGGGCCACTGTATTTTTACCCTGCGGCTTTGCTGTTTTTGCAGACACATTCCAGTGCACAGCCCGAGACCATGCGCCCTGCTGAGCGGCCGCGTTTATTTTAAGGGACGTAGCATTGTCCTAAGAGGATGCTCTATTTGCATCCCCTGCCGGAAGTGGTAAAATGGCAGATGCATTTCCATGAAGTCCAGTGACACTGAGCAAGAGAAAAAAAAAAAAAATTTAAAAGGCACACAATGCAAAGCAAATTCTTTTGTCTTGCAAATTTTTGCTCAGTGCACTCAGAAAGGAGAGGAAACAAAACACAGCAAGAGAAAGGGAGGGAGAAGGGTTTTCCCCACGGCTTGTTTTCTAGCTTATTAGCCCTGCAGATGCTCGAGACCTAGTTTGGCAGGAAGGAGATTCATGCCCACCGGCACGGGAAGGCAGCAGTCGCCGGCTGCAAGGCCTAACCGCTACTCCACATTTGCATGCATGTAAAAAAAAAATCTAATTGCTCCTGTAACATGCTGCACCTTGAAGGAAGCATGGGCTGCTTCCAGGAGCGGCCTTCAGCAATGCACTTCTGCACACAGCCTAGCTAATTTGGAGGATAGATCAAGTAATTGCATTTTAGAATATATATACATATATATATATCCCCAAATGATTTGAATGCAACTTATTTAACCCACAACGACTTCTCCAGTACACGGCGTCAATTTGACTTGCAACGTACCCTCTGTGGTTATTTCCCCTGAACAACCAGTATTTCCAGCACAGAAATACAGTGAACTTTCTGGATCTTACAGAAAGCAATAAACATTCTAGCTTTGCTCTCTTCCAACCTTATGCAATTACTTACACTTTGGAAAGAAATAAGGTAAAGAATATATATATGCACCACTCTGCTTTGGCAGGTTACTATCTCATTGCCACCTTTGCAACACAAGATAAAGTGCAATATGATGGAAATTAAGACCTACAGACAGCATTAGGCATTTAAAATAAGAGAAAAAAAAAAAAAAACACTTTTTAAAGTGTGCAATTAGGCTGCTGCCAATGAGCATCACAAGAGTAGAAGCCAACAGTTTAATAAGACACTGTGAGCTCTTGTGAGCCACTTGTGAGAATAAACAACAATATGTAGCCAAATTATATGGGATAAAGCATCACAAAGGTGGAAAAAAGCAAGCACAAGTGGCATGTTGGGTTAGGAAGAAGCTTTGCCCAGAAAATACATGTGCGGAAGTTTAAAAGGGAAATGGGGCAAAACATAAATGTTTAAAAGAAAAGAGAAAACGTCCCTCAGTGCTGTGAGATGGTTCTATTACCATTTTTCAAGCACCGCCCTCCCTTGTCACTTGACTCATCAGAAGTTCTGAGCTATTCAGGACAGCGCCTGTCCTGCTACCCTTGCTACCCTGCAACCCTTATCTTTCCACGTTTGTTTTTCTCCTCCACTCATGATGCCGCGAGTGACATGAGTGAGGACCTATCTGTAACCCTATGCCTGGATGTCCTGGAAAACAAGCACGATCCAATCTCCAGGTATTACTACCCTGTAAATACTAAGGAAATAATAATGTCTGTGCATAAATTAGAGTCACGTAACTTTGATCCAACTCCAGAGCCTTAAAGGGGACTCTGTGCTTTCCATTTGAGCCTTTACATGGGGGCTGCAAAGGTGGGAAAAGCCCTGGGCACCCCAGGGCTTAGGAGGCATCTCCAACCACCACTCTCTGCTGACTGAGTCTTGCACCAGTATCACATAAGCAAAATCCCATTGACCTTGCACAAGTCTACTGCTATAAAGTACCCAAGAGCATCGCATCACGAACGAGACACCCTGCAGCGGCTCAGCTCGCTAAACCCCAGCACCAGCCTCCCACCCGGGACAAATCCCAACACATTCCTGCCTAATTAACCGGGCTTGCAAACCAGCTGCAAACGTGCCATACCCAGGGCCTGGCTTGCACACAAACGAAAAGGCTCCTTGGCCACATAATCAGGGCCTGCCCCTGGATGCACATCCCGCTCGCCCCACAAAGCGCACCGAGACCACGGGCGACCCGGACACATAGAGGGATTGCAAGGGACAGGGCTGGCTCAACACACAGCGCACGATTCAGTTTCCTTATCGGAAAATTAGGGAAAGAGAAGAGTGCAGTTCCTCCGGTATTGTATTACTGACAAATAATGTCACACTGCCCTGTGTTATGTGGTCAATAATTAAAGGATTTTGAGTCTGTTCCTAAAGGAAGGAGTGCTAAGGCAGAAGCTGGGGGAAGGCAAGCTGCCTCCATTGCGCCAAGAGATATGCAATTTTATTTATTGCATGAGGATGTTACTCCTACCATTTTTTTTTCTTGTGGAACACCAAAGGGCCTAGAGAATGTTAAGTTCTCATTATAGAAGTTAATAGCAAAGAAAAAGAAACCATGTCTGAGCTCTAACACCAGCCTTGTACTTTGTGCCCTGCCGCTGTGGAAAGGTTAAGGGGAGAATTAGGAAACTTGGCTGGAAATCTGCAGTGCAAGTTCAGCTCCTGGCTGAGCAGCATCCCTGCTGCATTTCAGCTCTCTGTGCTTCAGCTTGCCAGCTCTAAGGGGGACATAATTCCTCTCTTGCCACTCCCATGAAAAATCACAGGGAATTCCTACAGGACTTCATGCATATTTAGAGAAAGAACACACACAACTGCAAAAGCTGAAGGAAAAAAAATATATAACTATATTTATATATATATCGTATGATAGATATCTTACAGTCACATCACTTTCCAAGTGACTACCCATATCACCACATCTGATGACACTGGCAGAAGGAAGGGGATGCTGTGAGGTGCATTTTATAAAACAGGTTGGACCCAAGTGCAACACTTTATTTTACAAGCAAATACTATGTCTGTAGCTGGTTGCTCCCCTTCTACTGCACTCTTATTTTCTTTTTTCTTTTCATTTTTAGGAAACACCGAAACCAAGAAGTTTTCCAAAACATCCTTAGGATTTCTGCCACATATTGACAGCATCAAACTTCCTAAGAACCAAGGGAACTTTTATAAACATCACCACCACTTTTGCCTCACGCTGGTGGTGTTTGGAAATAAGCCCCAGCTCCAGAGACATAATCAGGGGGATTTGCATCCTGCAGGGTCGTCTATCTCAACTCATCCTGTGTCCCAGTGATACTTGGCAGTGCCACTGAAGACAGACTGGTTAGAGACATCCTCAAAAACGAAGGTCAGAGCCACAGAGATGATTTGAGGTATTCAGGACACAGGGGTGATTTAAGACTCTTCAAATTAGAGGAAATCACAGCTGCAGTTTCTTGCACCATTGGGGTCAATACCCTCCAGGTTTGTCTTCACAGAAGGACCAATGAGAGCAACATCTGCCACCACGTGCCCATGTCCGTCCTTGCCCTGCCCGCAGCTTTCAGGGGACTTTTTTGGCACCCATCCAGCTGCTCACCCTGGTACGGGGCTCCCATGGGTCACGCTCTAGGTGACGCTGCGTGCGCGGGGGGGTTGGACTAGACGATCTCTAGAGGTCCCTTCCAACCTTAAGCATTCCATGATTCTATGACATTTCCCCTTGACCAGAACCCTCGGCCCACCTACACCCTCCCCGGCCCCAGGCGCACGGGGTGAAACCAGCTCCTGACCACAGACCTCCTGCGTCCGTGCACAACTTGCTGCTGCCACGGCAACGGAGTAGCCCCTGGCAGCAAACTAGGCTTAACGAGGAGCCAGGTGTGCAGCCCAGCCCACCCAGGAGCCAGGAAGCTCCAGTCCGAGCAAGAGCAGCCTGAGCTGTTCCGCAAGGAAGGGACGACACCCACGGACGTCACCCTGCAAGGCACCCACGGACGTCACCCTGCAAGGCACCGCGGCACACTTGACTTCACCCGGTTCCACACGTGGGCTGTAGTGTGCAATTTATTGCATTGGGTCCATGCGCATCCTCCCCAGTAAAGGCGACAAGAGTCTCCCACGCCTGCTTGCAAGACAAACATGAGCGCGACAGAAACAGAAAGATGAGCACCAAGGCCACCCTTGTCCTCTCTCTTCTCCCTACAAGGAGGGAGCGGAGGGTCAAGCAAACACAGGGATACAGGGCAGATCCACCAGCTCTCTTCTCCTGGAAGCAGCACTGGATGAATTGCAGCATCCCTAACCGGCATTCACCCCAATGCACAATTTGGGACTAAGTCACTGCGAACACCAAGGAGGGAATTTATCTCGCCTCTAAAACACAGGGCCTACAGAGCTCCAGGTTTGCAGCCCAAACCTGCAGGGCAGGCGGCCAGGGGACTCGCGGTCACGTTTTCCTGGTCCCACTCGGGTGCATCTCCCGTCTCATGTCTCTTCCTCCTGCAATGAATTCCAGGCACTGGCAATGCACTGTCTGAGGGATTTCCTTTCACTGACACTAAATGTGCTGCCCATTAGTGACACAGGGTGACCGCTTTGTCCCAGGACTATGAGACAGCAGGAGGAGGTGACCCAAACACGTTGCCTTGAGACTTCAAACCCCCCCCGGCTCCCCAAGTCTGCTCCGTTTCATAGCAGACTTGGCATGGGTAGTGTTCTCTACCTGACATCAAATGCAAATGGGGCAATTTTGCTCTTTGAAGTTATCAGCTGTAATCTTCACGTTTGTCCTCAGTGTCCAAGCACTTTTGAAAATAATTTATAGTAATTGTTCCCACTGCAATTTGGTTCACACGCCGACCTTCCTGCAGAAAGAAAACTCCACCTAAATTCCTGACATGCCCAAACCTTCCATCAATTTGTGCCCACTCATTCTTAGGTTCATCTCTGGCCCAGTAACTTTGGGAATTTCTTAGCTCTGCTAATTCACAGCCAAATACCAGCAAGGGTTGTCACTTCTGACACAGTGTCTTAGACAACCCCTGCAGGACACTGAGCCAACACATTGGGCCTCACAAAACACCTCCAGCCACAAAATACACCCTCCCCTTCACAGAAGGATGACACAATGCAACACGATCCTCCCCAAACCCAGGCAAGAGTGGCTTACCGCTTGGCCCTGCATCTCATCAGCTTTTCAGCCTTGATGTACCATTAATGAGCCCACCTCACTTCAAAAAAACCCATCATGGGATCAACAACAGGCTTTCCAGCAAAACAGTGAGGTATGGGGACTTGTGCTGGAACCCAGGGACACCTCAGGGAGAGGTCGTCAGTCGCCAAGACCAACGAGGATGTTGGCTGCCATGCGGTGCTGCTTGGGAGGAGACATCATCCTGTGGCTGGACGTACTTTTCTGAGTCCACAAAACACAGCTCTATTACAAATTTAATGCTTTTCACATAAAGTTGTGTTTGGGACTTAAGGAAAGCTGCCGGTGGGACCAGGTAAAGGAAAGAAGGCAAGGGCATTGCCAGGATGCCCATGGCCAGGACTTGGACACACAGGTGTTCGTAGAGATGTCAGGGCTTGTGCTATCAGGATCCCCTGTTGTTGTTCCCAGTACAGAGCATGCAAAAAATCTCAGATTATAATATGGAGAAAAAGGACTTTAGGTTAATCCTGCAAGTCTTCTGCCTGTGCATTGCATTGCTGGGCACAGAGCTTGGTGGCAAACCTAGGTAAGTGCCAGATCTAAGCTCTGTTCTTCACGCCTTCCCCATACAGCCATGCAGGTGGGCAGGTGCACCCACCTCCTCAGAACCCTCCAAGAGCTGACACACCAAGGCTCAAGCAAGTCCCCAAGAGCCAAAAAGGCTCCTAATCCCCACCCAAGTTTCCTGACATTACAGATTCTGGGCTGGTACAGATGCTTTGCTGTCGTTGGGCCATGTTCACCAGTTCACCCACTGAAGAGGCACTGATCATCTCCTGGCCTGCCCCAGGCGGCTTCCTCTCCCATAAACTACTGCACAAGTCACACTGCTCACTTCCTAAGCCGCAACTCCCATAACTCCTGCGTCATTTATAGATAGACATAGTCTATGTCATAGACTACAGGTGCAACCTCCACCACGAGCAGCCCTCTACACAGCGTTGCTCCTCTGCACCCCAGGGCGCCAGCACTGGCCTCGACTCGGAACAGCGTTGAGGAATATGATTAAGCACGGTGTTACTCAGGGCCACAGTTAAACACGCACTTGCAGGCACGCACACGCTTAAATGCTCTCCTGGAGATGCTTACTGAAACCAGGGCCTCCTGGTTGTTGTGTGGATTAACACCAACTTGCCTGTCCCATTGCAGCTGGTGTGAGACCAAGAACAAACTTATTTCTGCTTCAGACAGGTCTAACGCTTGGATATCGGGGTATCCTGCAAGATCCCCGTACCGCAGCTGTGTCCTTCTGCACCCCAGTTTCCTCTTACACTTTGCACAGTTGCATGCCCTGCAACCCCACCTGCAAAGAGCCCATAGGGCATCACTCATACAGCAACTAGGAGAGGAGACTAGAGTCATCCTGGAGGGGAGAAAAAGCTCTTCTGTGGTTTTTTTTTTCCCCCTGTTAGAACCAGCTTTAGAAAACTTTCTCTTGTTGCATTTCTACGCATGGCACAGAATATGGGATGGGTGGCTTTTTGAGGGCAAGAGGTCTTGTTATACTGGGTACATAGAGACATGGGAGTAAGATTTAAAAAAAAAAGATAAAAAATAAAAAACAGAAAGTAAAATTGGGTAAGATGTGTAAAGAAGACATTGCACCAAGCTGCGACCAGCAGCAAGGAAGCAGATGCTCCATGAGTTTCCATGTGCAAGTGCACGGAGATCACAGCTGCAAAGTCCCACTGCTTTGCAGTACAGATAGGAGCAGAACCAGTGCCAGTCGTCTGGTTATAGATGAAGTCAGAAAGGAAAAGGAAAAATTAAAAAAAAAAAAAAAAAAAAAAAAAAAAAAAAAAAAAAAAAAAAAAAAAAAAAAAAGAAAAAAAAAATCAGATTTAAAAGGCTACTCTGCTCTCTGTCCCAATTTAACTGCAGTTCACCCAGCTCGAATGTGTTTACATTATGACCAAACTTAATCCTGAATTCCTTGGACCAGAGAGCCTAGGAAAGAAAAGACACTAAATTTATTAGCTCCTCCAGAGCTGTGTCCACATGGCGAGCTGCTCGGGAAGGCAGGTTTGGACCGAGATCTCCAGCATTGTGTAACCTCCTCCAAGGAATTTCTGGAAGTTTTTTTTTTTTGGTTAGCTTACATTAAGGCAGCTGAGGGGGGCAGGAATAGGAATATTCTCACAGACAGTAAGTAGCAATCTGACTTCCTGCTCTAAACAGGAATGATACAATCTGCAAGAGAATGCAGAGCTTGGCAAAATGAAAGAAAAAAATAATATAAAGCTATTCACCTTCAAGCAAGCACCTACCCACCATTTCTCCAAATAATAAATACATTATTAAGTGAATAAAATACAGGAACCCAGAATTCATTAGAAGGTGCACTGTGAACAACCTGAATTAGGAATCTGAAAGGATCACACTTCTAAAAATGAAACTTTTTTTCCTGTTTTCCAAAGTTTCTTGTGCATTAAAGCAGTTAGCATAACTGAAAGACCCAAAATACTTCCTTCTCAATGTCGAGGCCTCCACATGTTTGTGCCGGTGACACAGAGCAAAGACTGGAGAGCAGACACTGCCCATGGTGGTGCTCACGAGGATGACAAACCGGGCGCCAGGTTTGCTCATGTTTAGTCTTCCCTGTGAATGGTCGCATTTCTGCTTGCCATTTTGCTTGCATTTGGTTCTCTTCCAGGGGGCACCATCATACACCGGGTTGGGCACAGAGCTTAAGGTTAATGCAAATTCACATGCATTGCTAAGGGGAGAAAAAAAAAAAAAAAAAAATTAAAAAAAGGGCCAAAGCGACAGTGGCATGAATGGGATTGGAGTGATGCAACTGCCCAAATTTAATGCCCAGGATTGGCTCAGATGGGGAGGGCGGACAAACTTCTCAGGCGTGCAGATTGCAGCCACATGTCTGCATGTGGGGCACCTTGCAAAATGAAGGAGGAATTAGACCTCACATTATCACTACGAAAAGAGCTGCAGAGAGAGGCAGGTAATAATTAGAAAACGTCCAAATTAACATTAAGTTGCAGACTTAAAACTCATTCCTCCATTTATATATGTATTTTTAAAGAGGCTTAATTAAACTACCACATCTTAAGAGGGGATTATTTTTTTTTTCCCCCCCAAAGTTACATGTGCAAGTTGAAAGACTCCGAACTGCAAATGGTGCTTAGAGGGTTTTTCTTTCCCTGAAGAAAAATGAAGGTCTGATCATGATATAACAGAATTCATTATTTTTGCCCCCTAAAAATTAGATAGCTATTTTACCAAAATAACCCAGGCCATGTACAGAAATTGCAGATGATCACAAACATAAGGATGAAGAGGGTGGGTTTAGGTTATAGAAGTTGATTCAATTTCCACATTCACTTATAAATGATTCAAGTACCCCAAAAAAATAAAAAATAAAAATAAATAAAAATTAGAATATACAGAAAACCAGGGAATCTTCTAATGAGAACTGGTTGGGTGGAATCATCCAGTGGTGACCATTCTATCTGTGGAAAAAAAAATTTAAAAAAATCCCAAATCTGAGATTGGCCAAATTCTTTTACTAAAGCTTTAGATCTCTTTAAGGTATTTAAGATAATCTAAGTCCTTATATTGGCACAAGCTGTTTAAAGTGATCTAAGGCCTTAGAGTGGTTTAAGCTGCTTATGCAGCTTTTAGGTTTTAAAAAGGTTTAGTCTGCTAAAAAAACCATTCCTCCCAAAAGCAAGTTGGGTTGTTTCCCAAGCTCTCAAGGTAATTGTACTAGTTTATGGACTTTGATATGGTGCAAATACAGAAGTATGTATTCAAGAATAAAACATTTTGTTTGCAAAAAAGTCAGGGTTGATCATTTCTAAATCTACAAACACTCAGTTTGCAGTTGACTCCTGTTGGCATAACTTGGTGTTTCAAGAGCAGCGCATCCTACCTAAATAACCAGAGACTCATCTCTTACTTCTTAAAGAAAGAAAAAGGTCATGGAGAATTATGCATGGAAAAGCTTAATGTAGCCATGCCTCCCTGATAAGCAGTCAGTGAAGTACACGATAGCTATGTAAAACCCATTAACTCAGCCCTCCTCTCTCCCTTTCCAATATTCTTGTTTCCAGATTTGTGTAACCAACCTATAGCATCTCTCGTCACACTCCTCTTAAGATTATACCTGTTTGCAAGCCAACAAGTTTCTCGGAGTATGGGAATCAAAGGTATCCAATGGATAACAGGAAGGACTAATGAGAAGATGCAACCAGTAACACAGGCTCTTACCTTGAGGAAAACTTTAGCTTAAAAGCAAGGTTTGAATCCTAGTGCCCAATATTTAGGATGGGTCCCAGTGTGCTAAGCTAGGTATTTTCAATGTGAAACTATCCCTGCTTAAACAGGCTTCAGCAAGGAACATGCCCAAGCCACATCCTGCCAGGGTGCAGAGCTCCCTGATGAAAAATGTGCTCATCTCAGCCCATTGCCTGCAGGTGTGGTGGAGCTCAGGTGCAAACAGCTCCCTCGTCCATGCGCAGGAGCCAGAACCGCGCACGTCGTGGTCCTGCTCCACATCCCCCACCGAGTCGCACTTGGCCCCTGGGAGAAGGATCCCTGAGCAAAGGCCAGCGCCTGGAGAACAGCAAGGACGGAGTCACCACCCGTCCCTTGGGCAGCTTGAATTTCCTTCCTGAAACGCTGGAAAAATCACAATAACCCTCCCTCTTGAGGGCAAACCTTTTATAAACTCTTGCAAAAACAGAGCAGGTCTCATTTAGCAGGCTAGGCAGATAATTGCATTTTTCTGTTTCCCTTTCAGCCCCGTGGGGGGACAGTCCCATGCCTCCATGCCACCCAAATGCTGAAAATGCAGTTATTTGGACAAAGAGCTTCCTTCTTTTTCTCTCCTCTTGGCCTCTTGAACACAGGCACTATGATACACAGCCACCCTCCACTCTCATTTACACAAACATAAAGGCAGAGCATCTGGCCACGTGTCAGAAGTCTTTAATTACATGATCAGGCTTATCTTAAATATCTATTTATTGGAAGTTGTAAATAACACAAGATTGCATCCTATCTGATAAACACTGCCCAGACAAAGGGGAGTTAAGATTACATATTCAGCTCAAACACTTCCATGCTCCATCTTTTGATTGCTTAACTTTGCAACCTTAATGTGATATTAATGTAGGCCTCTTCTCTCCCCTTTCCACCTTTATATTTATATTCCGCTGCTAAACACCCGCAGAAATTGATTTTTAGGGTTATCAAGTCATGGAAAACCAAACAAGAGTTCTCATATCCCAATTTTTTTATCCCAATATGCAACTGGGACTTAGGACAAGACGTTCTTACAAGAAGCTTTGGTCCCCGAAAAGCTTTTACCTCCACAAATGCCAAGCAAAATCTAAATGTCTGGAAAGAAACATGTAAATGCTGGAGGAAATAGCAACAGAAAGTCACTATGTACAGTTAGATGAGAAAATTAATTTCTCAACTAACCTAACCTTTACTCTGGGAGGAATGGGAAAGCACAATCCATGCAGATTATTCTCAAAAAGAATAAAGGGCATCCCCAAACCGAGTACACAGTACTAGTGGATGCAGACTAATTACTACTGCCTTGGATTCCTCCATTTTTATGCAAAAATCCTCCTAAGAGAGGTGGTAGGTCCCTGGGGGACAGAACTGTGAAGCGGCCTCTTCTCAAGCAAAGAACCTAAGAGCTGCTTTAGCCGCTAAGGCAACGTGCCCGGGGCTACCAGGAGAGCCCCAAGAGCAAGTTGGCTCTAGTTCCTAGTATTTCAGGTGGCAAAAGGATGGTACGTTTTGCCAGCGGCAGGAATACCAAACCCCTGAGTTTTTATATAGCCTTATTGTAACTTGCTTCATTGCTCCATTAATAAGCCAAGGAGATGCAGCCCCTTTTCTAAGCATCAGTAAATGTAATTATTACAGAGAAATTGTCCCATTAACTGATACAAGATGGAGGTTTGGAAAGCAAGTGTTGGCTGAAGGTCATGCCAGGGGTCTTGTGCCAGAACAAGCAACCAAACCCGGCCTTTCACCTTATTTTCCTTTATATTTTCCTCATATCCAGCCCCAAATAGCCTTACCCTGACATAGGTGAGGAAGGTCTGCTGGGCAGAATCATGCAATTCCCTTCTCAAGAGAGCACCAGCTACATCTGCGTCACAGAAATACTCCCAGCACCCACTTATGCCAAGGTGCCAAAGAGGGTTTAAGCCAAGAAACAGAATTTTCACCTTAGAGGGCAATACGTTTCTGCAAAACCAGAAACAAGGAGTCTTTTTTTGGCTGAAACCACCTGTAATGAGGGGAATCCACAGGAGAGCTTGGGGAACGTCAGTCCAACCACGACCATGCTCCGTGCAACCACGGCCATGCTCCATGACCAGAGGCGCTCAGGAGCGGCCGGCCCCATTGCAGAGCCCCTACGTCTGCCTCTTGGCGAACACGTGAGCAGGGAGAGGAGGGAGGACAAGGAATAAGTCACGTAGCCGCAGTGTGAAGTGAGGAGTGCAACCTCCAGTGGGACTTTTGCTTCCAAGTCCCTTCTCTGTCATGGCTTAGCGATGAAGCAAGCGAATATCATGTCTAGTCAAAGCGAAAGCATGTCCTTCTCTCTCACTATAAGCCAAACCCAACAAGCATAAATTATGGAGCACTCCAAAAAGCAACCCCCTTGCCTATAGAGTCTTTTCCATTTGCTACTATATACATTTCAAACAATAACAAAACCTGCAGCGAAGGCTCTGTTGACTGTGCTGTCACACAGACTAGAACGCTTCCTTATCATTTTTGACATTGGCCCAAGATCATCAATTTTCACGTGGGTGGTCGGACACACGTGGCCCCTCAGCTTCCCTGCTTGGCATGACAGCCCATCTCATTTGGGGACAAAGAGCCACTCCAAATATTTTCCATCAGTTTGCCAGGAGTGCACAGTACAGATCCTTCACCTTGCCCCACCTCCAACATTTTTTCCACAGTGTAAAATTACAGTCCAATGAATTAATCAAAGTCATAATCCGAGGCAGCGATTGGTAACACAGAAGCTGCCTATGCTTTCGGATATGTGCAGGTATGTGACTTCTTCAGAAGGGACTATTCACTTCTAGCAACTGATTCACTAGAGTAAACAAGTTTCAGAAGGCATTAAGGAAACCGACCGCGCATTTTGAGCGGCCATTAGCAATGTGGAAACAACCTGTTTTCACTGCGTCATAAAATTCACTATGATGCTAGGACCAAAAAAAAAAAAAAAAAAAAAAAAAAAAAAACCCAAAATATTGATGTGAAAAAATGTTAAAAGCAACTGAAAACAGGGTGTCAGAGTGGGATGCTACATGCAACTTCAGGCAACACAATCAGGTAGAGACCACAGAGAGATGAGGGCTGAAGAATTTGTCTCTGTGGACTCAAACACACGGGTGAGCTGGAAATAGCCCATGAGGACATCAAACTCACCTTTGAAATACAAACTACACAGGACGGAAACAGGTAAGAGGGACTGGGCTTGAGATGGGGAGAGTGTTTGCACAGCTGGGACCATCTCTGCAGTGTGTTCTGCACAGGAACATTTATTTAAAAGTGCATATAAGCTTGGACTACACTTCTTTATCAATTTTCCTTGCAGTTATTTCAAACACACTAGACTTTTTGATTTCAAATTCATCTTTTGACCCTTTGAGATACATAAAATATGCTAAAACTCTAATGGCAACTATAAAGGGGGGCGGGGTAAAAGTTTTGTTTGTAACAGAAGAATATTTTGAAGGACTCACCCAAGATGATCTCAGAGAGCATCATCATGAGCAGAGTTCGGTTTTGTCACATTTTAAAAGAACAATAAATCCTGCAGTGACTTATTTTCAGCAAATTCCATGTTTCATGAGGATTTACTCACTTCTTTTTGCTGCCAGTCCCCAAGGCAGGGTCATGAAGCAGCAGCCCTGAGCCCTTTCTCCAAGACACCAAAGGCTCTGATGGCTCTTTCTCTTTGACCAGATTTTATTGACCATCTCCCAGCATCCCGACTCCCAGGATTTCACATCAACAATGACCAGAGCTGCCAGGGAGTGAGGGGAACTTGCATGGGAGAGGAGCAACCAGGAGCCAGAGTCTCCATTAGGGTTTTGACCATGGTGTGAAAGAGTTGGGACACTCAAGTCCCAACTCCATCTGCAGGTCCAACCACAGGAACTTCACAAGCAGGAGTCCCCCGCCAGCCATGAGACCATCCGAGGACGGCCCCAGCCTCAGGAAGAGGCGCGGCAGTTGGGACCATTAAGGTCATGGGTCATGAACCCGCCTGGCTGCCACCCTGTGCCCCGTGCTCTGGGTGTCCCTGCTGGAGCAGGGAGGTTGGATTAGACGATCTCTAGAGGTCCCTTCCAACCTCAACCATTCTGTGACTCTGTGATTAGGTTGTCCTAGGTTGTAACCACACGTCCAGCCCTCTACTCCAGTGGAAGACTCCTGAGGACTCGTCCCCAGTGACTATTTCAGGGCTGCCCTCCCCTCTGCACTCCAGGGGACACTGAGCATCCCATGGCCCTTTCCGACCAGGAAGCTCCTCAACAACAGCTCCTCAAGACCGCAACTTGGCCACCCTGGGGGCTGCAATCCAAGCGGTTAAGTGACCTGAGCCACGGGCAACAGCAACCAGCATCCACCCTCAAAACATTTGGACCTCACAGAGCTGCTCTGCAACTCATCCAGAGCCAGGATTCCTCATGCTCCTAACAGCAGCACTTAACTATACAATGAAATACCCTCCCCTGCAAGTTTTCTTATGGCACTGGTATCTGCCCAGCAAACACTCAGTCATCGGAAAAGAAAAGCGAGCTCCGCTGTCTGCAGTTGGAGCTTAAAGTCAAAACTTATTACTTCTATTTTCAATCTGCCAGGGACTCACACTGAGATCCTGGCCAAGTGGCTCCCCCTCCCTCCTCCCCATTTCCCACGTAAAAGAGAAAGAAAGAAGCAGAAAGGTTAAATGGGAACAAAAGAGGCCATGCTACTTTCTGCCCCCCACCTCAGCAAACCACAGAGATCAGAGCAGAGCAAATACAGGACTTGCATAGCTGGTACGTTTCCATTCTTAGCACAAAAAGTTTTCGGAGCTTTTTAAAGAACTAAGTGAAGAGATTTGGGCTATGGATTCCGACATCCCTCTTACAGTAAGGTCAGGAGCACGGTTAAGTAGGGGGAGGCAACAAGCAGCCTTCAACCAGTCCCTCTTTTCATCACATAACTGTGCGCACCTAGGAACCATTCAATAAATTTGTGTGCTGGTAGGTGCTATTCCTTGGTGCACCCAAGCTAATTAAGGTTACATGTGTGTTTCAGCTGAGCCAGATGCAGATATTTAGCTGTTACATGGGAAAAAGGAGGTATTTTTTAGGTACAAATAAGACTAGAGCGGTCTTTGCTTCCACCAGCACAAGGGGGAGAGGCTTGCTCCCAGCTGGTCCAATTAAAAATGATGGTTTTAGGTCAATATTGTATTACTGTTCTCCTGGCACTAGTCCCTTCCTCACCAGCTTCACATCATGAATAAAGATTGCTGAGATTTCTGGTAATTGCTGGACCAACCCGGGGCCAGGATGAAGACCAGAACTATGCTAATGCACGCACGAAGGGGAGAGGCCTTTAAAGCATCTAAAGCTGGACCTCTCGAGGTGTCTATTAAATCCCCTCAGCCCATCTACAACCATCTCAGTTCTCTCAGACAATATCTCCATTCACATCACTCTGTTGAACAGGAGGGCCACAAGCTCTTCCAGGAATGACAAAAGATGCTCAAGAACCATTTGAAAGAAAAAATAATATATATCTCTATATATATATAGATATATCTATATGGACTTGTGTGACATGTGAATTTACAGGAGTTTTACAATTTTCAAGCAAAATAATTAGCAGCTTCCTTTGAGAGCACCATAGTGCAACCAGGGCCCTGGCGCCTCTGAGAGTCACAGTCGTGCTCTCGTTTTTCACTTCCCCTTCTCAGAAGTTGATGAAAGAATAAAAGTCAGATTTATGCAGGGCCACTACCTCCCTCCGATCCCAAAGTGACACAGAGACTTCATATAAGGGTAACTCGCTGCATTACTCGAGCATGGCCACTTCTGCAGTGCAGCGAGTGAGCTGTTCTGTGCGAACACAGGTAACAAAACACAAAATTCACTGAGTTCTCCTAAAACCACCAAGAAAGGGGAGATTCAGGCCAGGCTTGGGCAAAACCTCAGGACTGAAGGCAAAATGCTGAGATCCCACACAGCACCGCTTTCCATAGAACAAGCAGAGCGGGCCAGACAGACAGAAGAAATAATAAGTAAATCAACAAATCATGGTCTCTCCTCCCATATTTTATTGTAGCCAGGAGGATTTGCATCCCCTTGAATAGGGAGGAATCCTTCAACAAATAAACAAATAAAATAAAACGCAGCAGCAGTGTTGGACGCACAGGTTCCTTGACCCAGCAGTAAAAACAGGGCGAAAGTCTCACACTGACAAAACCGCACTGCCCCTGCCTGATCCGAGCATCCCTGGTAGGACAATTCGGAGGGAATATCCATTTTCTGCTGGCTACAAAGCCCGGAGTTGGAAGGTCCTGAGCTCCCATCCATGTTTGCATTCACCATTTCTCGAACAACAGGAGGAAAGGGAAAAGGAAGCAGGGAGCCGTATCCAAACTCAAACCCAAAGCCCCAGCAACGGGGACCGACCTAAAAGCCACCACATCCACAGTGGAAAAGGAAATGGGGAAAAGGAGGAACAGTCTTCAGGAATATTCCTCTAGCCCTGCACCTGACAGGTCAAAAGCACGTTTGAATGGAATTCTTCTGTATTCACCCCACATTTCGAGCTCTTAATTAAAAATCATCTGCTGGTTAAAAAGAAAAGTGGGGGGAGCGGGGAGAAACACAGCATATTCAGTTTTGATTACTTTATATCTGCCAGATGCAATATTCACAGGTTCTCCTTCTAGGAAGCTTCGAGGGGTTGTTTATAGGAAATAATTATTTCATTTCATGTGCTGCCAACTCTCGGCTTGCACTGATAATTCGTCAGAAACTTTTTTTTGCGGCCCCTTTTCCTTTTTGCAGGCAAAAGCCACCGATGCCTCAAGCATGCACACACACAGGCAAGAAGAGCTGCTCCCAAATGGGCTTAAAGAGGACGAGATCAGAATCACAACTTCCAGAGAAAAAGCTCATTTTTGCCCTCAGAGCCTCGCAGGACTGAAGCGAAGGGCCAAGGGCAAGCAGGGAGCCCATGGGGAGGCCACTGCAGCGCCTGCTGCCCGCGCAGCCTCCCAGCAACCAGGAAAAGCAGCCGGAAAAAAACAGCCGGGAAAGAGGGACCGCAGGAGGCGGCTGCCGGCCAGGCATCCATCCGCAGGCTCCTCCACCTGCGCCCGCCACCGTGGCCTTGGCAGCATCCAAAGAAAAATCATGTGGGGGGGAAACAAGAGCTTTTTGCAGGCAAAAGGTATCAGGTTGCAGACATAAACCTGTAGAAATAAGGGCTGGAATACCATATATATAAAAATATATATATTTAATTCTATGTGTGCTCTAGCATCAACCGCTGGCGCGCAGCGGGGAAGAGGGAAGGCAGAGCGGGCAGCGAGCGGGGCCTGTGCACGCACAGCAGCATCACCTGCGGGGACGGCCCGGTGCGGGCGCCGGCAGGGAGCAGCGCCCGCGCCGCGCGGGCAGCGCTCCCACCACCAAAGCTGCAGCCACGCGGGGGGAGCACGTAAAATAACAAT